>CAUJLB010000231.1:0-400000 GCA_963243735.1 Neocrepidodera transversa
TTGTTCGATTTCGTTGTTCGATTTCGTTGTTCGATTTCGTTGTTCGACTTCGTTGTTCGATTTGGTTGTTCGATTTCGTTGTTCGATTTCGTTGTGCGATTTCGTTGTTCGATTTCGAAGTTCGATTTCGTTGTTCGATTTCGTTGTTCGATTTCGTTGTTCGATTTCGTTGTTCGATTTCGTTGTTCGATTTCGTTGTTCGAATTCGTTGTTCGAATTCGTTGTTCGAATTCGTTGTTCGATTTCGTTGTTCGATTTCGTTGTTCGATTTCGTTGTTCGATTTCGTTGTTCGAATTCGTTGTTCGAATTCGTTGTTCGAATTCGTTGTTCGATTTCGTTGTTCGATTTCGTTGTTTGATTTCGTTGTTCGATTTCGTTGTTCCATTTCGTTGTTCGATTTCGTTGTTCGATTTCGTTGTTCGATTTCGTTGTTCGATTTTGTTGTTCGTTGTTAGATTTCGTTGTTAGATTTCGTTGTTCGTTGTTAGATTTCGTTGTTCTTCGATTTCGTGGTTCGAATTCGTTGTTCGAATACGTTGTTCGATTTCGTTGTTCGATTTCGTTGTTCGATTTCGTTGCTCGATTTCGTTGTTCGATTTCGTTGTTCGATTTCGTTGTTCGATTTCGTTGTTCGATTTCGTTGTTCGATTTCGTTGTTCGATTTCGTTGTTCGATTTCGTTGTTCGATTTCGTTGTTCGATTCGTTATTCGATTTCGTTGTTTGATTTCGTTGTTCGATTTCGTTGTTCCATTTCGTTGTTCGATTTCGTTGTTCGATTTCGTTGTTCGATTTCGTTGTTCGATTTTGTTGTTCGTTGTTAGATTTCGTTGTTCGTTGTTAGATTTCGTTGTTCGTTGTTAGATTTCGTTGTTCTTCGATTTCGTGGTTCGAATTCGTTGTTCGAATACGTTGTTCGATTTCGTTGTTCGATTTCGTTGTTCGATTTCGTTGCTCGATTTCGTTGTTCGATTTCGTTGTTCGATTTCGTTGTTCGATTTCGTTGTTCGATTTCGTTGTTCGATTTCGTTGTTCGATTTCGTTGTTCGATTTCGTTGTTCGATTTCGTTGTTCGATTTCGTTGTTCGATTTCGTTGTTCGATTTCGTTGTTCGATTTCGTTGTTCGATTTCGTTGTTCGATTTGGTTGTTCGATTTCGTTGTTCGACTTCGTTGTTCGATTTCGTTGTTCGATTCGTTATTCGATTTCGTTGTTCGATTTCGTTGTTCGATTTCGTTGTTCCATTTCGTTGTTCGATTTCGTTGTTCGATTTCGTTGTTCGATTTCGTTGTTCGATTTCGTTGTTCGATTTTGTTGTTCGTTGTTAGATTTCGTTGTTCGTTGTTAGATTTCGTTGTTCGTTGTTAGATTTCGTTGTTCTTTGTTCGATTTCGTGGTTCGAATTCGTTGTTCGATTTCGTTGTTCGATTTCGAAGTGCGATTTCGTTGTTCCATTTCGTTGTTCGATTTCGTTGTTCGATATCGTTGTTCGATTTCGTTGTTCGATTTCGTTGTTCGATTTCGTTGTTCGATTTCGTTGTTCGATTTCGTTGTTCGATTTCGTTGTTCGATTTCGTTGTTCGATTTCGTTGTTCGATTTCGTTGTTCGATTTCGTTGTTCGATTTCGTTGTTCGATTTCGATGTTCGATTTCGTTGTTCGATTTCGTTGTTCGATTTCGTTGTTCGATTTCGTTGTTAGATTTCGTTGTTCGTTGTTAGATTTCGTTGTTCGATTTCGTTGTTCGATTTCGTTGTTCGATTTCGTTGTTCGATTTCGTTGTTCGATTTCGTTGTTCCATTTCGTTGTTCGATTTCGTTGTTCGATTTCGTTGGTCCATTTCGTTGTTCGATTTCGTTGTTCGATTTCGTTGTTCGATTTCGTTGTTCGATTTCGTTGTTAGATTTCGTTGTTCGTTGTTAGATTTCGTTGTTCGATTTCGTTGTTCGATTTCGTTGTTCGATTTCGTTGTTCGATTTGATTGTTCGATTTCGTTGATCGATTTCGTTTTTCGATTTCGTTGTTCGATTTCGTTGTTCCATTTCGTTGTTCGATTTCGTTGTTCGATTTCGTTGTTCGATTTCGTTGTTAGATTTCGTTGTTCTTTGTTCGATTTCGTGGTTCGAATTCGTTGTTCGAATTCGTTGTTCGATTTCGTTGTTCGATTTCGTTGTTCGATTTTGTTGTTCGATTTCGTTTTTTGATTTCGTTGTTCGATTTCGTTGTTCGATTTCGTTGTTCGATTTCGTTGTTCGATTTCGTTGTTCGATTTCGTTTTTCGATTTCGTTGTTCGATTTCGTGTTCGATTTCGTTGTTCGATTTCGTTGTTCGATTTCGTTGTTCGATTTCGTTGTTTGATTTCGTTGTTCGATTTCGTTGTTCGATTTCGTTGTTCGATTTCGTTGTTCGATTTCGTTGTTCGATTTCGTTGTTCGATTTCGTTGTTAGATTTCGTTGTTCGTTGTTAGATTTCGTTGTTCGATTTCGTTGTTCGTTTTCGTTGTTCGATTTCGTTGTTCGATTTCGTTGTTCGATTTCGTTGTTCGATTTCGTTGTTCGATTTCATTGTTCGATTTCGTTGTTCGATTTCGTTGTTCGATTTCGTTGTTCGATTTCGTGGTTCGAATTCGTTGTTCGAATTCGTTGTTCGATTTCGTTGTTCGATTTCGTTGTTCCATTTCGTTGTTCGATTTCGTTGTTCGATTTCGTTGTTCGATTTCGTTGTTCGATTTCGTTGTTAGATTTCGTTGTTCGTTGTTAGATTTCGTTGTTCGATTTCGTTGTTCGTTTTCGTTGTTCGATTTCGTTGTTCGATTTCGTTGTTCGATTTCGTTGTTCGATTTCGTTGTTCGATTTCGTTGTTCGATTTCGTTGTTCGATTTCGTTGTTCGATTTCGTTGTTCGATTTCGTTGTACGATTTCGTTGTTCGATTTCGTTGTTCGATTTGGTTGTTCGATTTCGTTGTTCGATTTTGTTGTTCGATTTCGTTGTTCGATTCGTTATTCGATTTCGTTGTTCGATTTCGTTGTTCGATTTCGTTGTTCCATTTCGTTGTTCGATTTCGTTGTTCGATTTCGTTGTTCGATTTCGTTGTTCGATTTTGTTGTTCGTTGTTAGATTTCGTTGTTCGTTGTTAGATTTCGTTGTTCGTTGTTAGATTTCGTTGTTCTTTGTTCGATTTCGTGGTTCGAATTCGTTGTTCGATTTCGTTGTTCGATTTCGAAGTGCGATTTCGTTGTTCGATTTCGTTGTTCGATTTCGTTGTTCGATTTCGTTGTTCGATTTCGTTGTTCGATTTCGTTGTTCGATTTCGTTGTTCGATTTCGTTGTTCGATTTCGTTGTTCGATTTCGTTGTTCGATTTCGTTGTTCGATTTCGTTGTTCGATTTCGTTGTTCGATTTCGTTGTTCGATTTCGATGTTCGATTTCGTTGTTCGATTTCGTTGTTCGATTTCGTTGTTCGATTTCGTTGTTCGATTTCGTTGTTCGATTTCGTTATTCGATTTCGTTGTTCGATTTCGTTGTTCGATTTCGTTGTTCGATTTCGTTGTTCGATTTCGTTGTTCCATTTCGTTGTTCGATTTCGTTGTTCGATTTCGTTGTTCGATTTCGTTGTTAGATTTCGTTGTTCGTTGTTAGATTTCGTTGTTCGATTTCGTTGTTCGATTTCGTTGTTCGATTTCGTTGTTCGATTTCGTTGTTAGATTTCGTTGTTCGATTTCGTTGTTCGATTTCGTTATTCGATTTCGTTGTTCGATTTCGTTGTTCGATTTCGTTGTTCGATTTCGTTGTTCCATTTCGTTGTTCGATTTCGTTGTTCGATTTCGTTGTTCGATTTCGTTGTTCGATTTCGTTGTTAGATTTCGTTGTTCGTTGTTAGATTTCGTTGTTCGATTTCGTTGTTCGATTTCGTTGTTCGATTTCGTTGTTCGATTTCGTTGTTAGATTTCGTTGTTCGATTTCGTTGTTCGATTTCGTTGTTCCATTTCGTTGTTCGATTTTGTTGTTCGATTTCGTTGTTCAATTTCGTTGTTCGATTTGGTTGTTCGATTTTCTTTGTTCGATTTGATTGTTCGATTTCGTTGATCGATTTCGTTTTTCGATTTCGTTGTTCGATTTCGTTGTTCCATTTCGTTGTTCGATTTCGTTGTTCGATTTCGTTGTTCGATTTCGTTGTTAGATTTCGTTGTTCTTTGTTCGATTTCGTGGTTCGAATTCGTTGTTCGAATTCGTTGTTCGATTTCGTTGTTCGATTTCGTTGTTCGATTTTGTTGTTCGATTTCGTTTTTCGATTTCGTTGTTCGATTTCGTTGTTCGATTTCGTTGTTCGATTTCGTTGTTCGATTTCGTTGTTCGATTTCGTTGTTCGATTTCGTTGTTGGATTTCGTTGTTCGATTTCGTTGTTCGATTTCGTTGTTCGATTTCATTGTTCGATTTCGTTGTTCGATTTCGTTGTTCGATTTCGTTGTTCGATTTCGTGGTTCGAATTCGTTGTTCGAATTCGTTGTTCGAATTCGTTGTTCGAATTCGTTGTTAGATTTCGTTGTTCGATTTCGTTGTTCGATTTGGTTGTTCGATTTCGTTGTTCGATTTCGTTGTTCGATTTCGTTGTTCGATTTCGTTGTTCCATTTTGTTGTTCGATTTCGTTGTTCGATTTCGTTGTTCGATTTCGTTGTTCGATTTCGTTGTTCGATTTCGTTGTTCCATTTCGTTGTTCGATTTCGTTGTTCGATTTCGTTGTTCGATTTCGTTGTTCGATTTCGTTGTTAGATTTCGTTGTTCGTTGTTAGATTTCGTTGTTCGATTTCGTTGTTCGTTTTCGTTGTTCGATTTCGTTGTTCGATTTCGTTGTTAGATTTCGTTGTTCGTTGTTAGATTTCGTTGTTCGTTGTTAGATTTCGTTGTTCGTTGTTAGATTTCGTTGTTCTTTGTTCGATTTCGTGGTTCGAATTCGTTGTTCGAATTCGTTGTTCGATTTCGTTGTTCGATTTCGTTGTTCGATTTCGTTGTTAGATTTCGTTGTTCGTTGTTAGATTTCGTTGTTCGTTGTTAGATTTCGTTGTTCGTTGTTAGATTTCGTTGTTCTTTGTTCGATTTCGTTGTTCGATTTCGTTGTGCGATTTCGTTGTTCGATTTCGAAGTTCGATTTCGTTGTTCGATTTCGTTGTTCGATTTCGTTGTTCGATTTCGTTGTTCGATTTCGTTGTTCGATTTCGTTGTTCGATTTCGTTGTTCGATTTCGTTGTTCGAATTCGTTGTTCGAATTCGTTGTGCGATTTCGTTGTTCGATTTCGTTGTTCGATTTCGTTGTTCGATTTCGTTGTTCGATTTCGTTGTTCGATTTCGTTGTTCGATTTCGTTATTCGATTTCGTTGTTCGATTTCGTTGTTCGATTCGTTGTTCGATTTCGTAGTTCGATTTCGTTGTTCGATTTCGTTGTTCCATTTCGTTGTTCGATTTCGTTGTTCGATTTCGTTGTTCGATTTCGTTGTTAGATTTCGTTGTTCGTTGTTAGATTTCGTTGTTCGATTTCGTTGTTCGATTTCGTTGTTAGATTTCGTTGTTCGTTGTTAGATTTCGTTGTTCGTTGTTAGATTTCGTTGTTCTTTGTTCGATTTCGTGGTTCGAATTCGTTGTTCGAATTCGTTGTTCGATTTCGTTGTTCGAATTCGTTGTTCGAATTCGTTGTTCGAATTCGTTGTTCGATTTCGTTGTTCGATTTCGTTGTTCGATTTCGTTGTTCGATTTCGTTGTTCGTTTTCGTTGTTCGATTTCGTTGTTCGATTTCGTTGTTCGATTTCGTTGTTCGATTTCGTTGTTCGATTTCGTTGTTCGATTTCGTTGTTCGATTTCGTTGTTCGATTTCGTTGTTCGATTTCGTTGTTCGATTTCGTTGTTCGATTCGTTATTCGATTTCGTTGTTCGATTTCGTTGTTCGATTTCGTTGTTCCATTTCGTTGTTCGATTTCGTTGTTCGATTTCGTTGTTCGATTTCGTTGTTCGATTTCGTTGTTCGATTTCGTTGTTCGATTTCGTTGTTCGTTGTTAGATTTCGTTGTTCGTTGTTAGATTTCGTTGTTCGTTGTTAGATTTCGTTGTTCTTTGTTCGATTTCGTGGTTCGAATTCGTTGTTCGATTTCGTTGTTCGATTTCGTTGTTCGATTTCGTTGTTCGATTTCGTTGTTCGATTTCGTTGTTCGATTTCGTTGTTCGATTTCGTTGTTCGATTTCGTTGTTCGAATTCGTTGTTCGAATTCGTTGTTCGAATTCGTTGTTCGATTTCGTTGTTCGATTTCGTTGTTCGATTTCGTTGTTCGATTTCGTTGTTCGATTTCGTTGTTCGATTTCGTTGTTCGATTTCGTTGTTCGATTTCGTTGTTCGATTTCGTTGTTCGATTTCGTTGTTCGTTTTCGTTGTTCGATTTCGTTGTTCGATTTCGTTGTTCGATTTCGTTGTTCGATTTCGTTGTTCGATTTCGTTGTTCGATTTCGTTGTTCGATTTCGTTGTTCGATTTCGTTGTTCGATTTCGTTGTTCGATTTCGTTGTTCGATTTCGTTGTTCGATTCGTTATTCGATTTCGTTGTTCGATTTCGTTGTTCGATTTCGTTGTTCCATTTCGTTGTTCGATTTCGTTGTTCGATTTCGTTGTTCGATTTCGTTGTTCGATTTCGTTGTTCGATTTCGTTGTTCGATTTCGTTGTTCGTTGTTAGATTTCGTTGTTCGTTGTTAGATTTCGTTGTTCGTTGTTAGATTTCGTTGTTCTTTGTTCGATTTCGTGGTTCGAATTCGTTGTTCGATTTCGTTGTTCGATTTCGTTGTTCGATTTCGTTGTTCGATTTCGTTGTTCGATTTCGTTGTTCGATTTCGTTGTTCGATTTCGTTGTTCGATTTCGTTGTTCGACTTCGTTGTTCGACTTCGTTGTTCGATTTGGTTGTTCGATTTTGTTGTTCGATTTCGAAGTGCGATTTCGTTGTTCGATTTCGTTGTTCGATTTCGTTGTTCGATTTCGTTGTTCGATTTCGTTGTTCGATTTCGTTGTTCGATTTCGTTGTTCGATTTCGTTGTTCGATTTCGTTGTTCGATTTCGTTGTTCGAATTCGTTGTTCGATTTCGTTGTTCGATTTCGTTGTTCGATTTCGTTGTTCGATTTCGTTGTTCGAATTCGTTGTTCGAATTCGTTGTTCGAATTCGTTGTTCGATTTCGTTGTTCGATTTCGTTGTTTGATTTCGTTGTTCGATTTCGTTGTTCCATTTCGTTGTTCGATTTCGTTGTTCGATTTCGTTGTTCGATTTCGTTGTTCGATTTTGTTGTTCGTTGTTAGATTTCGTTGTTAGATTTCGTTGTTCGTTGTTAGATTACGTTGTTCTTCGATTTCGTGGTTCGAATTCGTTGTTCGAATACGTTGTTCGATTTCGTTGTTCGATTTCGTTGTTCGATTTCGTTGCTCGATTTCGTTGTTCGATTTCGTTGTTCGATTTCGTTGTTCGATTTCGTTGTTCGATTTCGTTGTTCGATTTCGTTGTTCGATTTCGTTGTTCGATTTCGTTGTTCGATTTCGTTGTTCGATTTCGTTGTTCGATTTCGTTGTTCGATTTCGTTGTTCGATTTCGTTGTTCGATTTCGTTGTTCGACTTCGTTGTTCGATTTGGTTGTTCGATTTCGTTGTTCGATTTCGTTGTGCGATTTCGTTGTTCGATTTCGAAGTTCGATTTCGAAGTTCGATTTCGTTGTTCGATTTCGTTGTTCGATTTCGTTGTTCGATTTCGTTGTTCGATTTCGTTGTTCGATTTCGTTGTTCGAATTCGTTGTTCGAATTCGTTGTTCGAATTCGTTGTTCGATTTCGTTGTTCGATTTCGTTGTTCGATTTCGTTGTTCGATTTCGTTGTTCGAATTCGTTGTTCGAATTCGTTGTTCGAATTCGTTGTTCGATTTCGTTGTTCGATTTCGTTGTTCGATTTCGTTGTTTGATTTCGTTGTTCGATTTCGTTGTTCCATTTCGTTGTTCGATTTCGTTGTTCGATTTCGTTGTTCGATTTCGTTGTTCGATTTTGTTGTTCGTTGTTAGATTTCGTTGTTAGATTTCGTTGTTCGTTGTTAGATTTCGTTGTTCTTCGATTTCGTGGTTCGAATTCGTTGTTCGAATACGTTGTTCGATTTCGTTGTTCGATTTCGTTGTTCGATTTCGTTGCTCGATTTCGTTGTTCGATTTCGTTGTTCGATTTCGTTGTTCGATTTCGTTGTTCGATTTCGTTGTTCGATTTCGTTGTTCGATTTCGTTGTTCGATTTCGTTGTTCGATTTCGTTGTTAGATTTCGTTGTTCGTTGTTAGATTTCGTTGTTCGTTGTTAGATTTCGTTGTTCGTTGTTAGATTTCGTTGTTCTTTGTTCGATTTCGTGGTTCGAATTCGTTGTTCGAATTCGTTGTTCGATTTCGTTGTTCGATTTCGTTGTTCGATTTCGTTGTTCGATTTCGTTGTTCGATTTCGTTGTTCGATTTCGTTGTTCGATTTCGTTGTGCGATTTCGTTGTTCGATTTCGTTGTTCGATTTCGAAGTTCGATTTCGTTGTTCGATTTCGTTGTTCGATTTCGTTGTTCGATTTCGTTGTTCGATTTCGTTGTTCGACTTCGTTGTTCGATTTGGTTGTTCGATTTCGTTGTTCGATTTCGTTGTGCGATTTCGTTGTTCGATTTCGAAGTTCGATTTCGTTGTTCGATTTCGTTGTTCGATTTCGTTGTTCGATTTCGTTGTTCGATTTCGTTGTTCGATTTCGTTGTTCGATTTCGTTGTTCGATTTCGTTGTTCGAATTCGTTGTTCGAATTCGTTGTTCGAATTCGTTGTTCGATTTCGTTGTTCGATTTCGTTGTTCGATTTCGTTGTTCGATTTCGTTGTTCGAATTCGTTGTTCGAATTCGTTGTTCGAATTCGTTGTTCGATTTCGTTGTTTGATTTCGTTGTTCGATTTCGTTGTTCCATTTCGTTGTTCGATTTCGTTGTTCGATTTCGTTGTTCGATTTCGTTGTTCGATTTTGTTGTTCGTTGTTAGATTTCGTTGTTAGATTTCGTTGTTCGTTGTTAGATTTCGTTGTTCTTCGATTTCGTGGTTCGAATTCGTTGTTCGAATACGTTGTTCGATTTCGTTGTTCGATTTCGTTGTTCGATTTCGTTGCTCGATTTCGTTGTTCGATTTCGTTGTTCGATTTCGTTGTTCGATTTCGTTGTTCGATTTCGTTGTTCGATTTCGTTGTTCGATTTCGTTGTTCGATTTCGTTGTTCGATTTCGTTGTTCGATTTCGTTGTTCGATTTCGTTGTTCGATTTCGTTGTTCGATTTCGTTGTTCGATTTCGTTGTTCGATTTCGTTGTTCGATTTCGTTGTTCGATTTGGTTGTTCGATTTCGTTGTTCGACTTCGTTGTTCGATTTCGTTGTTCGATTCGTTATTCGATTTCGTTGTTCGATTTCGTTGTTCGATTTCGTTGTTCCATTTCGTTGTTCGATTTCGTTGTTCGATTTCGTTGTTCGATTTCGTTGTTCGATTTCGTTGTTCGATTTTGTTGTTCGTTGTTAGATTTCGTTGTTCGTTGTTAGATTTCGTTGTTCGTTGTTAGATTTCGTTGTTCTTTGTTCGATTTCGTGGTTCGAATTCGTTGTTCGATTTCGTTGTTCGATTTCGAAGTGCGATTTCGTTGTTCGATTTCGTTGTTCGATTTCGTTGTTCGATTTCGTTGTTCGATTTCGTTGTTCGATTTCGTTGTTCGATTTCGTTGTTCGATTTCGTTGTTCGATTTCGTTGTTCGATTTCGTTGTTCGATTTCGTTGTTCGACTTCGTTGTTCGATTTGGTTGTTCGATTTCGTTGTTCGATTTCGTTGTGCGATTTCGTTGTTCGATTTCGAAGTTCGATTTCGTTGTTCGATTTCGTTGTTCGATTTCGTTGTTCGATTTCGTTGTTCGATTTCGTTGTTCGATTTCGTTGTTCGATTTCGTTGTTCGAATTCGTTGTTCGAATTCGTTGTTCGAATTCGTTGTTCGATTTCGTTGTTCGATTTCGTTGTTCGATTTCGTTGTTCGATTTCGTTGTTCGATTTCGTTGTTCGATTTCGTTGTTCGATTTCGTTGTTCGATTTCGTTGTTCGATTTCGTTGTTCGATTTCGTTGTTCGATTTCGTTGTTCGATTTCGTTGTTCGATTTCGTTGTTCGATTTTGTTGTTCGTTGTTAGATTTCGTTGTTCGTTGTTAGATTTCGTTGTTCGTTGTTAGATTTCGTTGTTCTTCGATTTCGTGGTTCGAATTCGTTGTTCGAATACGTTGTTCGATTTCGTTGTTCGATTTCGTTGTTCGATTTCATTGCTCGATTTCGTTGTTCGATTTCGTTGTTCGATTTCGTTGTTCGATTTCGTTGTTCGATTTCGTTGTTCGATTTCGTTGTTCGATTTCGTTGTTCGATTTCGTTGTTCGATTTCGTTGTTCGATTTCGTTGTTCGATTTCGTTGTTCGATTTCGTTGTTCGATTTCGTTGTTCGATTTCGTTGTTCGATTTCGTTGTTCGATTTCGTTGTTCGATTTGGTTGTTCGATTTCGTTGTTCGACTTCGTTGTTCGATTTCGTTGTTCGATTCGTTATTCGATTTCGTTGTTCGATTTCGTTGTTCGATTTCGTTGTTCCATTTCGTTGTTCGATTTCGTTGTTCGATTTCGTTGTTCGATTTCGTTGTTCGATTTCGTTGTTCGATTTTGTTGTTCGTTGTTAGATTTCGTTGTTCGTTGTTAGATTTCGTTGTTCGTTGTTAGATTTCGTTGTTCTTTGTTCGATTTCGTGGTTCGAATTCGTTGTTCGATTTCGTTGTTCGATTTCGAAGTGCGATTTCGTTGTTCCATTTCGTTGTTCGATTTCGTTGTTCGATTTCGTTGTTCGATTTCGTTGTTCGATTTCGTTGTTCGATTTCGTTGTTCGATTTCGTTGTTCGATTTCGTTGTTCGATTTCGTTGTTCGATTTCGTTGTTCGATTTCGTTGTTCGATTTCGTTGTTCGATTTCGTTGTTCGATTTCGTTGTTCGATTTCGATGTTCGATTTCGTTGTTCGATTTCGTTGTTCGATTTCGTTGTTCGATTTCGTTGTTAGATTTCGTTGTTCGTTGTTAGATTTCGTTGTTCGATTTCGTTGTTCGATTTCGTTGTTCGATTTCGTTGTTCGATTTCGTTGTTCGATTTCGTTGTTCCATTTCGTTGTTCGATTTCGTTGTTCGATTTCGTTGGTCCATTTCGTTGTTCGATTTCGTTGTTCGATTTCGTTGTTCGATTTCGTTGTTCGATTTCGTTGTTAGATTTCGTTGTTCGTTGTTAGATTTCGTTGTTCGATTTCGTTGTTCGATTTCGTTGTTCGATTTCGTTGTTCGATTTCGTTGTTAGATTTCGTTGTTCGATTTCGTTGTTCGATTTCGTTGTTCCATTTCGTTGTTCGATTTCGTTGTTCGATTTCGTTGTTCGATTTCGTTGTTCGATTTCGTTGTTCGATTTGGTTGTTCGATTTTCTTTGTTCGATTTGATTGTTCGATTTCGTTGATCGATTTCGTTTTTCGATTTCGTTGTTCGATTTCGTTGTTCCATTTCGTTGTTCGATTTCGTTGTTCGATTTCGTTGTTCGATTTCGTTGTTAGATTTCGTTGTTCTTTGTTCGATTTCGTGGTTCGAATTCGTTGTTCGAATTCGTTGTTCGATTTCGTTGTTCGATTTCGTTGTTCGATTTTGTTGTTCGATTTCGTTTTTTGATTTCGTTGTTCGATTTCGTTGTTCGATTTCGTTGTTCGATTTCGTTGTTCGATTTCGTTGTTCGATTTCGTTTTTCGATTTCGTTGTTCGATTTCGTGTTCGATTTCGTTGTTCGATTTCGTTGTTCGATTTCGTTGTTTGATTTCGTTGTTCGATTTCGTTGTTCGATTTCGTTGTTCGATTTCGTTGTTCGATTTCGTTGTTCGATTTCGTTGTTCGATTTCGTTGTTAGATTTCGTTGTTCGTTGTTAGATTTCGTTGTTCGATTTCGTTGTTCGATTTCGTTGTTCGATTTCGTTGTTCGATTTCGTTGTTCGATTTCATTGTTCGATTTCGTTGTTCGATTTCGTTGTTCGATTTCGTTGTTCGATTTCGTGGTTCGAATTCGTTGTTCGAATTCGTTGTTCGATTTCGTTGTTCGATTTCGTTGTTCCATTTCGTTGTTCGATTTCGTTGTTCGATTTCGTTGTTCGATTTCGTTGTTCGATTTCGTTGTTAGATTTCGTTGTTCGTTGTTAGATTTCGTTGTTCGATTTCGTTGTTCGTTTTCGTTGTTCGATTTCGTTGTTCGATTTCGTTGTTCGATTTCGTTGTTCGATTTCGTTGTTCGATTTCGTTGTTCGATTTCGTTGTTCGATTTCGTTGTTCGATTTCGTTGTTCGATTTCGTTGTACGATTTCGTTGTTCGATTTCGTTGTTCGATTTGGTTGTTCGATTTCGTTGTTCGATTTTGTTGTTCGATTTCGTTGTTCGATTCGTTATTCGATTTCGTTGTTCGATTTCGTTGTTCGATTTCGTTGTTCCATTTCGTTGTTCGATTTCGTTGTTCGATTTCGTTGTTCGATTTCGTTGTTCGATTTCGTTGTTCGATTTTGTTGTTCGTTGTTAGATTTCGTTGTTCGTTGTTAGATTTCGTTGTTCGTTGTTAGATTTCGTTGTTCTTTGTTCGATTTCGTGGTTCGAATTCGTTGTTCGATTTCGTTGTTCGATTTCGAAGTGCGATTTCGTTGTTCGATTTCGTTGTTCGATTTCGTTGTTCGATTTCGTTGTTCGATTTCGTTGTTCGATTTCGTTGTTCGATTTCGTTGTTCGATTTCGTTGTTCGATTTCGTTGTTCGATTTCGTTGTTCGATTTCGTTGTTCGATTTCGTTGTTCGATTTCGTTGTTCGATTTCGATGTTCGAGTTCGTTGTTCGATTTCGTTGTTCGATTTCGTTGTTCGATTTCGTTGTTCGATTTCGTTGTTCGATTTCGTTATTCGATTTCGTTGTTCGATTTCGTTGTTCGATTTCGTTGTTCGATTTCGTTGTTCGATTTCGTTGTTCCATTTCGTTGTTCGATTTCGTTGTTCGATTTCGTTGTTCGATTTCGTTGTTAGATTTCGTTGTTCGTTGTTAGATTTCGTTGTTCGATTTCGTTGTTCGATTTCGTTGTTCGATTTCGTTGTTCGATTTCGTTGTTCGATTTCGTTGTTAGATTTCGTTGTTCGTTGTTAGATTTCGTTGTTCGATTTCGTTGTTCGATTTCGTTGTTCGATTTCGTTGTTCGATTTCGTTGTTCGATTTCGTTGTTCGATTTCGTTGTTCGATTTCGTTGTTCGATTTCGTTGTTCGATTTCGTTGTTCGATTTCGTTGTTCGATTTCGTTGTTCGATTTCGTTGTTCGATTTCGTTGTTCGATTTCGTTGTTCGATTTCGATGTTCGATTTCGTTGTTCGATTTCGTTGTTCGATTTCGTTGTTCGATTTCGTTGTTCGATTTCGTTGTTCGATTTCGTTGTTCGATTTCGTTATTCGATTTCGTTGTTCGATTTCGTTGTTCGATTTCGTTGTTCGATTTCGTTGTTCCATTTCGTTGTTCGATTTCGTTGTTCGATTTCGTTGTTCGATTTCGTTGTTCGATTTCGTGGTTCGAATTCGTTGTTCGAATTCGTTGTTCGAATTCGTTGTTAGATTTCGTTGTTCGATTTCGTTGTTCGATTTGGTTGTTCGATTTCGTTGTTCGATTTCGTTGTTCGATTTCGTTGTTCGATTTCGTTGTTCCATTTTGTTGTTCGATTTCGTTGTTCGATTTCGTTGTTCGATTTCGTTGTTCGATTTCGTTGTTCGATTTCGTTGTTCGATTTCGTTGTTCGATTTCGTTGTTCGATTTCGTTGTTCGATTTCGTTGTTCGATTTCGTTGTTCGATTTCGTTGTTCGATTTCGTTGTTAGATTTCGTTGTTCGTTGTTAGATTTCGTTGTTCGATTTCGTTGTTCGTTTTCGTTGTTCGATTTCGTTGTTCGATTTCGTTGTTAGATTTCGTTGTTCGTTGTTAGATTTCGTTGTTCGTTGTTAGATTTCGTTGTTCGTTGTTAGATTTCGTTGTTCTTTGTTCGATTTCGTGGTTCGAATTCGTTGTTCGAATTCGTTGTTCGATTTCGTTGTTCGATTTCGTTGTTCGATTTCGTTGTTAGATTTCGTTGTTCGTTGTTAGATTTCGTTGTTCGTTGTTAGATTTCGTTGTTCGTTGTTAGATTTCGTTGTTCTTTGTTCGATTTCGTTGTTCGATTTCGTTGTGCGATTTCGTTGTTCGATTTCGAAGTTCGATTTCGTTGTTCGATTTCGTTGTTCGATTTCGTTGTTCGATTTCGTTGTTCGATTTCGTTGTTCGATTTCGTTGTTCGATTTCGTTGTTCGAATTCGTTGTTCGAATTCGTTGTGCGATTTCGTTGTTCGATTTCGTTGTTCGATTTCGTTGTTCGATTTCGTTGTTCGATTTCGTTGTTCGATTTCGTTGTTCGATTTCGTTATTCGATTTCGTTGTTCGATTTCGTTGTTCGATTCGTTGTTCGATTTCGTAGTTCGATTTCGTTGTTCGATTTCGTTGTTCCATTTCGTTGTTCGATTTCGTTGTTCGATTTCGTTGTTCGATTTCGTTGTTAGATTTCGTTGTTCGTTGTTAGATTTCGTTGTTCGATTTCGCTGTTCGATTTCGTTGTTAGATTTCGTTGTTCGTTGTTAGATTTCGTTGTTCGTTGTTAGATTTCGTTGTTCTTTGTTCGATTTCGTGGTTCGAATTCGTTGTTCGAATTCGTTGTTCGATTTCGTTGTTCGAATTCGTTGTTCGAATTCGTTGTTCGAATTCGTTGTTCGATTTCGTTGTTCGATTTCGTTGTTCGATTTCGTTGTTCGATTTCGTTGTTCGTTTTCGTTGTTCGATTTCGTTGTTCGATTTCGTTGTTCGATTTCGTTGTTCGATTTCGTTGTTCGATTTCGTTGTTCGATTTCGTTGTTCGATTTCGTTGTTCGATTTCGTTGTTCGATTTCGTTGTTCGATTTCGTTGTTCGATTCGTTATTCGATTTCGTTGTTCGATTTCGTTGTTCGATTTCGTTGTTCCATTTCGTTGTTCGATTTCGTTGTTCGATTTCGTTGTTCGATTTCGTTGTTCGATTTCGTTGTTCGATTTCGTTGTTCGTTGTTAGATTTCGTTGTTCGTTGTTAGATTTCGTTGTTCGTTGTTAGATTTCGTTGTTCTTTGTTCGATTTCGTGGTTCGAATTCGTTGTTCGATTTCGTTGTTCGATTTCGTTGTTCGATTTCGTTGTTCGATTTCGTTGTTCGATTTCGTTGTTCGATTTCGTTGTTCGATTTCGTTGTTCGATTTCGTTGTTCGAATTCGTTGTTCGAATTGGTTGTTCGAATTCGTTGTTCGATTTCGTTGTTCGATTTCGTTGTTCGATTTCGTTGTTCGATTTCGTTGTTCGATTTCGTTGTTCGATTTCGTTGTTCGATTTCGTTGTTCGATTTCGTTGTTCGATTTCGTTGTTCGATTTCGTTGTTCGATTTCGTTGTTCGATTTCGTTGTTCGATTTCGTTGTTCGATTTAGTTGTTCGATTTCGTTGTTCGATTTCGTTGTTCGATTTCGTTGTTCGATTTCGTTGTTCGATTTCGTTGTACGATTTCGTTGTTCGATTTCGTTGTTCGATTTCGTTGTTCGATTTCGTTGTTCGATTTCGTTGTTCGATTTCGTTGTTCCATTTCGTTGTTCGATTTCGTTGTTCGATTTCGTTGTTCGATTTCGTTGTTCGATTTCGTTGTTCGATTTCGTTGTTCCATTTCGTTGTTCCATTTCGTTGTTCGATTTCGTTGTTCGATTTCGTTGTTCGATTTCGTTGTTCGATTTCGTTGTTCGATTTCGTTGTTAGATTTCGTTGTTCGTTGTTAGATTTCGTTGTTCGATTTCGTTGTTCGATTTCGTTGTTCGATTTCGTTGTTCGATTTCGTTGTTCGATTTCGTTGTTCGATTTCGTTGTTAGATTTCGTTGTTCGTTGTTAGATTTCGTTGTTCGATTTCGTTGTTCGATTTCGTTGTTCGATTTCGTTGTTCGATTTCGTTGTTCGATTTCGTTGTTCGATTTCGTTGTTCGATTTCGTTGTTCGATTTCGTTGTTCGATTTCGTTGTTAGATTTCGTTGTTCGTTGTTAGATTTCGTTGTTCGATTTCGTTGTTCGATTTCGTTGTTCGATTTCGTTGTTCGATTTCGTTGTTAGATTTCGTTGTTCGTTGTTAGATTTCGTTGTTCGTTGTTAGATTTCGTTGTTCGTTGTTAGATTTCGTTGTTCTTTGTTCGATTTCGTGGTTCGAATTCGTTGTTCGAATTCGTTGTTCGATTTCGTTGTTCGATTTCGTTGTTCGATTTCGTTGTTCGATTTCGTTGTTCGATTTCGTTGTTCGATTTCGTTGTTCGATTTCGTTGTGCGATTTCGTTGTTCGATTTCGTTGTTCGATTTCGTTGTTCGATTTCGAAGTTCGATTTCGTTGTTCGATTTCGTTGTTCGATTTCGTTGTTCGATTTCGTTGTTCGATTTCGTTGTTCGATTTCGTTGTTCGATTTCGTTGTTCGATTTCGTTGTGCGATTTCGTTGTTCGATTTCGAAGTTCGATTTCGAAGTTCGATTTCGTTGTTCGATTTCGTTGTTCGATTTCGTTGTTCGATTTCGTTGTTCGATTTCGTTGTTCGAATTCGTTGTTCGAATTCGTTGTTCGAATTCGTTGTTCGATTTCGTTGTTCGATTTCGTTGTTCGATTTCGATGTTCCATTTCGTTGTTCGATTTCGTTGTTCGATTTCGTTGTTCGATTTCGTTGTTCGATTTCGTTGTTCGATTTCGTTGTTCGATTTCGTTGTTCGATTTCGTTGTTAGATTTCGTTGTTCGTTGTTAGATTTCGTTGTTCGATTTCGTTGTTCGATTTCGTTGTTCGATTTCGTTGTTCGATTTCGTTGTTAGATTTCGTTGTTCGTTGTTAGATTTCGTTGTTCGTTGTTAGATTTCGTTGTTCGTTGTTAGATTTCGTTGTTCTTTGTTCGATTTCGTGGTTCGAATTCGTTGTTCGAATTCGTTGTTCGATTTCGTTGTTCGATTTCGTTGTTCGATTTCGTTGTTCGATTTCGTTGTTCGATTTCGTTGTTCGATTTCGTGGTTCGAATTCGTTGTTCGAATTCGTTGTTCGATTTCGTTGTTCGATTTCGTTGTTCGATTTCGTTGTTCGATTTCGTGGTTCGAATTCGTTGTTCGAATTCGTTGTTCGATTTCGTTGTTCGATTTCGTTGTTCGATTTTGTTGTTCGATTTCGTTGTTCGATTTCGTTGTTCGATTTCGTTGTTCGATTTCGTTGTCCGATTTCGTTGTTCGATTTCGTTGTTCGATTTCGTTGTTCGATTTCGTTGTTCGATTTCGTTGTTCGATTTCTTTGTTCGATTTCGTTGTTCCATTTCGTTGTTCGATTTCGTTGTTAGATTTCGTTGTTCGTTGTTAGATTTCGTTGTTCGTTGTTAGATTTCGTTGTTCGTTGTTAGATTTCGTTGTGCTTTGTTCGATTTCGTGGTTCGAATTCGTTGTTCGATTTCGTTGTTCGATTTCGTTGTTCGATTTTGTTGTTCGATTTCGTTGTTCGATTTCGTTGTTCGATTTCGTTGTTCGATTTCGTTGTTCGATTTCGTTGTTCGATTTCGTTGTTCGATTTCGTTGTTCGATTTCGTTGTTCGATTTCGTTGTTCGATTTCGTTGTTCGATTTCGTTGTTCGATTCGTTGTTCGATTTCGTTGTTCGATTTCGTTGTTCGATTTCGTTGTTCCATTTCGTTGTTCGATTTCGTTGTTCGATTTCGTTGTTCGATTTCGTTGTTCGATTTCGTTGTTAGATTTCGTTGTTCGTTGTTAGATTTCGTTGTTCGATTTCGTTGTTCGATTTCGTTGTTAGATTTCGTTGTTCGTTGTTAGATTTCGTTGTTCGTTGTTAGATTTCGTTGTTCTTTGTTCGATTTCGTGGTTCGAATTCGTTGTTCGAATTCGTTGTTCGATTTCGTTGTTCGAATTCGTTGTTCGAATTCGTTGTTCGAATTCGTTGTTCGATTTCGTTGTTCGATTTCGTTGTTCGATTTCGTTGTTCGATTTCGTTGTTCGTTTTCGTTGTTCGATTTCGTTGTTCGATTTCGTTGTTCGATTTCGTTGTTCGATTTCGTTGTTCGATTTCGTTGTTCGATTTCGTTGTTCGATTTCGTTGTTCGATTTCGTTGTTCGATTTCGTTGTTCGATTCGTTATTCGATTTCGTTGTTCGATTTCGTTGTTCGATTTCGTTGTTCGATTTCGTTGTTCGATTTCGTTGTTCGATTTCGTTGTTCGATTTCGTTGTTCGATTTCGTTGTTCGTTGTTAGATTTCGTTGTTCGTTGTTAGATTTCGTTGTTCGTTGTTAGATTTCGTTGTTCTTTGTTCGATTTCGTGGTTCGAATTCGTTGTTCGATTTCGTTGTTCGATTTCGTTGTTCGATTTCGTTGTTCGATTTCGTTGTTCGATTTCGTTGTTCGATTTCGTTGTTCGAATTCGTTGTTCGAATTCGTTGTTCGAATTCGTTGTTCGATTTCGTTGTTCGATTTCGTTGTTCGATTTCGTTGTTCGATTTCGTTGTTCGATTTCGTTGTTCGATTTCGTTGTTCGATTTCGTTGTTCGATTTCGTTGTTCGATTTCGTTGTTCGTTGTTAGATTTCGTTGTTCGTTGTTAGATTTCGTTGTTCGTTGTTAGATTTCGTTGTGCTTTGTTCGATTTCGTGGTTCGAATTCGTTGTTCGATTTCGTTGTTCGATTTCGTTGTTCGATTTTGTTGTTCGATTTCGTTGTTCGATTTCGTTGTTCGATTTCGTTGTTCGATTTCGTTGTTCGATTTCGTTGTTCGATTTCGTTGTTCGATTTCGTTGTTCGATTTCGTTGTTCGATTTCGTTGTTCGATTTCGTTGTTCGATTTCGTTGTTCGATTCGTTGTTCGATTTCGTTGTTCGATTTCGTTGTTCGATTTCGTTGTCCGATTTCGTTGTTCGATTTCGTTGTTCGATTTCGTTGTTCGATTTCGTTGTTCGATTTCGTTGTTCGATTTCGTTGTTCGATTTCGTTGTTCGATTTCGTTGTTCCATTTCGTTGTTCGATTTCGTTGTTCGATTTCGTTGTTCGATTTCGTTGTTCGATTTCGTTGTTCCATTTCGTTGTTCGATTTCGTTGTTCGATTTCGTTGTTCGATTTCGTTGTTCGATTTCGTTGTTCGATTTCGTTGTTAGATTTCGTTGTTCGTTGTTAGATTTCGTTGTTCGATTTCGTTGTTCGATTTCGTTGTTCGATTTCGTTGTTCGATTTCGTTGTTCGATTTCGTTGTTCGATTTCGTTGTTCGATTTCGTTGTTAGATTTCGTTGTTCGTTGTTAGATTTCGTTGTTCGATTTCGTTGTTCGATTTCGTTGTTCGATTTCGTTGTTCGATTTCGTTGTTCGATTTCGTTGTTCGATTTCGTTGTTAGATTTCGTTGTTCGTTGTTAGATTTCGTTGTTCGATTTCGTTGTTCGATTTCGTTGTTCGATTTCGTTGTTCGATTTCGTTGTTCGATTTCGTTGTTAGATTTCGTTGTTCGTTGTTAGATTTCGTTGTTCGTTGTTAGATTTCGTTGTTCGTTGTTAGATTTCGTTGTTCTTTGTTCGATTTCGTGGTTCGAATTCGTTGTTCGAATTCGTTGTTCGATTTCGTTGTTCGATTTCGTTGTTCGATTTCGTTGTTCGATTTCGTTGTTCGATTTCGTTGTTCGATTTCGTTGTGCGATTTCGTTGTTCGATTTCGTTGTTCGATTTCGTTGTTCGATTTCGTTGTTCGATTTCGAAGTTCGATTTCGTTGTTCGATTTCGTTGTTCGATTTCGTTGTTCGATTTCGTTGTTCGATTTCGTTGTTCGATTTCGTTGTTCGATTTCGTTGTTCGATTTCGTTGTTCGATTTCGTTGTGCGATTTCGTTGTTCGATTTCGAAGTTCGATTTCGAAGTTCGATTTCGTTGTTCGATTTCGTTGTTCAATTTCGTTGTTCGATTTCGTTGTTCGATTTCGTTGTTCGAATTCGTTGTTCGAATTCGTTGTTCGAATTCGTTGTTCGAATTCGTTGTTCGATTTCGTTGTTCGATTTCGTTGTTCGATTTCGATGTTCGATTTCGTTGTTCCATTTCGTTGTTCGATTTCGTTGTTCGATTTCGTTGTTCGATTTCGTTGTTAGATTTCGTTGTTCGTTGTTAGATTTCGTTGTTCGTTGTTAGATTTCGTTGTTCGTTGTTAGATTTCGTTGTTCTTTGTTCGATTTCGTGGTTCGAATTCGTTGTTCGATTTCGTTGTTCGATTTCGTTGTTCGATTTCGTTGTTCGATTTCGTTGTTCGATTTCGTTGTTCGATTTCGTTGTTCGATTTCGTTGTTCGATTTCGTTGTTCGATTTCGTTGTGCGATTTCGTTGTTCGATTTCGTTGTTCGATTTCGAAGTTCGATTTCGTTGTTCGATTTCGTTGTTCGATTTCGTTGTTCGACTTCGTTGTTCGATTTGGTTGTTCGATTTCGTTGTGCGATTTCGTTGTTCGATTTCGAAGTTCGATTTCGAAGTTCGATTTCGTTGTTCGATTTCGTTGTTCGATTTCGTTGTTCGATTTCGTTGTTCGATTTCGTTGTTCGAATTCGTTGTTCGAATTCGTTGTTCGAATTCGTTGTTCGATTTCGTTGTTCGATTTCGTTGTTCGATTTCGTTGTTCGATTTCGTTGTTCGAATTCGTTGTTCGAATTCGTTGTTCGAATTCGTTGTTCGATTTCGTTGTTCGATTTCGTTGTTCGATTTCGTTGTTCGATTTCGTTGTTCGATTTCGTTGTTCGATTTCGTTGTTCCATTTCGTTGTTCCATTTCGTTGTTCGATTTCGTTGTTCGATTTCGTTGTTCGATTTCGTTGTTCGATTTCGTTGTTCGATTTTGTTGTTCGTTGTTAGATTTCGTTGTTAGATTTCGTTGTTCGTTGTTAGATTTCGTTGTTCTTCGATTTCGTGGTTCGAATTCGTTGTTCGAATACGTTGTTCGATTTCGTTGTTCGATTTCGTTGTTCGATTTCGTTGCTCGATTTCGTTGTTCGATTTCGTTGTTCGATTTCGTTGTTCGATTTCGTTGTTCGATTTCGTTGTTCGATTTCGTTGTTCGATTTCGTTGTTCGATTTCGTTGTTCGATTTCGTTGTTCGATTTCGTTGTTCGATTTCGTTGTTCGATTTCGTTGTTCGATTTCGTTGTTCGATTTCGTTGTTCGATTTCGTTGTTCGATTTCGTTGTTCGATTTGGTTGTTCGATTTCGTTGTTCGACTTCGTTGTTCGATTTCGTTGTTCGATTCGTTATTCGATTTCGTTGTTCGATTTCGTTGTTCGATTTCGTTGTTCCATTTCGTTGTTCGATTTCGTTGTTCGATTTCGTTGTTCGATTTCGTTGTTCGATTTCGTTGTTCGATTTTGTTGTTCGTTGTTAGATTTCGTTGTTCGTTGTTAGATTTCGTTGTTCGTTGTTAGATTTCGTTGTTCTTTGTTCGATTTCGTGGTTCGAATTCGTTGTTCGATTTCGTTGTTCGATTTCGAAGTGCGATTTCGTTTTTCGATTTCGTTGTTCGATTTCGTTGTTCGATTTCGTTGTTCGATTTCGTTGTTCGATTTCGTTGTTCGATTTCGTTGTTT
Source organism: Neocrepidodera transversa (assembly GCA_963243735.1). Taxonomy (NCBI): domain Eukaryota; kingdom Metazoa; phylum Arthropoda; class Insecta; order Coleoptera; family Chrysomelidae; genus Neocrepidodera; species Neocrepidodera transversa. The sequence goes on from CAUJLB010000231.1 coordinate 21,817, forward strand.
GATTTCGTTGTTCGATTTCGTTGTTCGATTTTGTTGTTCGTTGTTCGATTTTGTTGTTCGTTGTTAGATTTCGTTGTTCGTTGTTAGATTTCGTTGTTCGTTGTTAGATTTCGTTGTTCTTTGTTCGATTTCGTGGTTCGAATTCGTTGTTCGATTTCGTTGTTCGATTTCGAAGTGCGATTTCGTTGTTCGATTTCGTTGTTCGATTTCGTTGTTCGATTTCGTTGTTCGATTTCGTTGTTCGATTTCGTTGTTCGATTTCGTTGTTCGATTTCGTTGTTCGATTTCGTTGTTCGATTTCGTTGTTCGAATTCGTTGTTCGATTTCGTTGTTCGATTTCGTTGTTCGATTTCGTTGTTCGATTTCGTTGTTCGAATTCGTTGTTCGAATTCGTTGTTCGAATTCGTTGTTCGATTTCGTTGTTCGATTTCGTTGTTCGATTTCGTTGTTCGATTTCGTTGTTCGATTTCGTTGTTCGATTTCGTTGTTCCATTTCGTTGTTCGATTTCGTTGTTCGATTTCGTTGTTCGATTTCGTTGTTCGATTTTGTTGTTCGTTGTTAGATTTCGTTGTTAGATTTCGTTGTTCGTTGTTAGATTTCGTTGTTCTTCGATTTCGTGGTTCGAATTCGTTGTTCGAATACGTTGTTCGATTTCGTTGTTCGATTTCGTTGTTCGATTTCGTTGCTCGATTTCGTTGTTCGATTTCGTTGTTCGATTTCGTTGTTCGATTTCGTTGTTCGATTTCGTTGTTCGATTTCGTTGTTCGATTTCGTTGTTCGATTTTGTTGTTCGTTGTTAGATTTCGTTGTTAGATTTCGTTGTTCGTTGTTAGATTTCGTTGTTCTTCGATTTCGTGGTTCGAATTCGTTGTTCGAATACGTTGTTCGATTTCGTTGTTCGATTTCGTTGTTCGATTTCGTTGCTCGATTTCGTTGTTCGATTTCGTTGTTCGATTTCGTTGTTCGATTTCGTTGTTCGATTTCGTTGTTCGATTTCGTTGTTCGATTTCGTTGTTCGATTTCGTTGTTCGAATTCGTTGTTCGATTTCGTTGTTCGATTTCGTTGTTCGATTTCGTTGTTCGATTTCGTTGTTCGAATTCGTTGTTCGAATTCGTTGTTCGAATTCGTTGTTCGATTTCGTTGTTCGATTTCGTTGTTCGATTTCGTTGTTCGATTTCGTTGTTCGATTTCGTTGTTCCATTTCGTTGTTCGATTTCGTTGTTCGATTTCGTTGTTCGATTTCGTTGTTCGATTTTGTTGTTCGTTGTTAGATTTCGTTGTTAGATTTCGTTGTTCGTTGTTAGATTTCGTTGTTCTTCGATTTCGTGGTTCGAATTCGTTGTTCGAATACGTTGTTCGATTTCGTTGTTCGATTTCGTTGTTCGATTTCGTTGCTCGATTTCGTTGTTCGATTTCGTTGTTCGATTTCGTTGTTCGATTTCGTTGTTCGATTTCGTTGTTCGATTTCGTTGTTCGATTTCGTTGTTCGATTTTGTTGTTCGTTGTTAGATTTCGTTGTTAGATTTCGTTGTTCGTTGTTAGATTTCGTTGTTCTTCGATTTCGTGGTTCGAATTCGTTGTTCGAATACGTTGTTCGATTTCGTTGTTCGATTTCGTTGTTCGATTTCGTTGCTCGATTTCGTTGTTCGATTTCGTTGTTCGATTTCGTTGTTCGATTTCGTTGTTCGATTTCGTTGTTCGATTTCGTTGTTCGATTTCGTTGTTCGATTTCGTTGTTCGATTTCGTTGTTCGATTTCGTTGTTCGATTTCGTTGTTCGATTTCGTTGTTCGATTTCGTTGTTCGATTTCGTTGTTCGATTTCGTTGTTCGATTTCGTTGTTCGATTTGGTTGTTCGATTTCGTTGTTCGACTTCGTTGTTCGATTTCGTTGTTCGATTCGTTATTCGATTTCGTTGTTCGATTTCGTTGTTCGATTTCGTTGTTCCATTTCGTTGTTCGATTTCGTTGTTCGATTTCGTTGTTCGATTTCGTTGTTCGATTTCGTTGTTCGATTTTGTTGTTCGTTGTTAGATTTCGTTGTTCGTTGTTAGATTTCGTTGTTCGTTGTTAGATTTCGTTGTTCTTTGTTCGATTTCGTGGTTCGAATTCGTTGTTCGATTTCGTTGTTCGATTTCGAAGTGCGATTTCGTTGTTCGATTTCGTTGTTCGATTTCGTTGTTCGATTTCGTTGTTCGATTTCGTTGTTCGATTTCGTTGTTCGATTTCGTTGTTCGATTTCGTTGTTCGATTTCGTTGTTCGATTTTGTTGTTCGTTGTTCGATTTTGTTGTTCGTTGTTAGATTTCGTTGTTCGTTGTTAGATTTCGTTGTTCGTTGTTAGATTTCGTTGTTCTTTGTTCGATTTCGTGGTTCGAATTCGTTGTTCGATTTCGTTGTTCGATTTCGAAGTGCGATTTCGTTGTTCGATTTCGTTGTTCGATTTCGTTGTTCGATTTCGTTGTTCGATTTCGTTGTTCGATTTCGTTGTTCGATTTCGTTGTTCGATTTCGTTGTTCGATTTCGTTGTTCGATTTCGTTGTTCGAATTCGTTGTTCGATTTCGTTGTTCGATTTCGTTGTTCGATTTCGTTGTTCGATTTCGTTGTTCGAATTCGTTGTTCGAATTTGTTGTTCGAATTCGTTGTTCGATTTCGTTGTTCGATTTCGTTGTTTGATTTCGTTGTTCGATTTCGTTGTTCCATTTCGTTGTTCGATTTCGTTGTTCGATTTCGTTGTTCGATTTCGTTGTTCGATTTTGTTGTTCGTTGTTAGATTTCGTTGTTAGATTTCGTTGTTCGTTGTTAGATTACGTTGTTCTTCGATTTCGTGGTTCGAATTCGTTGTTCGAATACGTTGTTCGATTTCGTTGTTCGATTTCGTTGTTCGATTTCGTTGCTCGATTTCGTTGTTCGATTTCGTTGTTCGATTTCGTTGTTCGATTTCGTTGTTCGATTTCGTTGTTCGATTTCGTTGTTCGATTTCGTTGTTCGATTTCGTTGTTCGATTTCGTTGTTCGATTTCGTTGTTCGATTTCGTTGTTCGATTTCGTTGTTCGATTTCGTTGTTCGATTTCGTTGTTCGATTTCGTTGTTCGATTTCGTTGTTCGACTTCGTTGTTCGATTTGGTTGTTCGATTTCGTTGTTCGATTTCGTTGTGCGATTTCGTTGTTCGATTTCGAAGTTCGATTTCGAAGTTCGATTTCGTTGTTCGATTTCGTTGTTCGATTTCGTTGTTCGATTTCGTTGTTCGATTTCGTTGTTCGATTTCGTTGTTCGAATTCGTTGTTCGAATTCGTTGTTCGAATTCGTTGTTCGATTTCGTTGTTCGATTTCGTTGTTCGATTTCGTTGTTCGATTTCGTTGTTCGAATTCGTTGTTCGAATTCGTTGTTCGAATTCGTTGTTCGCTTTCGTTGTTCGATTTCGTTGTTCGATTTCGTTGTTCGATTTCGTTGTTCCATTTCGTTGTTCGATTTCGTTGTTCGATTTCGTTGTTCGATTTCGTTGTTCGATTTTGTTGTTCGTTGTTAGATTTCGTTGTTAGATTTCGTTGTTCGTTGTTAGATTTCGTTGTTCTTCGATTTCGTGGTTCGAATTCGTTGTTCGAATACGTTGTTCGATTTCGTTGTTCGATTTCGTTGTTCGATTTCGTTGCTCGATTTCGTTGTTCGATTTCGTTGTTCGATTTCGTTGTTCGATTTCGTTGTTCGATTTCGTTGTTCGATTTCGTTGTTCGATTTCGTTGTTCGATTTCGTTGTTCGATTTCGTTGTTCGATTTCGTTGTTAGATTTCGTTGTTCGTTGTTAGATTTCGTTGTTCGTTGTTAGATTTCGTTGTTCGTTGTTAGATTTCGTTGTTCTTTGTTCGATTTCGTGGTTCGAATTCGTTGTTCGAATTCGTTGTTCGATTTCGTTGTTCGATTTCGTTGTTCGATTTCGTTGTTCGATTTCGTTGTTCGATTTCGTTGTTCGATTTCGTTGTTCGATTTCGTTGTGCGATTTCGTTGTTCGATTTCGTTGTTCGATTTCGAAGTTCGATTTCGTTGTTCGATTTCGTTGTTCGATTTCGTTGTTCGATTTCGTTGTTCGACTTCGTTGTTCGATTTGGTTGTTCGATTTCGTTGTTCGATTTCGTTGTGCGATTTCGTTGTTCGATTTCGAAGTTCGATTTCGTTGTTCGATTTCGTTGTTCGATTTCGTTGTTCGATTTCGTTGTTCGATTTCGTTGTTCGATTTCGTTGTTCGAATTCGTTGTTCGAATTCGTTGTTCGAATTCGTTGTTCGATTTCGTTGTTCGATTTCGTTGTTCGATTTCGTTGTTCGATTTCGTTGTTCGAATTCGTTGTTCGAATTCGTTGTTCGATTTCGTTGTTCGATTTCGTTGTTCGATTTCGTTGTTCGATTTCGTTGTTCGATTTCGTTGTTCGATTTCGTTGTTCGATTTCGTTGTTCGATTTCGTTGTTCGATTTCGTTGTTCGTTGTTAGATTTCGTTGTTCGTTGTTAGATTTCGTTGTTCGTTGTTAGATTTCGTTGTGCTTTGTTCGATTTCGTGGTTCGAATTCGTTGTTCGATTTCGTTGTTCGATTTCGTTGTTCGATTTTGTTGTTCGATTTCGTTGTTCGATTTCGTTGTTCGATTTCGTTGTTCGATTTCGTTGTTCGATTTCGTTGTTCGATTTCGTTGTTCGATTTCGTTGTTCGATTTCGTTGTTCGATTTCGTTGTTCGATTTCGTTGTTCGATTTCGTTGTTCGATTCGTTGTTCGATTTCGTTGTTCGATTTCGTTGTTCGATTTCGTTGTCCGATTTCGTTGTTCGATTTCGTTGTTCGATTTCGTTGTTCGATTTCGTTGTTCGATTTCGTTGTTCGATTTCGTTGTTCGATTTCGTTGTTCGATTTCGTTGTTCCATTTCGTTGTTCGATTTCGTTGTTCGATTTCGTTGTTCGATTTCGTTGTTCGATTTCGTTGTTCCATTTCGTTGTTCGATTTCGTTGTTCGATTTCGTTGTTCGATTTCGTTGTTCGATTTCGTTGTTCGATTTCGTTGTTAGATTTCGTTGTTCGTTGTTAGATTTCGTTGTTCGATTTCGTTGTTCGATTTCGTTGTTCGATTTCGTTGTTCGATTTCGTTGTTCGATTTCGTTGTTCGATTTCGTTGTTCGATTTCGTTGTTAGATTTCGTTGTTCGTTGTTAGATTTCGTTGTTCGATTTCGTTGTTCGATTTCGTTGTTCGATTTCGTTGTTCGATTTCGTTGTTCGATTTCGTTGTTCGATTTCGTTGTTAGATTTCGTTGTTCGTTGTTAGATTTCGTTGTTCGATTTCGTTGTTCGATTTCGTTGTTCGATTTCGTTGTTCGATTTCGTTGTTCGATTTCGTTGTTAGATTTCGTTGTTCGTTGTTAGATTTCGTTGTTCGTTGTTAGATTTCGTTGTTCGTTGTTAGATTTCGTTGTTCTTTGTTCGATTTCGTGGTTCGAATTCGTTGTTCGAATTCGTTGTTCGATTTCGTTGTTCGATTTCGTTGTTCGATTTCGTTGTTCGATTTCGTTGTTCGATTTCGTTGTTCGATTTCGTTGTGCGATTTCGTTGTTCGATTTCGTTGTTCGATTTCGTTGTTCGATTTCGAAGTTCGATTTCGTTGTTCGATTTCGTTGTTCGATTTCGTTGTTCGATTTCGTTGTTCGATTTCGTTGTTCGATTTCGTTGTTCGATTTCGTTGTTCGATTTCGTTGTTCGATTTCGTTGTGCGATTTCGTTGTTCGATTTCGAAGTTCGATTTCGAAGTTCGATTTCGTTGTTCGATTTCGTTGTTCAATTTCGTTGTTCGATTTCGTTGTTCGATTTCGTTGTTCGAATTCGTTGTTCGAATTCGTTGTTCGAATTCGTTGTTCGAATTCGTTGTTCGATTTCGTTGTTCGATTTCGTTGTTCGATTTCGATGTTCGATTTCGTTGTTCCATTTCGTTGTTCGATTTCGTTGTTCGATTTCGTTGTTCGATTTCGTTGTTAGATTTCGTTGTTCGTTGTTAGATTTCGTTGTTCGTTGTTAGATTTCGTTGTTCGTTGTTAGATTTCGTTGTTCTTTGTTCGATTTCGTGGTTCGAATTCGTTGTTCGAATTCGTTGTTCGATTTCGTTGTTCGATTTCGTTGTTCGATTTCGTTGTTCGATTTCGTTGTTCGATTTCGTTGTTCGATTTCGTTGTTCGATTTCGTTGTTCGATTTCGTTGTTCGATTTCGTTGTGCGATTTCGTTGTTCGATTTCGTTGTTCGATTTCGAAGTTCGATTTCGTTGTTCGATTTCGTTGTTCGATTTCGTTGTTCGACTTCGTTGTTCGATTTGGTTGTTCGATTTCGTTGTTCGATTTCGTTGTGCGATTTCGTTGTTCGATTTCGAAGTTCGATTTCGTTGTTCGATTTCGTTGTTCGATTTCGTTGTTCGATTTCGTTGTTCGATTTCGTTGTTCGAATTCGTTGTTCGAATTCGTTGTTCGAATTCGTTGTTCGATTTCGTTGTTCGATTTCGTTGTTCGATTTCGTTGTTCGATTTCGTTGTTCGAATTCGTTGTTCGAATTCGTTGTTCGAATTCGTTGTTCGATTTCGTTGTTCGATTTCGTTGTTCGATTTCGTTGTTCGATTTCGTTGTTCGATTTCGTTGTTCGATTTCGTTGTTCCATTTCGTTGTTCCATTTCGTTGTTCGATTTCGTTGTTCGATTTCGTTGTTCGATTTCGTTGTTCGATTTTGTTGTTCGTTGTTAGATTTCGTTGTTAGATTTCGTTGTTCGTTGTTAGATTTCGTTGTTCTTCGATTTCGTGGTTCGAATTCGTTGTTCGAATACGTTGTTCGATTTCGTTGTTCGATTTCGTTGTTCGATTTCGTTGCTCGATTTCGTTGTTCGATTTCGTTGTTCGATTTCGTTGTTCGATTTCGTTGTTCGATTTCGTTGTTCGATTTCGTTGTTCGATTTCGTTGTTCGATTTCGTTGTTCGATTTCGTTGTTCGATTTCGTTGTTCGATTTCGTTGTTCGATTTCGTTGTTCGATTTCGTTGTTCGATTTCGTTGTTCGATTTCGTTGTTCGATTTGGTTGTTCGATTTCGTTGTTCGACTTCGTTGTTCGATTTCGTTGTTCGATTCGTTATTCGATTTCGTTGTTCGATTTCGTTGTTCGATTTCGTTGTTCCATTTCGTTGTTCGATTTCGTTGTTCGATTTCGTTGTTCGATTTCGTTGTTCGATTTCGTTGTTCGATTTTGTTGTTCGTTGTTAGATTTCGTTGTTCGTTGTTAGATTTCGTTGTTCGTTGTTAGATTTCGTTGTTCTTTGTTCGATTTCGTGGTTCGAATTCGTTGTTCGATTTCGTTGTTCGATTTCGAAGTGCGATTTCGTTTTTCGATTTCGTTGTTCGATTTCGTTGTTCGATTTCGTTGTTCGATTTCGTTGTTCGATTTCGTTGTTCGATTTCGTTGTTTGATTTCGTTGTTCGATTTCGTTGTTCGATTTTGTTGTTCGTTGTTCGATTTTGTTGTTCGTTGTTAGATTTCGTTGTTCGTTGTTAGATTTCGTTGTTCGTTGTTAGATTTCGTTGTTCTTTGTTCGATTTCGTGGTTCGAATTCGTTGTTCGATTTCGTTGTTCGATTTCGAAGTGCGATTTCGTTGTTCGATTTCGTTGTTCGATTTCGTTGTTCGATTTCGTTGTTCGATTTCGTTGTTCGATTTCGTTGTTCGATTTCGTTGTTCGATTTCGTTGTTCGATTTCGTTGTTCGATTTCGTTGTTCGAATTCGTTGTTCGATTTCGTTGTTCGATTTCGTTGTTCGATTTCGTTGTTCGATTTCGTTGTTCGAATTCGTTGTTCGAATTCGTTGTTCGAATTCGTTGTTCGATTTCGTTGTTCGATTTCGTTGTTCGATTTCGTTGTTCGATTTCGTTGTTCGATTTCGTTGTTCGATTTCGTTGTTCCATTTCGTTGTTCGATTTCGTTGTTCGATTTCGTTGTTCGATTTCGTTGTTCGATTTTGTTGTTCGTTGTTAGATTTCGTTGTTAGATTTCGTTGTTCGTTGTTAGATTTCGTTGTTCTTCGATTTCGTGGTTCGAATTCGTTGTTCGAATACGTTGTTCGATTTCGTTGTTCGATTTCGTTGTTCGATTTCGTTGCTCGATTTCGTTGTTCGATTTCGTTGTTCGATTTCGTTGTTCGATTTCGTTGTTCGATTTCGTTGTTCGATTTCGTTGTTCGATTTCGTTGTTCGATTTTGTTGTTCGTTGTTAGATTTCGTTGTTAGATTTCGTTGTTCGTTGTTAGATTTCGTTGTTCTTCGATTTCGTGGTTCGAATTCGTTGTTCGAATACGTTGTTCGATTTCGTTGTTCGATTTCGTTGTTCGATTTCGTTGCTCGATTTCGTTGTTCGATTTCGTTGTTCGATTTCGTTGTTCGATTTCGTTGTTCGATTTCGTTGTTCGATTTCGTTGTTCGATTTCGTTGTTCGATTTCGTTGTTCGAATTCGTTGTTCGATTTCGTTGTTCGATTTCGTTGTTCGATTTCGTTGTTCGATTTCGTTGTTCGAATTCGTTGTTCGAATTCGTTGTTCGAATTCGTTGTTCGATTTCGTTGTTCGATTTCGTTGTTCGATTTCGTTGTTCGATTTCGTTGTTCGATTTCGTTGTTCCATTTCGTTGTTCGATTTCGTTGTTCGATTTCGTTGTTCGATTTCGTTGTTCGATTTTGTTGTTCGTTGTTAGATTTCGTTGTTAGATTTCGTTGTTCGTTGTTAGATTTCGTTGTTCTTCGATTTCGTGGTTCGAATTCGTTGTTCGAATACGTTGTTCGATTTCGTTGTTCGATTTCGTTGTTCGATTTCGTTGCTCGATTTCGTTGTTCGATTTCGTTGTTCGATTTCGTTGTTCGATTTCGTTGTTCGATTTCGTTGTTCGATTTCGTTGTTCGATTTCGTTGTTCGATTTTGTTGTTCGTTGTTAGATTTCGTTGTTAGATTTCGTTGTTCGTTGTTAGATTTCGTTGTTCTTCGATTTCGTGGTTCGAATTCGTTGTTCGAATACGTTGTTCGATTTCGTTGTTCGATTTCGTTGTTCGATTTCGTTGCTCGATTTCGTTGTTCGATTTCGTTGTTCGATTTCGTTGTTCGATTTCGTTGTTCGATTTCGTTGTTCGATTTCGTTGTTCGATTTCGTTGTTCGATTTCGTTGTTCGATTTCGTTGTTCGATTTCGTTGTTCGATTTCGTTGTTCGATTTCGTTGTTCGATTTCGTTGTTCGATTTCGTTGTTCGATTTCGTTGTTCGATTTCGTTGTTCGATTTGGTTGTTCGATTTCGTTGTTCGACTTCGTTGTTCGATTTCGTTGTTCGATTCGTTATTCGATTTCGTTGTTCGATTTCGTTGTTCGATTTCGTTGTTCCATTTCGTTGTTCGATTTCGTTGTTCGATTTCGTTGTTCGATTTCGTTGTTCGATTTCGTTGTTCGATTTTGTTGTTCGTTGTTAGATTTCGTTGTTCGTTGTTAGATTTCGTTGTTCGTTGTTAGATTTCGTTGTTCTTTGTTCGATTTCGTGGTTCGAATTCGTTGTTCGATTTCGTTGTTCGATTTCGAAGTGCGATTTCGTTGTTCGATTTCGTTGTTCGATTTCGTTGTTCGATTTCGTTGTTCGATTTCGTTGTTCGATTTCGTTGTTCGATTTCGTTGTTCGATTTCGTTGTTCGATTTCGTTGTTCGATTTTGTTGTTCGTTGTTCGATTTTGTTGTTCGTTGTTAGATTTCGTTGTTCGTTGTTAGATTTCGTTGTTCGTTGTTAGATTTCGTTGTTCTTTGTTCGATTTCGTGGTTCGAATTCGTTGTTCGATTTCGTTGTTCGATTTCGAAGTGCGATTTCGTTGTTCGATTTCGTTGTTCGATTTCGTTGTTCGATTTCGTTGTTCGATTTCGTTGTTCGATTTCGTTGTTCGATTTCGTTGTTCGATTTCGTTGTTCGATTTCGTTGTTCGAATTCGTTGTTCGATTTCGTTGTTCGATTTCGTTGTTCGATTTCGTTGTTCGATTTCGTTGTTCGAATTCGTTGTTCGAATTTGTTGTTCGAATTCGTTGTTCGATTTCGTTGTTCGATTTCGTTGTTTGATTTCGTTGTTCGATTTCGTTGTTCCATTTCGTTGTTCGATTTCGTTGTTCGATTTCGTTGTTCGATTTCGTTGTTCGATTTTGTTGTTCGTTGTTAGATTTCGTTGTTAGATTTCGTTGTTCGTTGTTAGATTACGTTGTTCTTCGATTTCGTGGTTCGAATTCGTTGTTCGAATACGTTGTTCGATTTCGTTGTTCGATTTCGTTGTTCGATTTCGTTGCTCGATTTCGTTGTTCGATTTCGTTGTTCGATTTCGTTGTTCGATTTCGTTGTTCGATTTCGTTGTTCGATTTCGTTGTTCGATTTCGTTGTTCGATTTCGTTGTTCGATTTCGTTGTTCGATTTCGTTGTTCGATTTCGTTGTTCGATTTCGTTGTTCGATTTCGTTGTTCGATTTCGTTGTTCGATTTCGTTGTTCGATTTCGTTGTTCGATTTCGTTGTTCGACTTCGTTGTTCGATTTGGTTGTTCGATTTCGTTGTTCGATTTCGTTGTGCGATTTCGTTGTTCGATTTCGAAGTTCGATTTCGAAGTTCGATTTCGTTGTTCGATTTCGTTGTTCGATTTCGTTGTTCGATTTCGTTGTTCGATTTCGTTGTTCGATTTCGTTGTTCGAATTCGTTGTTCGAATTCGTTGTTCGAATTCGTTGTTCGATTTCGTTGTTCGATTTCGTTGTTCGATTTCGTTGTTCGATTTCGTTGTTCGAATTCGTTGTTCGAATTCGTTGTTCGAATTCGTTGTTCGCTTTCGTTGTTCGATTTCGTTGTTCGATTTCGTTGTTCGATTTCGTTGTTCCATTTCGTTGTTCGATTTCGTTGTTCGATTTCGTTGTTCGATTTCGTTGTTCGATTTTGTTGTTCGTTGTTAGATTTCGTTGTTAGATTTCGTTGTTCGTTGTTAGATTTCGTTGTTCTTCGATTTCGTGGTTCGAATTCGTTGTTCGAATACGTTGTTCGATTTCGTTGTTCGATTTCGTTGTTCGATTTCGTTGCTCGATTTCGTTGTTCGATTTCGTTGTTCGATTTCGTTGTTCGATTTCGTTGTTCGATTTCGTTGTTCGATTTCGTTGTTCGATTTCGTTGTTCGATTTCGTTGTTCGATTTCGTTGTTCGATTTCGTTGTTAGATTTCGTTGTTCGTTGTTAGATTTCGTTGTTCGTTGTTAGATTTCGTTGTTCGTTGTTAGATTTCGTTGTTCTTTGTTCGATTTCGTGGTTCGAATTCGTTGTTCGAATTCGTTGTTCGATTTCGTTGTTCGATTTCGTTGTTCGATTTCGTTGTTCGATTTCGTTGTTCGATTTCGTTGTTCGATTTCGTTGTTCGATTTCGTTGTGCGATTTCGTTGTTCGATTTCGTTGTTCGATTTCGAAGTTCGATTTCGTTGTTCGATTTCGTTGTTCGATTTCGTTGTTCGATTTCGTTGTTCGACTTCGTTGTTCGATTTGGTTGTTCGATTTCGTTGTTCGATTTCGTTGTGCGATTTCGTTGTTCGATTTCGAAGTTCGATTTCGTTGTTCGATTTCGTTGTTCGATTTCGTTGTTCGATTTCGTTGTTCGATTTCGTTGTTCGATTTCGTTGTTCGAATTCGTTGTTCGAATTCGTTGTTCGAATTCGTTGTTCGATTTCGTTGTTCGATTTCGTTGTTCGATTTCGTTGTTCGATTTCGTTGTTCGAATTCGTTGTTCGAATTCGTTGTTCGAATTCGTTGTTCGATTTCGTTGTTCGATTTCGTTGTTTGATTTCGTTGTTCGATTTCGTTGTTCCATTTCGTTGTTCGATTTCGTTGTTCGATTTCGTTGTTCGATTTCGTTGTTCGATTTTGTTGTTCGTTGTTAGATTTCGTTGTTAGATTTCGTTGTTCGTTGTTAGATTTCGTTGTTCTTCGATTTCGTGGTTCGAATTCGTTGTTCGAATACGTTGTTCGATTTCGTTGTTCGATTTCGTTGTTCGATTTCGTTGCTCGATTTCGTTGTTCGATTTCGTTGTTCGATTTCGTTGTTCGATTTCGTTGTTCGATTTCGTTGTTCGATTTCGTTGTTCGATTTCGTTGTTCGATTTCGTTGTTCGATTTCGTTGTTCGATTCGTTATTCGATTTCGTTGTTTGATTTCGTTGTTCGATTTCGTTGTTCCATTTCGTTGTTCGATTTCGTTGTTCGATTTCGTTGTTCGATTTCGTTGTTCGATTTTGTTGTTCGTTGTTAGATTTCGTTGTTCGTTGTTAGATTTCGTTGTTCGTTGTTAGATTTCGTTGTTCTTCGATTTCGTGGTTCGAATTCGTTGTTCGAATACGTTGTTCGATTTCGTTGTTCGATTTCGTTGTTCGATTTCGTTGCTCGATTTCGTTGTTCGATTTCGTTGTTCGATTTCGTTGTTCGATTTCGTTGTTCGATTTCGTTGTTCGATTTCGTTGTTCGATTTCGTTGTTCGATTTCGTTGTTCGATTTCGTTGTTCGATTTCGTTGTTCGATTTCGTTGTTCGATTTCGTTGTTCGATTTCGTTGTTCGATTTCGTTGTTCGATTTGGTTGTTCGATTTCGTTGTTCGACTTCGTTGTTCGATTTCGTTGTTCGATTCGTTATTCGATTTCGTTGTTCGATTTCGTTGTTCGATTTCGTTGTTCCATTTCGTTGTTCGATTTCGTTGTTCGATTTCGTTGTTCGATTTCGTTGTTCGATTTCGTTGTTCGATTTTGTTGTTCGTTGTTAGATTTCGTTGTTCGTTGTTAGATTTCGTTGTTCGTTGTTAGATTTCGTTGTTCTTTGTTCGATTTCGTGGTTCGAATTCGTTGTTCGATTTCGTTGTTCGATTTCGAAGTGCGATTTCGTTGTTCCATTTCGTTGTTCGATTTCGTTGTTCGATATCGTTGTTCGATTTCGTTGTTCGATTTCGTTGTTCGATTTCGTTGTTCGATTTCGTTGTTCGATTTCGTTGTTCGATTTCGTTGTTCGATTTCGTTGTTCGATTTCGTTGTTCGATTTCGTTGTTCGATTTCGTTGTTCGATTTCGTTGTTCGATTTCGATGTTCGATTTCGTTGTTCGATTTCGTTGTTCGATTTCGTTGTTCGATTTCGTTGTTAGATTTCGTTGTTCGTTGTTAGATTTCGTTGTTCGATTTCGTTGTTCGATTTCGTTGTTCGATTTCGTTGTTCGATTTCGTTGTTCGATTTCGTTGTTCCATTTCGTTGTTCGATTTCGTTGTTCGATTTCGTTGGTCCATTTCGTTGTTCGATTTCGTTGTTCGATTTCGTTGTTCGATTTCGTTGTTCGATTTCGTTGTTAGATTTCGTTGTTCGTTGTTAGATTTCGTTGTTCGATTTCGTTGTTCGATTTCGTTGTTCGATTTCGTTGTTCGATTTCGTTGTTAGATTTCGTTGTTCGATTTCGTTGTTCGATTTCGTTGTTCCATTTCGTTGTTCGATTTCGTTGTTCGATTTCGTTGTTCGATTTCGTTGTTCGATTTCGTTGTTCGATTTGGTTGTTCGATTTTCTTTGTTCGATTTGATTGTTCGATTTCGTTGATCGATTTCGTTTTTCGATTTCGTTGTTCGATTTCGTTGTTCCATTTCGTTGTTCGATTTCGTTGTTCGATTTCGTTGTTCGATTTCGTTGTTAGATTTCGTTGTTCTTTGTTCGATTTCGTGGTTCGAATTCGTTGTTCGAATTCGTTGTTCGATTTCGTTGTTCGATTTCGTTGTTCGATTTTGTTGTTCGATTTCGTTTTTTGATTTCGTTGTTCGATTTCGTTGTTCGATTTCGTTGTTCGATTTCGTTGTTCGATTTCGTTGTTCGATTTCGTTTTTCGATTTCGTTGTTCGATTTCGTGTTCGATTTCGTTGTTCGATTTCGTTGTTCGATTTCGTTGTTCGATTTCGTTGTTTGATTTCGTTGTTCGATTTCGTTGTTCGATTTCGTTGTTCGATTTCGTTGTTCGATTTCGTTGTTCGATTTCGTTGTTCGATTTCGTTGTTAGATTTCGTTGTTCGTTGTTAGATTTCGTTGTTCGATTTCGTTGTTCGTTTTCGTTGTTCGATTTCGTTGTTCGATTTCGTTGTTCGATTTCGTTGTTCGATTTCGTTGTTCGATTTCATTGTTCGATTTCGTTGTTCGATTTCGTTGTTCGATTTCGTTGTTCGATTTCGTGGTTCGAATTCGTTGTTCGAATTCGTTGTTCGATTTCGTTGTTCGATTTCGTTGTTCCATTTCGTTGTTCGATTTCGTTGTTCGATTTCGTTGTTCGATTTCGTTGTTCGATTTCGTTGTTAGATTTCGTTGTTCGTTGTTAGATTTCGTTGTTCGATTTCGTTGTTCGTTTTCGTTGTTCGATTTCGTTGTTCGATTTCGTTGTTCGATTTCGTTGTTCGATTTCGTTGTTCGATTTCGTTGTTCGATTTCGTTGTTCGATTTCGTTGTTCGATTTCGTTGTTCGATTTCGTTGTACGATTTCGTTGTTCGATTTCGTTGTTCGATTTGGTTGTTCGATTTCGTTGTTCGATTTTGTTGTTCGATTTCGTTGTTCGATTCGTTATTCGATTTCGTTGTTCGATTTCGTTGTTCGATTTCGTTGTTCCATTTCGTTGTTCGATTTCGTTGTTCGATTTCGTTGTTCGATTTCGTTGTTCGATTTTGTTGTTCGTTGTTAGATTTCGTTGTTCGTTGTTAGATTTCGTTGTTCGTTGTTAGATTTCGTTGTTCTTTGTTCGATTTCGTGGTTCGAATTCGTTGTTCGATTTCGTTGTTCGATTTCGAAGTGCGATTTCGTTGTTCGATTTCGTTGTTCGATTTCGTTGTTCGATTTCGTTGTTCGATTTCGTTGTTCGATTTCGTTGTTCGATTTCGTTGTTCGATTTCGTTGTTCGATTTCGTTGTTCGATTTCGTTGTTCGATTTCGTTGTTCGATTTCGTTGTTCGATTTCGTTGTTCGATTTCGTTGTTCGATTTCGATGTTCGATTTCGTTGTTCGATTTCGTTGTTCGATTTCGTTGTTCGATTTCGTTGTTCGATTTCGTTGTTCGATTTCGTTATTCGATTTCGTTGTTCGATTTCGTTGTTCGATTTCGTTGTTCGATTTCGTTGTTCGATTTCGTTGTTCCATTTCGTTGTTCGATTTCGTTGTTCGATTTCGTTGTTCGATTTCGTTGTTAGATTTCGTTGTTCGTTGTTAGATTTCGTTGTTCGATTTCGTTGTTCGATTTCGTTGTTCGATTTCGTTGTTAGATTTCGTTGTTCGATTTCGTTGTTCGATTTCGTTATTCGATTTCGTTGTTCGATTTCGTTGTTCGATTTCGTTGTTCGATTTCGTTGTTCCATTTCGTTGTTCGATTTCGTTGTTCGATTTCGTTGTTCGATTTCGTTGTTCGATTTCGTTGTTAGATTTCGTTGTTCGTTGTTAGATTTCGTTGTTCGATTTCGTTGTTCGATTTCGTTGTTCGATTTCGTTGTTCGATTTCGTTGTTAGATTTCGTTGTTCGATTTCGTTGTTCGATTTCGTTGTTCCATTTCGTTGTTCGATTTTGTTGTTCGATTTCGTTGTTCAATTTCGTTGTTCGATTTGGTTGTTCGATTTTCTTTGTTCGATTTGATTGTTCGATTTCGTTGATCGATTTCGTTTTTCGATTTCGTTGTTCGATTTCGTTGTTCCATTTCGTTGTTCGATTTCGTTGTTCGATTTCGTTGTTCGATTTCGTTGTTAGATTTCGTTGTTCTTTGTTCGATTTCGTGGTTCGAATTCGTTGTTCGAATTCGTTGTTCGATTTCGTTGTTCGATTTCGTTGTTCGATTTTGTTGTTCGATTTCGTTTTTCGATTTCGTTGTTCGATTTCGTTGTTCGATTTCGTTGTTCGATTTCGTTGTTCGTTTTCGTTGTTCGATTTCGTTGTTCGATTTCGTTGTTGGATTTCGTTGTTCGATTTCGTTGTTCGATTTCGTTGTTCGATTTCGTTGTTCGATTTCATTGTTCGATTTCGTTGTTCGATTTCGTTGTTCGATTTCGTTGTTCGATTTCGTGGTTCGAATTCGTTGTTCGAATTCGTTGTTCGAATTCGTTGTTAGATTTCGTTGTTCGATTTCGTTGTTCGATTTGGTTGTTCGATTTCGTTGTTCGATTTCGTTGTTCGATTTCGTTGTTCGATTTCGTTGTTCCATTTTGTTGTTCGATTTCGTTGTTCGATTTCGTTGTTCGATTTCGTTGTTCGATTTCGTTGTTCGATTTCGTTGTTCCATTTCGTTGTTCGATTTCGTTGTTCGATTTCGTTGTTCGATTTCGTTGTTCGATTTCGTTGTTAGATTTCGTTGTTCGTTGTTAGATTTCGTTGTTCGATTTCGTTGTTCGTTTTCGTTGTTCGATTTCGTTGTTCGATTTCGTTGTTAGATTTCGTTGTTCGTTGTTAGATTTCGTTGTTCGTTGTTAGATTTCGTTGTTCGTTGTTAGATTTCGTTGTTCTTTGTTCGATTTCGTGGTTCGAATTCGTTGTTCGAATTCGTTGTTCGATTTCGTTGTTCGATTTCGTTGTTCGATTTCGTTGTTAGATTTCGTTGTTCGTTGTTAGATTTCGTTGTTCGTTGTTAGATTTCGTTGTTCGTTGTTAGATTTCGTTGTTCTTTGTTCGATTTCGTTGTTCGATTTCGTTGTGCGATTTCGTTGTTCGATTTCGAAGTTCGATTTCGTTGTTCGATTTCGTTGTTCGATTTCGTTGTTCGATTTCGTTGTTCGATTTCGTTGTTCGATTTCGTTGTTCGATTTCGTTGTTCGAATTCGTTGTTCGAATTCGTTGTGCGATTTCGTTGTTCGATTTCGTTGTTCGATTTCGTTGTTCGATTTCGTTGTTCGATTTCGTTGTTCGATTTCGTTGTTCGATTTCGTTATTCGATTTCGTTGTTCGATTTCGTTGTTCGATTCGTTGTTCGATTTCGTAGTTCGATTTCGTTGTTCGATTTCGTTGTTCCATTTCGTTGTTCGATTTCGTTGTTCGATTTCGTTGTTCGATTTCGTTGTTAGATTTCGTTGTTCGTTGTTAGATTTCGTTGTTCGATTTCGTTGTTCGATTTCGTTGTTAGATTTCGTTGTTCGTTGTTAGATTTCGTTGTTCGTTGTTAGATTTCGTTGTTCTTTGTTCGATTTCGTGGTTCGAATTCGTTGTTCGAATTCGTTGTTCGATTTCGTTGTTCGAATTCGTTGTTCGAATTCGTTGTTCGAATTCGTTGTTCGATTTCGTTGTTCGATTTCGTTGTTCGATTTCGTTGTTCGATTTCGTTGTTCGTTTTCGTTGTTCGATTTCGTTGTTCGATTTCGTTGTTCGATTTCGTTGTTCGATTTCGTTGTTCGATTTCGTTGTTCGATTTCGTTGTTCGATTTCGTTGTTCGATTTCGTTGTTCGATTTCGTTGTTCGATTTCGTTGTTCGATTCGTTATTCGATTTCGTTGTTCGATTTCGTTGTTCGATTTCGTTGTTCCATTTCGTTGTTCGATTTCGTTGTTCGATTTCGTTGTTCGATTTCGTTGTTCGATTTCGTTGTTCGATTTCGTTGTTCGATTTCGTTGTTCGTTGTTAGATTTCGTTGTTCGTTGTTAGATTTCGTTGTTCGTTGTTAGATTTCGTTGTTCTTTGTTCGATTTCGTGGTTCGAATTCGTTGTTCGATTTCGTTGTTCGATTTCGTTGTTCGATTTCGTTGTTCGATTTCGTTGTTCGATTTCGTTGTTCGATTTCGTTGTTCGATTTCGTTGTTCGATTTCGTTGTTCGAATTCGTTGTTCGAATTCGTTGTTCGAATTCGTTGTTCGATTTCGTTGTTCGATTTCGTTGTTCGATTTCGTTGTTCGATTTCGTTGTTCGATTTCGTTGTTCGATTTCGTTGTTCGATTTCGTTGTTCGATTTCGTTGTTCGATTTCGTTGTTCGATTTCGTTGTTCGTTTTCGTTGTTCGATTTCGTTGTTCGATTTCGTTGTTCGATTTCGTTGTTCGATTTCGTTGTTCGATTTCGTTGTTCGATTTCGTTGTTCGATTTCGTTGTTCGATTTCGTTGTTCGATTTCGTTGTTCGATTTCGTTGTTCGATTTCGTTGTTCGATTCGTTATTCGATTTCGTTGTTCGATTTCGTTGTTCGATTTCGTTGTTCCATTTCGTTGTTCGATTTCGTTGTTCGATTTCGTTGTTCGATTTCGTTGTTCGATTTCGTTGTTCGATTTCGTTGTTCGATTTCGTTGTTCGTTGTTAGATTTCGTTGTTCGTTGTTAGATTTCGTTGTTCGTTGTTAGATTTCGTTGTTCTTTGTTCGATTTCGTGGTTCGAATTCGTTGTTCGATTTCGTTGTTCGATTTCGTTGTTCGATTTCGTTGTTCGATTTCGTTGTTCGATTTCGTTGTTCGATTTCGTTGTTCGATTTCGTTGTTCGATTTCGTTGTTCGAATTCGTTGTTCGAATTCGTTGTTCGAATTCGTTGTTCGATTTCGTTGTTCGATTTCGTTGTTCGATTTCGTTGTTCGATTTCGTTGTTCGATTTCGTTGTTCGATTTCGTTGTTCGATTTCGTTGTTCGATTTCGTTGTTCGATTTCGTTGTTCGATTTCGTTGTTCGATTTCGTTGTTCGATTTCGTTGTTCGATTTAGTTGTTCGATTTCGTTGTTCGATTTCGTTGTTCGATTTCGTTGTTCGATTTCGTTGTTCGATTTCGTTGTACGATTTCGTTGTTCGATTTCGTTGTTCGATTTCGTTGTTCGATTTCGTTGTTCGATTTCGTTGTTCGATTTCGTTGTTCCATTTCGTTGTTCGATTTCGTTGTTCGATTTCGTTGTTCGATTTCGTTGTTCGATTTCGTTGTTCCATTTCGTTGTTCGATTTCGTTGTTCGATTTCGTTGTTCGATTTCGTTGTTCGATTTCGTTGTTCGATTTCGTTGTTCGATTTCGTTGTTAGATTTCGTTGTTCGTTGTTAGATTTCGTTGTTCGATTTCGTTGTTCGATTTCGTTGTTCGATTTCGTTGTTCGATTTCGTTGTTCGATTTCGTTGTTAGATTTCGTTGTTCGTTGTTAGATTTCGTTGTTCGATTTCGTTGTTCGATTTCGTTGTTCGATTTCGTTGTTCGATTTCGTTGTTCGATTTCGTTGTTCGATTTCGTTGTTCGATTTCGTTGTTCGATTTCGTTGTTAGATTTCGTTGTTCGTTGTTAGATTTCGTTGTTCGATTTCGTTGTTCGATTTCGTTGTTCGATTTCGTTGTTCGATTTCGTTGTTAGATTTCGTTGTTCGTTGTTAGATTTCGTTGTTCGTTGTTAGATTTCGTTGTTCTTTGTTCGATTTCGTGGTTCGAATTCGTTGTTCGAATTCGTTGTTCGATTTCGTTGTTCGATTTCGTTGTTCGATTTCGTTGTTCGATTTCGTTGTTCGATTTCGTTGTTCGATTTCGTTGTTCGATTTCGTTGTTCGATTTCGTTGTGCGATTTCGTTGTTCGATTTCGTTGTTCGATTTCGAAGTTAGATTTCGTTGTTCGATTTCGTTGTTCGATTTCGTTGTTCGATTTCGTTGTTCGATTTCGTTGTTCGATTTCGTTGTTCGATTTCGTTGTTCGATTTCGTTGTGCGATTTCGTTGTTCGATTTCGAAGTTCGATTTCGTTGTTCGATTTCGTTGTTCGATTTCGTTGTTCGATTTCGTTGTTCGATTTCGTTGTTCGATTTCGTTGTTCGAATTCGTTGTTCGAATTCGTTGTTCGAATTCGTTGTTCGATTTCGTTGTTCGATTTCGTTGTTCGATTTCGACGTTCGATTTCGTTGTTCCATTTCGTTGTTCGATTTCGTTGTTCGATTTCGTTGTTCGATTTCGTTGTTCGATTTCGTTGTTCGATTTCGTTGTTCGATTTCGTTGTTAGATTTCGTTGTTCGTTGTTAGATTTCGTTGTTCGATTTCGTTGTTCGATTTCGTTGTTCGATTTCGTTGTTAGATTTCGTTGTTCGTTGTTAGATTTCGTTGTTCGTTGTTAGATTTCGTTGTTCGTTGTTAGATTTCGTTGTTCTTTGTTCGATTTCGTGGTTCGAATTCGTTGTTCGAATTCGTTGTTCGATTTCGTTGTTCGATTTCGTTGTTCGATTTCGTTGTTCGATTTCGTTGTTCGATTTCGTTGTTCGATTTCGTTGTGCGATTTCGTTGTTCGATTTCGTTGTTCGATTTCGTTGTTCGATTTCGTTGTTCGACTTCGTTGTTCGATTTGGTTGTTCGATTTCGTTGTTCGATTTCGTTGTGCGATTTCGTTGTTCGATTTCGTTGTTCGATTTCGTTGTTCGATTTCGTTGTTCGATTTCGTTGTTCGATTTCGTTGTTCGATTTCGTTGTTCGATTTCGTTGTTCGAATTCGTTGTTCGAATTCGTTGTTCGAATTCGTTGTTCGATTTCGTTGTTCGATTTCGTTGTTCGATTTCGTTGTTCG
Source organism: Neocrepidodera transversa (assembly GCA_963243735.1). Classification (NCBI taxonomy): domain Eukaryota; kingdom Metazoa; phylum Arthropoda; class Insecta; order Coleoptera; family Chrysomelidae; genus Neocrepidodera; species Neocrepidodera transversa. Next base: position 42,370 of record CAUJLB010000231.1, read on the forward strand.
ATTTCGTTGTTCGATTTCGTTGTTCGATTTCGTTGTTCGATTTCGTTGTTCGATTTCGTTGTTCGATTTCGTTGTTCGATTCGTTATTCGATTTCGTTGTTTGATTTCGTTGTTCGATTTCGTTGTTCCATTTCGTTGTTCGATTTCGTTGTTCGATTTCGTTGTTCGATTTCGTTGTTCGATTTTGTTGTTCGTTGTTAGATTTCGTTGTTCGTTGTTAGATTTCGTTATCCGTTGTTAGATTTCGTTGTTCTTCGATTTCGTGGTTCGAATTCGTTGTTCGAATACGTTGTTCGATTTCGTTGTTCGATTTCGTTGTTCGATTTCGTTGCTCGATTTCGTTGTTCGATTTCGTTGTTCGATTTCGTTGTTCGATTTCGTTGTTCGATTTAGTTGTTCGATTTCGTTGTTCGATTTCGTTGTTCGATTTCGTTGTTCGATTTCGTTGTTCGATTTCGTTGTTCGATTTCGTTGTTCGATTTCGTTGTTCGATTTCGTTGTTCGATTTCGTTGTTCGATTTCGTTGTTCGATTTCGTTGTTCGATTTCGTTGTTCGATTTGGTTGTTCGATTTCGTTGTTCGACTTCGTTGTTCGATTTCGTTGTTCGATTTCGTTGTTCGATTTCGTTGTTCGATTTCGTTGTTCCATTTTGTTGTTCGATTTCGTTGTTCGATTTCGTTGTTCGATTTCGTTGTTCGATTTCGTTGTTCGATTTTGTTGTTCGTTGTTAGATTTCGTTGTTCGTTGTTAGATTTCGTTGTTCGTTGTTAGATTTCGTTGTTCTTTGTTCGATTTCGTGGTTCGAATTCGTTGTTCGATTTCGTTGTTCGATTTCGAAGTGCGATTTCGTTGTTCGATTTCGTTGTTCGATTTCGTTGTTCGATTTCGTTGTTCGATTTCGTTGTTCGATTTCGTTGTTCGATTTCGTTGTTCGATTTCGTTGTTCGATTTCGTTGTTCGATTTCGTTGTTCGATTTCGTTGTTCGATTTCGTTGTTCGATTTCGTTGTTCGATTCGTTATTCGATTTCGTTGTTCGATTTCGTTGTTCGATTTCGTTGTTCCATTTCGTTGTTCGATTTCGTTGTTCGATTTCGTTGTTCGATTTCGTTGTTCGATTTCGTTGTTCGATTTCGTTGTTCGATTTTGTTGTTCGTTGTTAGATTTCGTTGTTCGATTTCGTTGTTCGATTTCGTTGTTCGATTTCGTTGTTCGAATTCGTTGTTCGAATTCGTTGTTCGAATTCGTTGTTCGATTTCGTTGTTCGATTTCGTTGTTCGATTTCGTTGTTCGATTTCGTTGTTCGATTTCGTTGTTCGATTTCGTTGTTCGATTTCGTTGTTCGATTTCGTTGTTCGATTCGTTATTCGATTTCGTTGTTTGATTTCGTTGTTCGATTTCGTTGTTCCATTTCGTTGTTCGATTTCGTTGTTCGATTTCGTTGTTCGATTTCGTTGTTCGATTTTGTTGTTCGTTGTTAGATTTCGTTGTTCGTTGTTAGATTTCGTTGTTCGTTGTTAGATTTCGTTGTTCTTCGATTTCGTGGTTCGAATTCGTTGTTCGATTTCGTTGTTCGATTTCGTTGTTCGATTTCGTTGTTCGATTTTGTTGTTCGTTGTTAGATTTCGTTGTTCGTTGTTAGATTTCGTTGTTCGTTGTTAGATTTCGTTGTTCTTCGATTTCGTGGTTCGAATTCGTTGTTCGATTTCGTTGTTCGATTTCGTTGTTCGATTTCGTTGTTCGATTTCGTTGTTCGATTTCGTTGTTCGATTTCGTTGCTCGATTTCGTTGTTCGATTTCGTTGTTCGATTTCGTTGTTCGATTTCGTTGTTCGATTTCGTTGTTCGATTTCGTTGTTCGATTTCGTTGTTCGATTTCGTTGTTCGATTTCGTTGTTCGATTTCGTTGTTCGATTTCGTTGTTCGATTTCGTTGTTCGATTTCGTTGTTCGATTTCGTTGTTCGATTTCGTTGTTCGATTTGGTTGTTCGATTTCGTTGTTCGACTTCGTTGTTCGATTTCGTTGTTCGATTCGTTATTCGATTTCGTTGTTCGATTTCGTTGTTCGATTTCGTTGTTCCATTTCGTTGTTCGATTTCGTTGTTCGATTTCGTTGTTCGATTTCGTTGTTCGATTTCGTTGTTCGATTTTGTTGTTCGTTGTTAGATTTCGTTGTTCGTTGTTAGATTTCGTTGTTCGTTGTTAGATTTCGTTGTTCTTTGTTCGATTTCGTTGTTCGATTTCGTTGTTCGATTTCGTTGTTCGATTTCGTTGTTCGATTTCGAAGTGCGATTTCGTTGTTCGATTTCGTTGTTCGATTTCGTTGTTCGATTTCGTTGTTCGATTTCGTTGTTCGATTTCGTTGTTCGATTTCGTTGTTCGATTTCGTTGTTCGATTTCGTTGTTCGATTTCGTTGTTCGATTTCGTTGTTCGATTTCGTTGTTCGATTTCGTTGTTCGATTTCGTTGTTCGATTTCGTTGTTCGATTTCGTTGTTCGACTTCGTTGTTCGATTTCGTTGTTCGATTTCGTTGTGCGATTTCGTTGTTCGATTTCGAAGTTCGATTTCGTTGTTCGATTTCGTTGTTCGATTTCGTTGTTCGATTTCGTTGTTCGATTTCGTTGTTCGATTTCGTTGTTCGAATTCGTTGTTCGATTTCGTTGTTCGATTTCGTTGTTCGATTTTGTTGTTCGATTTCGTTGTTCGATTTCGTTGTTCGACTTCGTTGTTCGATTTCGTTGTTCGATTTCGTTGTTCCATTTCGTTGTTCGATTTCGTTGTTCGATTTCGTTGTTCGATTTCGTTGTTAGATTTCGTTGTTCGTTGTTAGATTTCGTTGTTCGTTGTTAGATTTCGTTGTTCGTTGTTAGATTACGTTGTTCTTTGTTCGATTTCGTGGTTCGAATTCGTTGTTCGAATTCGTTGTTCGATTTCGTTGTTCGATTTCGTTGTTCGATTTCGTTGTTCGATTTCGTTGTTCGATTTCGTTGTTCGATTTCGTTGTGCGATTTCGTTGTTCGATTTCGTTGTTCGATTTCGAAGTTCGATTTCGTTGTTCGATTTCGTTGTTCGATTTCGTTGTTCGATTTCGTTGTTCGATTTCGTTGTTCGATTTCGTTGTTCGATTTCGTTGTTCGATTTCGTTGTTCGATTTCGTTGTTCGATTTCGTTGTTCGATTTCGTTGTTCTATTTCGTTGTTCTAATTCGTTGTTTGATTTCGTTGTTCGATTTCGTTATTCGATTTCGTTGTTCGATTCGTTATTCGATTTCGTTGTTCGATTTCGTTGTTCGATTTCGTTGTTCGATTTCGTTCGATTTCGTTGTTCGATTTCGTTGTTCGATTTCGTTGTTCGATTTCGTTGTTCGATTCGTTGTTCGATTTCGTTGTTCGATTTTGAAGTTCGATTTTGAAGTTCGATTTCGTTGTTCGAATTCGTTGTTCGATTTCGTTGTTCGATTTCGTTGTTCGATTTGGATGTTCGATTTCGTTGTTCGATTTCGTTGTTCGATTTCGTTGTTCGATTTCGTTGTTCCATTTCGTTGTTCGATTTCGTTGTTCGATTTCGTTGTTCGATTTCGTTGTTCGATTTCGTTGTTCGATTTCGTTGTTCGATTTCGTTGTTCGATTTCGTTGTTCCATTTCGTTGTTCGAATTCGTTGTTCGATTTCGTTGTTCGATTTCGTTGTTCGATTTGGTTGTTCGATTTCGTTGTTCGATTTCGTTGTTCGATTTCGTTGTTCGATTTCGTTGTTCCATTTCGTTGTTCGATTTCGTTGTTCGATTTCGTTGTTCGATTTCGTTGTTCGATTTCGTTGTTCGATTTCGTGGTTCGAATTCGTTGTTCGAATTCGTTGTTCGTTGTTCGAATTCGTTGTTAGATTTCGTTGTTCGTTGTTAGATTTCGTTGTTCTTTGTTCGATTTCGTTGTTCGTTGTTAGATTTCGTTGTTCTTTGTTCGATTTCGTTGTTCGATTTCGTTGTTCGATTTCGTTGTTCGATTTTGTTGTTCGATTTCGTTGTTCGATTTCGTTGTTCGATTTCGTTGTTCGATTTCGTTGTTCGATTTCGTTGTTCGATTTCGTTGTTCGATTTCGTTGTTCGATTTCGTTGTTCGATTTCGTTGTTCTATTTCGTTGTTCTAATTCGTTGTTCGATTTCGTTGTTCGAATTCGTGTTCGATTTCGTTGTTCGATTTTGTTGTTCGATTTCGTTGTTCGATTTCGTTGTTCGATTTCGTTGTTCGATTTCGTGGTTCGAATTCGTTGTTCGAATTCGTTGTTCGATTTCGTTGTTCGATTTCGTGGTTCGATTTGGTTGTTCGATTTCGTTGTTCGATTTCGTTGTTCGATTTCGTTGTTCCATTTCGTTGTTCGATTTCGTTGTTCGATTTCGTTGTTCGATTTCGTTGTTCGATTTCGTTGTTAGATTTCGTTGTTCGATTTCGTTGTTCCATTTCGTTGTTCGAATTCGTTGTTCGATTTCGTTGTTCGATTTCGTTGTTCGATTTGGTTGTTCGATTTCGTTGTTCGATTTCGTTGTTCGATTTCGTTGTTCGATTTCGTTGTTCCATTTCGTTGTTCGATTTCGTTGTTCGATTTCGTTGTTCGATTTCGTTGTTCGATTTCGTTGTTCGATTTCGTGGTTCGAATTCGTTGTTCGTTGTTCGAATTCGTTGTTCGTTGTTAGATTTCGTTGTTCGTTGTTAGATTTCGTTGTTCTTTGTTCGATTTCGTTGTTCGAATTCGTTGTTCGATTTCGTTGTTCGATTTCGTTGTTCGATTTCGTTGTTCGATTTTGTTGTTCGATTTCGTTGTTCGATTTCGTTGTTCGATTTCGTTGTTCGATTTCGTTGTTCGATTTCGTTGTTCGATTTCGAAGTTCGATTTCGTTCGATTTCGTTGTTCGATTTCGTTGTTCGATTTCGTTGTTCGATTTCGTTGTTCGATTTCGTTATTCGATTTCGTTGTTCGATTCGTTATTCGATTTCGTTGTTCGATTTCGTTGTTCGATTTCGTTGTTCGATTTCGTTCGATTTCGTTGTTCGATTTCGTTGTTCGATTTCGTTGTTCGATTTCGTTGTTCGATTCGTTGTTCGATTTCGTTGTTCGATTTTGAAGTTCGATTTTGAAGTTCGATTTCGTTGTTCGAATTCGTTGTTCGATTTCGTTGTTCGATTTCGTTGTTCGATTTGGTTGTTCGATTTCGTTGTTCGATTTCGTTGTTCGATTTCGTTGTTCGATTTCGTTGTTCCATTTCGTTGTTCGATTTCGTTGTTCGATTTCGTTGTTCGATTTCGTTGTTCGATTTCGTTGTTCGATTTCGTTGTTCGATTTCGTTGTTCGATTTCGTTGTTCCATTTCGTTGTTCGAATTCGTTGTTCGATTTCGTTGTTCGATTTCGTTGTTCGATTTGGTTGTTCGATTTCGTTGTTCGATTTCGTTGTTCGATTTCGTTGTTCGATTTCGTTGTTCCATTTCGTTGTTCGATTTCGTTGTTCGATTTCGTTGTTCGATTTCGTTGTTCGATTTCGTTGTTCGATTTCGTGGTTCGAATTCGTTGTTCGAATTCGTTGTTCGTTGTTCGAATTCGTTGTTCGTTGTTAGATTTCGTTGTTCGTTGTTAGATTTCGTTGTTCTTTGTTCGATTTCGTTGTTCGAATTCGTTGTTCGATTTCGTTGTTCGATTTCGTTGTTCGATTTTGTTGTTCGATTTCGTTGTTCGATTTCGTTGTTCGACTTCGTTGTTCGATTTCGTTGTTCGATTTCGTTGTTCCATTTCGTTGTTCGATTTCGTTGTTCGATTTCGTTGTTCGATTTCGTTGTTAGATTTCGTTGTTCGTTGTTAGATTTCGTTGTTTGTTGTTAGATTTCGTTGTTCGTTGTTAGATTACGTTGTTCTTTGTTCGATTTCGTGGTTCGAATTCGTTGTTCGAATTCGTTGTTCGATTTCGTTGTTCGATTTCGTTGTTCGATTTCGTTGTTCGATTTCGTTGTTCGATTTCGTTGTTCGATTTCGTTGTGCGATTTCGTTGTTCGATTTCGTTGTTCGATTTCGAAGTTCGATTTCGTTGTTCGATTTCGTTGTTCGATTTCGTTGTTCGATTTCGTTGTTCGATTTCGTTGTTCGATTTCGTTGTGCGATTTCGTTGTGCGATTTCGTTGTTCGATTTCGTTGTTCGATTTCGTTGTTCGATTTCGTTGTTCGATTTCGTTGTTCGATTTCGTTCTTCGATTTCGTTGTTCGAATTCGTTGTTCGAATTTGTTGTTCGAATTCGTTGTTCGATTTCGTTGTTCGATTTCGTTGTTCGATTTCGTTGTTCGATTTCGTTGTTCGATTTCGTTGTTCGATTTCGGTGTTCGATTTCGTTGTTCGATTTCGTTGTTCGATTTCGTTGTTCGATTTCGTTGTTCGATTTCGTTGTTCGATTTCGTTGTTCGATTTCGTTGTTCGATTTCGTTGTTCGATTTCGTTGTTCGATTTCGTTGTTCGATTTCGTTGTTCGATTTCGTTGTTCGATTCGTCATTCGATTTCGTTGTTCGATTTCGTTGTTCCATTTCGTTGTTCCATTTCGTTGTTCGATTTCGTTGTTCGATTTCGTTGTTCGATTTCGTTGTTCGATTTCGTTGTTCGATTTCGTTGTTCGATTTCGTTGTTCGATTTCGTTGTTCGTTGTTAGATTTCGTTGTTCGTTGTTAGATTTCGTTGTTCGTTGTTAGATTTCGTTGTTCTTTGTTCGATTTCGTGGTTCGAATTCGTTGTTCGATTTCGTTGTTCGATTTCGAAGTTCGATTTCGCTGTTCGATTTCGTTGTTCGATTTCGTTGTTCGATTTCGTTGTTCGATTCGTTATTCGATTTCGTTGTTCGATTTCGTTGTTCGATTTCGTTGTTCCATTTCGTTGTTTGATTTCGTTGTTTGATTTCGTTGTTCGATTTCGTTGTTAGATTTCGTTGTTCGTTGTTAGATTTCGTTGTTCGATTTCGTTGTTAGATTTCGTTGTTAGATTTCGTTGTTCGTTGTTAGATTTCGTTGTTCGTTGTTAGATTTCGTTGTTCGTTGTTAGATTTCGTTGTTCGTTGTTAGATTTCGTTGTTCTTTGTTCGATTTCGTGGTTCGAATTCGTTGTTCGATTTCGTTGTTCGATTTCGAAGTTCGATTTCGCTGTTCGATTTCGTTGTTCGATTTCGTTGTTCGATTTCGTTGTTCGATTCGTTATTCGATTTCGTTGTTCGATTTCGTTGTTCGATTTCGTTGTTCGATTTCGTTGTTTGATTTCGTTGTTCGATTTCGTTGTTCGATTTCGTTGTTCGATTTCGTTGTTCGATTTCGTTGTTCGATTTCGTTGTTCGATTTCGTTGTTCGATTTCGTTGTTCGATTTCGTTGTTCGATTTCGTTGTGCGATTTCGTTGTGCGATTTCGTTGTTCGATTTCGTTGTTCGATTTCGAAGTTCGATTTCGTTGTTCGATTTCGTTGTTCGATTTCGTTGTTCGATTTGGTTGTTCGATTTCGTTGTTCGATTTCGTTGTTCGATTTCGTTGTTCGATTTCGTTGTTCCATTTCGTTGTTCGATTTCGTTGTTCGATTTCGTTGTTCGATTTCGTTGTTCGATTTCGTTGTTCGATTTCGTTGTTCGATTTCGTTGTTCGATTTCGTTGTTCGATTTCGTTGTTCCATTTCGTTGTTCGAATTCGTTGTTCGATTTCGTTGTTCGATTTCGTTGTTCGATTTGGTTGTTCGATTTCGTTGTTCGATTTCGTTGTTCGATTTCGTTGTTCGATTTCGTTGTTCCATTTCGTTGTTCGATTTCGTTGTTCGATTTCGTTGTTCGATTTCGTTGTTCGATTTCGTTGTTCGATTTCGTTGTTCGATTTCGTTGTGCGATTTCGTTGTTCGATTTCGTTGTTCGATTTCGAAGTTCGATTTCGTTGTTCGATTTCGTTGTTCGATTTCGTTGTTCGATTTCGTTGTTCGATTTCGTTGTTCGATTTCGTTGTGCGATTTCGTTGTGCGATTTCGTTGTTCGATTTCGTTGTTCGATTTCGTTGTTCGATTTCGTTGTTCGATTTCGTTGTTCGATTTCGTTGTTCGATTTCGTTGTTCGAATTCGTTGTTCGAATTTGTTGTTCGAATTCGTTGTTCGATTTCGTTGTTCGATTTCGTTGTTCGATTTCGTTGTTCGATTTCGTTGTTCGATTTCGTTGTTCGATTTCGGTGTTCGATTTCGTTGTTCGATTTCGTTGTTCGATTTCGTTGTTCGATTTCGTTGTTCGATTTCGTTGTTCGATTTCGTTGTTCGATTTCGTTGTTCGATTTCGTTGTTCGATTTCGTTGTTCGATTTCGTTGTTCGATTTCGTTGTTCGATTTCGTTGTTCGATATCGTTGTTCGATTTCGTTGTTCGATTCGTTATTCGATTTCGTTGTTCGATTTCGTTGTTCGATTTCGTTGTTCGATTTCGTTGTTCGATTTCGTTGTTCGATTTCGTTGTTCGATTTCGTTGTTCGATTTCGTTGTTCGATTTCGTTGTTCGATTTCGTTGTTCGATTTCGTTGTTCGATTTCGTTGTTCGATTTCGTTGTTCGATTTCGTTGTGCGATTTCGTTGTGCGATTTCGTTGTTCGATTTCGTTGTTCGATTTCGAAGTTCGATTTCGTTGTTCGATTTCGTTGTTCGATTTCGTGGTTCGAATTCGTTGTTCGATTTCGTTGTTCGATTTCGTTGTTCGATTTCGTTGTTCGATTTCGTTGTTCGATTTCGTTGTTCGATTTCGTTGTTCGATTTCGTTGTGCGATTTCGTTGTGCGATTTCATTGTTCGATTTCGAAGTTCGATTTCGTTGTTCGATTTCGTTGTTCGATTTCGTTGTTCGATTTCGTTGTTCGATTTCGTTGTTCGATTTCGTTGTGCGATTTCGTTGTGCGATTTCGTTGTTCGATTTCGTTGTTCGATTTCGTTGTTCGATTTCGAAGTTCGATTTCGTTGTTCGATTTCGTTGTTCGATTTCGTTGTTCGATTTCGTTGTTCGATTTCGTTGTTCGATTTCGTTGTTCCATTTCGTTGTTCGATTTCGTTGTTCGATTTCGTTGTTCGATTTCGTTGTTCGATTTCGTTGTTCGATTTCGTTGTTCGATTTCGTTGTTCGATTTCGTTGTTCGATTTCGTTGTTCGATTTCGTTGTTCGATTTCGTTGTTCGATTTGGTTGTTCGATTTCGTTGTTCGACTTCGTTGTTCGATTTCGTTGTTCGATTCGTTATTCGATTTCGTTGTTCGATTTCGTTGTTCGATTTCGTTGTTCCATTTCGTTGTTCGATTTCGTTGTTCGATTTCGTTGTTCGATTTCGTTGTTCGATTTCGTTGTTCGATTTTGTTGTTCGTTGTTAGATTTCGTTGTTCGTTGTTAGATTTCGTTGTTCGTTGTTAGATTTCGTTGTTCTTTGTTCGATTTCGTTGTTCGATTTCGTTGTTCGATTTCGTTGTTCGATTTCGTTGTTCGATTTCGAAGTGCGATTTCGTTGTTCGATTTCGTTGTTCGATTTCGTTGTTCGATTTCGTTGTTCGATTTCGTTGTTCGATTTCGTTGTTCGATTTCGTTGTTCGATTTCGTTGTTCGATTTCGTTGTTCGATTTCGTTGTTCGATTTCGTTGTTCGATTTCGTTGTTCGATTTCGTTGTTCGATTTCGTTGTTCGATTTCGTTGTTCGATTTCGTTGTTCGACTTCGTTGTTCGATTTCGTTGTTCGATTTCGTTGTGCGATTTCGTTGTTCGATTTCGAAGTTCGATTTCGTTGTTCGATTTCGTTGTTCGATTTCGTTGTTCGATTTCGTTGTTCGATTTCGTTGTTCGAATTCGTTGTTCGATTTCGTTGTTCGATTTCGTTGTTCGATTTTGTTGTTCGATTTCGTTGTTCGATTTCGTTGTTCGACTTCGTTGTTCGATTTCGTTGTTCGATTTCGTTGTTCCATTTCGTTGTTCGATTTCGTTGTTCGATTTCGTTGTTCGATTTCGTTGTTAGATTTCGTTGTTCGTTGTTAGATTTCGTTGTTCGTTGTTAGATTTCGTTGTTCGTTGTTAGATTACGTTGTTCTTTGTTCGATTTCGTGGTTCGAATTCGTTGTTCGAATTCGTTGTTCGATTTCGTTGTTCGATTTCGTTGTTCGATTTCGTTGTTCGATTTCGTTGTTCGATTTCGTTGTTCGATTTCGTTGTGCGATTTCGTTGTTCGATTTCGTTGTTCGATTTCGAAGTTCGATTTCGTTGTTCGATTTCGTTGTTCGATTTCGTTGTTCGATTTCGTTGTTCGATTTCGTTGTTCGATTTCGTTGTTCGATTTCGTTGTTCGATTTCGTTGTTCGATTTCGTTGTTCGATTTCGTTGTTCGATTTCGTTGTTCTATTTCGTTGTTCTAATTCGTTGTTTGATTTCGTTGTTCGATTTCGTTATTCGATTTCGTTGTTCGATTCGTTATTCGATTTCGTTGTTCGATTTCGTTGTTCGATTTCGTTGTTCGATTTCGTTCGATTTCGTTGTTCGATTTCGTTGTTCGATTTCGTTGTTCGATTTCGTTGTTCGATTCGTTGTTCGATTTCGTTGTTCGATTTTGAAGTTCGATTTTGAAGTTCGATTTCGTTGTTCGAATTCGTTGTTCGATTTCGTTGTTCGATTTCGTTGTTCGATTTGGATGTTCGATTTCGTTGTTCGATTTCGTTGTTCGATTTCGTTGTTCGATTTCGTTGTTCCATTTCGTTGTTCGATTTCGTTGTTCGATTTCGTTGTTCGATTTCGTTGTTCGATTTCGTTGTTCGATTTCGTTGTTCGATTTCGTTGTTCGATTTCGTTGTTCCATTTCGTTGTTCGAATTCGTTGTTCGATTTCGTTGTTCGATTTCGTTGTTCGATTTGGTTGTTCGATTTCGTTGTTCGATTTCGTTGTTCGATTTCGTTGTTCGATTTCGTTGTTCCATTTCGTTGTTCGATTTCGTTGTTCGATTTCGTTGTTCGATTTCGTTGTTCGATTTCGTTGTTCGATTTCGTGGTTCGAATTCGTTGTTCGAATTCGTTGTTCGTTGTTCGAATTCGTTGTTAGATTTCGTTGTTCGTTGTTAGATTTCGTTGTTCTTTGTTCGATTTCGTTGTTCGTTGTTAGATTTCGTTGTTCTTTGTTCGATTTCGTTGTTCGATTTCGTTGTTCGATTTCGTTGTTCGATTTTGTTGTTCGATTTCGTTGTTCGATTTCGTTGTTCGATTTCGTTGTTCGATTTCGTTGTTCGATTTCGTTGTTCGATTTCGTTGTTCGATTTCGTTGTTCGATTTCGTTGTTCGATTTCGTTGTTCTATTTCGTTGTTCTAATTCGTTGTTCGATTTCGTTGTTCGAATTCGTGTTCGATTTCGTTGTTCGATTTTGTTGTTCGATTTCGTTGTTCGATTTCGTTGTTCGATTTCGTTGTTCGATTTCGTGGTTCGAATTCGTTGTTCGAATTCGTTGTTCGATTTCGTTGTTCGATTTCGTGGTTCGATTTGGTTGTTCGATTTCGTTGTTCGATTTCGTTGTTCGATTTCGTTGTTCCATTTCGTTGTTCGATTTCGTTGTTCGATTTCGTTGTTCGATTTCGTTGTTCGATTTCGTTGTTAGATTTCGTTGTTCGATTTCGTTGTTCCATTTCGTTGTTCGAATTCGTTGTTCGATTTCGTTGTTCGATTTTGTTGTTCGATTTCGTTGTTCGATTTCGTTGTTCGATTTCGTTGTTCGATTTCGTTGTTCGATTTCGTTGTTCGATTTCGTTGTTCGATTTCGTTGTTCGATTTCGTTGTTCGATTTCGTTGTTCTATTTCGTTGTTCTAATTCGTTGTTCGATTTCGTTGTTCGAATTCGTGTTCGATTTCGTTGTTCGATTTTGTTGTTCGATTTCGTTGTTCGATTTCGTTGTTCGATTTCGTTGTTCGATTTCGTGGTTCGAATTCGTTGTTCGAATTCGTTGTTCGATTTCGTTGTTCGATTTCGTGGTTCGATTTGGTTGTTCGATTTCGTTGTTCGATTTCGTTGTTCGATTTCGTTGTTCCATTTCGTTGTTCGATTTCGTTGTTCGATTTCGTTGTTCGATTTCGTTGTTCGATTTCGTTGTTAGATTTCGTTGTTCGATTTCGTTGTTCCATTTCGTTGTTCGAATTCGTTGTTCGATTTCGTTGTTCGATTTCGTTGTTCGATTTGGTTGTTCGATTTCGTTGTTCGATTTCGTTGTTCGATTTCGTTGTTCGATTTCGTTGTTCCATTTCGTTGTTCGATTTCGTTGTTCGATTTCGTTGTTCGATTTCGTTGTTCGATTTCGTTGTTCGATTTCGTGGTTCGAATTCGTTGTTCGTTGTTCGAATTCGTTGTTCGTTGTTAGATTTCGTTGTTCGTTGTTAGATTTCGTTGTTCTTTGTTCGATTTCGTTGTTCGAATTCGTTGTTCGATTTCGTTGTTCGATTTCGTTGTTCGATTTCGTTGTTCGATTTTGTTGTTCGATTTCGTTGTTCGATTTCGTTGTTCGATTTCGTTGTTCGATTTCGTTGTTCGATTTCGTTGTTCGATTTCGAAGTTCGATTTCGTTCGATTTCGTTGTTCGATTTCGTTGTTCGATTTCGTTGTTCGATTTCGTTGTTCGATTTCGTTATTCGATTTCGTTGTTCGATTCGTTATTCGATTTCGTTGTTCGATTTCGTTGTTCGATTTCGTTGTTCGATTTCGTTCGATTTCGTTGTTCGATTTCGTTGTTCGATTTCGTTGTTCGATTTCGTTGTTCGATTCGTTGTTCGATTTCGTTGTTCGATTTTGAAGTTCGATTTTGAAGTTCGATTTCGTTGTTCGAATTCGTTGTTCGATTTCGTTGTTCGATTTCGTTGTTCGATTTGGTTGTTCGATTTCGTTGTTCGATTTCGTTGTTCGATTTCGTTGTTCGATTTCGTTGTTCCATTTCGTTGTTCGATTTCGTTGTTCGATTTCGTTGTTCGATTTCGTTGTTCGATTTCGTTGTTCGATTTCGTTGTTCGATTTCGTTGTTCGATTTCGTTGTTCCATTTCGTTGTTCGAATTCGTTGTTCGATTTCGTTGTTCGATTTCGTTGTTCGATTTGGTTGTTCGATTTCGTTGTTCGATTTCGTTGTTCGATTTCGTTGTTCGATTTCGTTGTTCCATTTCGTTGTTCGATTTCGTTGTTCGATTTCGTTGTTCGATTTCGTTGTTCGATTTCGTTGTTCGATTTCGTGGTTCGAATTCGTTGTTCGAATTCGTTGTTCGTTGTTCGAATTCGTTGTTCGTTGTTAGATTTCGTTGTTCGTTGTTAGATTTCGTTGTTCTTTGTTCGATTTCGTTGTTCGAATTCGTTGTTCGATTTCGTTGTTCGATTTCGTTGTTCGATTTTGTTGTTCGATTTCGTTGTTCGATTTCGTTGTTCGACTTCGTTGTTCGATTTCGTTGTTCGATTTCGTTGTTCCATTTCGTTGTTCGATTTCGTTGTTCGATTTCGTTGTTCGATTTCGTTGTTAGATTTCGTTGTTCGTTGTTAGATTTCGTTGTTTGTTGTTAGATTTCGTTGTTCGTTGTTAGATTACGTTGTTCTTTGTTCGATTTCGTGGTTCGAATTCGTTGTTCGAATTCGTTGTTCGATTTCGTTGTTCGATTTCGTTGTTCGATTTCGTTGTTCGATTTCGTTGTTCGATTTCGTTGTTCGATTTCGTTGTGCGATTTCGTTGTTCGATTTCGTTGTTCGATTTCGAAGTTCGATTTCGTTGTTCGATTTCGTTGTTCGATTTCGTTGTTCGATTTCGTTGTTCGATTTCGTTGTTCGATTTCGTTGTGCGATTTCGTTGTGCGATTTCGTTGTTCGATTTCGTTGTTCGATTTCGTTGTTCGATTTCGTTGTTCGATTTCGTTGTTCGATTTCGTTCTTCGATTTCGTTGTTCGAATTCGTTGTTCGAATTTGTTGTTCGAATTCGTTGTTCGATTTCGTTGTTCGATTTCGTTGTTCGATTTCGTTGTTCGATTTCGTTGTTCGATTTCGTTGTTCGATTTCGGTGTTCGATTTCGTTGTTCGATTTCGTTGTTCGATTTCGTTGTTCGATTTCGTTGTTCGATTTCGTTGTTCGATTTCGTTGTTCGATTTCGTTGTTCGATTTCGTTGTTCGATTTCGTTGTTCGATTTCGTTGTTCGATTTCGTTGTTCGATTTCGTTGTTCGATTCGTCATTCGATTTCGTTGTTCGATTTCGTTGTTCCATTTCGTTGTTCCATTTCGTTGTTCGATTTCGTTGTTCGATTTCGTTGTTCGATTTCGTTGTTCGATTTCGTTGTTCGATTTCGTTGTTCGATTTCGTTGTTCGTTGTTAGATTTCGTTGTTCGTTGTTAGATTTCGTTGTTCGTTGTTAGATTTCGTTGTTCTTTGTTCGATTTCGTGGTTCGAATTCGTTGTTCGATTTCGTTGTTCGATTTCGAAGTTCGATTTCGCTGTTCGATTTCGTTGTTCGATTTCGTTGTTCGATTTCGTTGTTCGATTCGTTATTCGATTTCGTTGTTCGATTTCGTTGTTCGATTTCGTTGTTCCATTTCGTTGTTTGATTTCGTTGTTTGATTTCGTTGTTCGATTTCGTTGTTAGATTTCGTTGTTCGTTGTTAGATTTCGTTGTTCGATTTCGTTGTTAGATTTCGTTGTTAGATTTCGTTGTTCGTTGTTAGATTTCGTTGTTCGTTGTTAGATTTCGTTGTTCGTTGTTAGATTTCGTTGTTCGTTGTTAGATTTCGTTGTTCTTTGTTCGATTTCGTGGTTCGAATTCGTTGTTCGATTTCGTTGTTCGATTTCGAAGTTCGATTTCGCTGTTCGATTTCGTTGTTCGATTTCGTTGTTCGATTTCGTTGTTCGATTCGTTATTCGATTTCGTTGTTCGATTTCGTTGTTCGATTTCGTTGTTCGATTTCGTTGTTTGATTTCGTTGTTCGATTTCGTTGTTCGATTTCGTTGTTCGATTTCGTTGTTCGATTTCGTTGTTCGATTTCGTTGTTCGATTTCGTTGTTCGATTTCGTTGTTCGATTTCGTTGTTCGATTTCGTTGTGCGATTTCGTTGTGCGATTTCGTTGTTCGATTTCGTTGTTCGATTTCGAAGTTCGATTTCGTTGTTCGATTTCGTTGTTCGATTTCGTTGTTCGATTTGGTTGTTCGATTTCGTTGTTCGATTTCGTTGTTCGATTTCGTTGTTCGATTTCGTTGTTCCATTTCGTTGTTCGATTTCGTTGTTCGATTTCGTTGTTCGATTTCGTTGTTCGATTTCGTTGTTCGATTTCGTTGTTCGATTTCGTTGTTCGATTTCGTTGTTCGATTTCGTTGTTCCATTTCGTTGTTCGAATTCGTTGTTCGATTTCGTTGTTCGATTTCGTTGTTCGATTTGGTTGTTCGATTTCGTTGTTCGATTTCGTTGTTCGATTTCGTTGTTCGATTTCGTTGTTCCATTTCGTTGTTCGATTTCGTTGTTCGATTTCGTTGTTCGATTTCGTTGTTCGATTTCGTTGTTCGATTTCGTTGTTCGATTTCGTTGTGCGATTTCGTTGTTCGATTTCGTTGTTCGATTTCGAAGTTCGATTTCGTTGTTCGATTTCGTTGTTCGATTTCGTTGTTCGATTTCGTTGTTCGATTTCGTTGTTCGATTTCGTTGTGCGATTTCGTTGTGCGATTTCGTTGTTCGATTTCGTTGTTCGATTTCGTTGTTCGATTTCGTTGTTCGATTTCGTTGTTCGATTTCGTTGTTCGATTTCGTTGTTCGAATTCGTTGTTCGAATTTGTTGTTCGAATTCGTTGTTCGATTTCGTTGTTCGATTTCGTTGTTCGATTTCGTTGTTCGATTTCGTTGTTCGATTTCGTTGTTCGATTTCGGTGTTCGATTTCGTTGTTCGATTTCGTTGTTCGATTTCGTTGTTCGATTTCGTTGTTCGATTTCGTTGTTCGATTTCGTTGTTCGATTTCGTTGTTCGATTTCGTTGTTCGATTTCGTTGTTCGATTTCGTTGTTCGATTTCGTTGTTCGATTTCGTTGTTCGATATCGTTGTTCGATTTCGTTGTTCGATTCGTTATTCGATTTCGTTGTTCGATTTCGTTGTTCGATTTCGTTGTTCGATTTCGTTGTTCGATTTCGTTGTTCGATTTCGTTGTTCGATTTCGTTGTTCGATTTCGTTGTTCGATTTCGTTGTTCGATTTCGTTGTTCGATTTCGTTGTTCGATTTCGTTGTTCGATTTCGTTGTTCGATTTCGTTGTGCGATTTCGTTGTGCGATTTCGTTGTTCGATTTCGTTGTTCGATTTCGAAGTTCGATTTCGTTGTTCGATTTCGTTGTTCGATTTCGTGGTTCGAATTCGTTGTTCGATTTCGTTGTTCGATTTCGTTGTTCGATTTCGTTGTTCGATTTCGTTGTTCGATTTCGTTGTTCGATTTCGTTGTGCGATTTCGTTGTGCGATTTCATTGTTCGATTTCGAAGTTCGATTTCGTTGTTCGATTTCGTTGTTCGATTTCGTTGTTCGATTTCGTTGTTCGATTTCGTTGTTCGATTTCGTTGTGCGATTTCGTTGTGCGATTTCGTTGTTCGATTTCGTTGTTCGATTTCGTTGTTCGATTTCGAAGTTCGATTTCGTTGTTCGATTTCGTTGTTCGATTTCGTTGTTCGATTTCGTTGTTCGAATTCGTTGTTCGAATTCGTTGTTCGAATTCGTTGTTCGATTTCGTTGTTCGATTTCGTTGTTCGATTTCGTTGTTCGATTTCGTTGTTCGATTTCGTTGTTCGATTTCGTTGTTCGATTTCGTTGTTCGATTTCGTTGTTCGATTTCGTTGTTCGATTTCGTTGTTCGATTTCGTTGTTCGATTTCGTTGTTCGATTTCGTTGTTCGATTTCGTTGTTCGATTTCGTTGTTCGATTTCGTTGTTCGATTTCGTTGTTCGATTTCGTTGTTCGATTTCGTTGTTCGATTTCGTTGTTCGATTCGTTATTCGATTTCGTTGTTCGATTTCGTTGTTCGATTTCGTTGTTAGATTTCGTTGTTCGTTGTTAGATTTCGTTGTTCGATTTCGTTGTTAGATTTCGTTGTTCGATTTCGTTGTTAGATTTCGTTGTTCGTTGTTAGATTTCGTTGTTCGTTGTTAGATTTCGTTGTTCTTTGTTCGATTTCGTGGTTCGAATTCGTTGTTCGAATTCGTTGTTCGATTTCGTTGTTCGAATTCGTTGTTCGAATTCGTTGTTCGAATTCGTTGTTCGATTTCGTTGTTCGATTTCGTTGTTCGATTTCGTTGTTCGATTTCGTTGTTCGATTTCGTTGTTCGATTTCGTTGTTCGATTTCGTTGTTCGATTTCGTTTGTTCGATTTCGTTGTTCGATTTCGTTGTTCCATTTCGTTGTTCGATTTCGTTGTTCGATTTCGTTGTTTGATTTCGTTGTTCGATTTCGTTGTTTGATTTCGTTGTTCGATTTCGTTGTTCGTTGTTAGATTTCGTTGTTCGTTGTTAGATTTCGTTGTTCGTTGTTAGATTTCGTTGTTCTTTGTTCGATTTCGTGGTTCGAATTCGTTGTTCGATTTCGTTGTTCGATTTCGAAGTTCGATTTCGTTGTTCGATTTCGTTGTTCGATTTCGTTGTTCGATTTCGTTGTTCGATTTCGTTGTGCGATTTCGTTGTTCGATTTCGTTGTTCGATTTCGAAGTTCGATTTCGTTGTTCGATTTCGTTGTTCGATTTCGTTGTTCGATTTCGTTGTTCGATTTCGTTGTTCGATTTCGTTGTTCGATTTCGTTGTTCGATTCGTTATTCGATTTCGTTGTTCGATTTCGTTGTTCGATTTCGTTGTTAGATTTCGTTGTTCGTTGTTAGATTTCGTTGTTCGATTTCGTTGTTAGATTTCGTTGTTCGATTTCGTTGTTAGATTTCGTTGTTCGTTGTTAGATTTCGTTGTTCGTTGTTAGATTTCGTTGTTCTTTGTTCGATTTCGTGGTTCGAATTCGTTGTTCGAATTCGTTGTTCGATTTCGTTGTTCGAATTCGTTGTTCGATTCGTTATTCGATTTCGTTGTTCGATTTCGTTGTTCGATTTCGTTGTTCCATTTCGTTGTTCGATTTCGTTGTTCGATTTCGTTGTTCGATTTCGTTGTTCGATTTCGTTGTTAGATTTCGTTGTTCGTTGTTAGATTTCGTTGTTCGATTTCGTTGTTAGATTTCGTTGTTCGATTTCGTTGTTAGATTTCGTTGTTCGTTGTTAGATTTCGTTGTTCGTTGTTAGATTTCGTTGTTCTTTGTTCGATTTCGTTGTTCGAATTCGTTGTTCGATTTCGTTGTTCGATTTCGTTGTTCGATTTTGTTGTTCGATTTCGTTGTTCGATTTCGTTGTTCGACTTCGTTGTTCGATTTCGTTGTTCGATTTCGTTGTTCCATTTCGTTGTTCGATTTCGTTGTTCGATTTCGTTGTTCGATTTCGTTGTTAGATTTCGTTGTTCGTTGTTAGATTTCGTTGTTCGTTGTTAGATTTCGTTGTTCGTTGTTAGATTTCGTTGTTCTTTGTTCGATTTCGTGGTTCGAATTCGTTGTTCGAATTCGTTGTTCGATTTCGTTGTTCGATTTCGTTGTTCGATTTCGTTGTTCGATTTCGTTGTTCGATTTCGTTGTTCGATTTCGTTGTGCGATTTCGTTGTTCGATTTCGTTGTTCGATTTCGAAGTTCGATTTCGTTGTTCGATTTCGTTGTTCGATTTCGTTGTTCGATTTCGTTGTTCGATTTCGTTGTTCGATTTCGTTGTGCGATTTCGTTGTGCGATTTCGTTGTTCGATTTCGTTGTTCGATTTCGTTGTTCGATTTCGTTGTTCGATTTCGTTGTTCGATTTCGTTGTTCGAATTCGTTGTTCGAATTTGTTGTTCGAATTCGTTGTTCGATTTCGTTGTTCGATTTCGTTGTTCGATTTCGTTGTTCGATTTCGTTGTTCGATTTCGTTGTTCGATTTCGGTGTTCGATTTCGTTGTTCGATTTCGTTGTTCGATTTCGTTGTTCGATTTCGTTGTTCGATTTCGTTGTTCGATTTCGTTGTTCGATTTCGTTGTTCGATTTCGTTGTTCGATTTCGTTGTTCGATTTCGTTGTTCGATTTCGTTGTTCGATTCGTCATTCGATTTCGTTGTTCGATTTCGTTGTTCCATTTCGTTGTTCCATTTCGTTGTTCGATTTCGTTGTTCGATTTCGTTGTTCGATTTCGTTGTTCGATTTCGTTGTTCGATTTCGTTGTTCGATTTCGTTGTTCGTTGTTAGATTTCGTTGTTCGTTGTTAGATTTCGTTGTTCGTTGTTAGATTTCGTTGTTCTTTGTTCGATTTCGTGGTTCGAATTCGTTGTTCGATTTCGTTGTTCGATTTCGAAGTTCGATTTCGCTGTTCGATTTCGTTGTTCGATTTCGTTGTTCGATTTCGTTGTTCGATTCGTTATTCGATTTCGTTGTTCGATTTCGTTGTTCGATTTCGTTGTTCCATTTCGTTGTTTGATTTCGTTGTTTGATTTCGTTGTTCGATTTCGTTGTTCGATTTCGTTGTTCGATTTCGTTGTTCGATTTCGTTGTTCGATTTCGTTGTGCGATTTCGTTGTTCGATTTCGTTGTTCGATTTCGAAGTTCGATTTCGTTGTTCGATTTCGTTGTTCGATTTCGTTGTTCGATTTCGTTGTTCGATTTCGTTGTTCGATTTCGTTGTTCGATTTCGTTGTTCGATTTCGTTGTGCGATTTCGTTGTTCGATTTCGAAGTTCGATTTCGAAGTTCGATTTCGTTGTTCGATTTCGTTGTTCGATTTCGTTGTTCGATTTCGTTGTTCGAATTCGTTGTTCGAATTCGTTGTTCGAATTCGTTGTTCGATTTCGTTGTTCGATTTCGTTGTTCGATTTCGATGTTCGATTTCGTTGTTCCATTTCGTTGTTCGATTTCGTTGTTCGATTTCGTTGTTCGATTTCGTTGTTCGATTTCGTTGTTCGATTTCGTTGTTCGATTTCGTTGTTAGATTTCGTTGTTCGTTGTTAGATTTCGTTGTTCGATTTCGTTGTTCGATTTCGTTGTTAGATTTCGTTGTTCGTTGTTAGATTTCGTTGTTCGTTGTTAGATTTCGTTGTTCGTTGTTAGATTTCGTTGTTCTTTGTTCGATTTCGTGGTTCGAATTCGTTGTTCGAATTCGTTGTTCGATTTCGTTGTTCGATTTCGTTGTTCGATTTCGTTGTTCGATTTCGTTGTTCGATTTCGTTGTTCGATTTCGTTGTGCGATTTCGTTGTTCGATTTCGTTGTTCGATTTCGTTGTTCGATTTCGTTGTTCGACTATGTTGTTCGATTTGGTTGTTCGATTTCGTTGTTCGATTTCGTTGTGCGATTTCGTTGTTCGATTTCGTTGTTCGATTTCGTTGTTCGATTTCGTTGTTCGATTTCGTTGTTCGATTTCGTTGTTCGATTTCGTTGTTCGAATTCGTTGTTCGAATTCGTTGTTCGAATTCGTTGTTCGATTTCGTTGTTCGATTTCGTTGTTCGATTTCGTTGTTCGATTTCGTTGTTCGATTTCGTTGTTCGATTACGTTGTTCGATTTCGTTGTTCGATTTCGTTGTTCGATTTCGTTGTTCGATTTCGTTGTTCGATTTCGTTGTTCGATTTCGTTGTTCGATTCGTTATTCGATTTCGTTGTTTGATTTCGTTGTTCGATTTCGTTGTTCCATTTCGTTGTTCGATTTCGTTGTTCGATTTCGTTGTTCGATTTCGTTGTTCGATTTTGTTGTTCGTTGTTAGATTTCGTTGTTCGTTGTTAGATTTCGTTATCCGTTGTTAGATTTCGTTGTTCTTCGATTTCGTGGTTCGAATTCGTTGTTCGAATACGTTGTTCGATTTCGTTGTTCGATTTCGTTGTTCGATTTCGTTGCTCGATTTCGTTGTTCGATTTCGTTGTTCGATTTCGTTGTTCGATTTCGTTGTTCGATTTAGTTGTTCGATTTCGTTGTTCGATTTCGTTGTTCGATTTCGTTGTTCGATTTCGTTGTTCGATTTCGTTGTTCGATTTCGTTGTTCGATTTCGTTGTTCGATTTCGTTGTTCGATTTCGTTGTTCGATTTCGTTGTTCGATTTCGTTGTTCGATTTGGTTGTTCGATTTCGTTGTTCGACTTCGTTGTTCGATTTCGTTGTTCGATTTCGTTGTTCGATTTCGTTGTTCGATTTCGTTGTTCCATTTCGTTGTTCGATTTCGTTGTTCGATTTCGTTGTTCGATTTCGTTGTTCGATTTCGTTGTTCGATTTTGTTGTTCGTTGTTAGATTTCGTTGTTCGTTGTTAGATTTCGTTGTTCGTTGTTAGATTTCGTTGTTCTTTGTTCGATTTCGTGGTTCGAATTCGTTGTTCGATTTCGTTGTTCGATTTCGAAGTGCGATTTCGTTGTTCGATTTCGTTGTTCGATTTCGTTGTTCGATTTCGTTGTTCGATTTCGTTGTTCGATTTCGTTGTTCGATTTCGTTGTTCGATTTCGTTGTTCGATTTCGTTGTTCGATTTCGTTGTTCGATTTCGTTGTTCGATTTCGTTGTTCGATTCGTTATTCGATTTCGTTGTTCGATTTCGTTGTTCGATTTCGTTGTTCCATTTCGTTGTTCGATTTCGTTGTTCGATTTCGTTGTTCGATTTCGTTGTTCGATTTCGTTGTTCGATTTTGTTGTTCGTTGTTAGATTTCGTTGTTCGATTTCGTTGTTCGATTTCGTTGTTCGATTTCGTTGTTCGAATTCGTTGTTCGAATTCGTTGTTCGAATTCGTTGTTCGATTTCGTTGTTCGATTTCGTTGTTCGATTTCGTTGTTCGATTTCGTTGTTCGATTTCGTTGTTCGATTTCGTTGTTCGATTTCGTTGTTCGATTTCGTTGTTCGATTTCGTTGTTCGATTTCGTTGTTCGATTCGTTATTCGATTTCGTTGTTTGATTTCGTTGTTCGATTTCGTTGTTCCATTTCGTTGTTCGATTTCGTTGTTCGATTTCGTTGTTCGATTTCGTTGTTCGATTTTGTTGTTCGTTGTTAGATTTCGTTGTTCGTTGTTAGATTTCGTTGTTCGTTGTTAGATTTCGTTGTTCTTCGATTTCGTGGTTCGAATTCGTTGTTCGATTTCGTTGTTCGATTTCGTTGTTCGATTTCGTTGTTCGATTTTGTTGTTCGTTGTTAGATTTCGTTGTTCGTTGTTAGATTTCGTTGTTCGTTGTTAGATTTCGTTGTTCTTCGATTTCGTGGTTCGAATTCGTTGTTCGATTTCGTTGTTCGATTTCGTTGTTCGATTTCGTTGTTCGATTTCGTTGTTCGATTTCGTTGTTCGATTTCGTTGCTCGATTTCGTTGTTCGATTTCGTTGTTCGATTTCGTTGTTCGATTTCGTTGTTCGATTTCGTTGTTCGATTTCGTTGTTCGATTTCGTTGTTCGATTTCGTTGTTCGATTTCGTTGTTCGATTTCGTTGTTCGATTTCGTTGTTCGATTTCGTTGTTCGATTTCGTTGTTCGATTTCGTTGTTCGATTTGGTTGTTCGATTTCGTTGTTCGACTTCGTTGTTCGATTTCGTTGTTCGATTCGTTATTCGATTTCGTTGTTCGATTTCGTTGTTCGATTTCGTTGTTCCATTTCGTTGTTCGATTTCGTTGTTCGATTTCGTTGTTCGATTTCGTTGTTCGATTTCGTTGTTCGATTTTGTTGTTCGTTGTTAGATTTCGTTGTTCGTTGTTAGATTTCGTTGTTCGTTGTTAGATTTCGTTGTTCTTTGTTCGATTTCGTTGTTCGATTTCGTTGTTCGATTTCGTTGTTCGATTTCGTTGTTCGATTTCGAAGTGCGATTTCGTTGTTCGATTTCGTTGTTCGATTTCGTTGTTCGATTTCGTTGTTCGATTTCG
This sequence comes from Neocrepidodera transversa, assembly GCA_963243735.1. Lineage (NCBI taxonomy): Eukaryota > Metazoa > Arthropoda > Insecta > Coleoptera > Chrysomelidae > Neocrepidodera > Neocrepidodera transversa. The sequence goes on from CAUJLB010000231.1 coordinate 65,296, forward strand.
TTGTTCGATTTCGTTGTTCGATTTCGTTGTTCGATTTCGTTGTTCGATTTCGTTGTTCGATTTCGTTGTTCGATTTCGTTGTTCGATTTCGTTGTTCGATTTCGTTGTTCGATTTCGTTGTTCGATTTCGTTGTTCGATTTCGTTGTTCGACTTCGTTGTTCGATTTCGTTGTTCGATTTCGTTGTGCGATTTCGTTGTTCGATTTCGAAGTTCGATTTCGTTGTTCGATTTCGTTGTTCGATTTCGTTGTTCGATTTCGTTGTTCGAATTCGTTGTTCGATTTCGTTGTTCGATTTCGTTGTTCGATTTTGTTGTTCGATTTCGTTGTTCGATTTCGTTGTTCGACTTCGTTGTTCGATTTCGTTGTTCGATTTCGTTGTTCCATTTCGTTGTTCGATTTCGTTGTTCGATTTCGTTGTTCGATTTCGTTGTTAGATTTCGTTGTTCGTTGTTAGATTTCGTTGTTCGTTGTTAGATTTCGTTGTTCGTTGTTAGATTACGTTGTTCTTTGTTCGATTTCGTGGTTCGAATTCGTTGTTCGAATTCGTTGTTCGATTTCGTTGTTCGATTTCGTTGTTCGATTTCGTTGTTCGATTTCGTTGTTCGATTTCGTTGTTCGATTTCGTTGTGCGATTTCGTTGTTCGATTTCGTTGTTCGATTTCGAAGTTCGATTTCGTTGTTCGATTTCGTTGTTCGATTTCGTTGTTCGATTTCGTTGTTCGATTTCGTTGTTCGATTTCGTTGTTCGATTTCGTTGTTCGATTTCGTTGTTCGATTTCGTTGTTCGATTTCGTTGTTCGATTTCGTTGTTCTATTTCGTTGTTCTAATTCGTTGTTTGATTTCGTTGTTCGATTTCGTTATTCGATTTCGTTGTTCGATTCGTTATTCGATTTCGTTGTTCGATTTCGTTGTTCGATTTCGTTGTTCGATTTCGTTCGATTTCGTTGTTCGATTTCGTTGTTCGATTTCGTTGTTCGATTTCGTTGTTCGATTCGTTGTTCGATTTCGTTGTTCGATTTTGAAGTTCGATTTTGAAGTTCGATTTCGTTGTTCGAATTCGTTGTTCGATTTCGTTGTTCGATTTCGTTGTTCGATTTGGATGTTCGATTTCGTTGTTCGATTTCGTTGTTCGATTTCGTTGTTCGATTTCGTTGTTCCATTTCGTTGTTCGATTTCGTTGTTCGATTTCGTTGTTCGATTTCGTTGTTCGATTTCGTTGTTCGATTTCGTTGTTCGATTTCGTTGTTCGATTTCGTTGTTCCATTTCGTTGTTCGAATTCGTTGTTCGATTTCGTTGTTCGATTTCGTTGTTCGATTTGGTTGTTCGATTTCGTTGTTCGATTTCGTTGTTCGATTTCGTTGTTCGATTTCGTTGTTCCATTTCGTTGTTCGATTTCGTTGTTCGATTTCGTTGTTCGATTTCGTTGTTCGATTTCGTTGTTCGATTTCGTGGTTCGAATTCGTTGTTCGAATTCGTTGTTCGTTGTTCGAATTCGTTGTTAGATTTCGTTGTTCGTTGTTAGATTTCGTTGTTCTTTGTTCGATTTCGTTGTTCGTTGTTAGATTTCGTTGTTCTTTGTTCGATTTCGTTGTTCGATTTCGTTGTTCGATTTCGTTGTTCGATTTTGTTGTTCGATTTCGTTGTTCGATTTCGTTGTTCGATTTCGTTGTTCGATTTCGTTGTTCGATTTCGTTGTTCGATTTCGTTGTTCGATTTCGTTGTTCGATTTCGTTGTTCGATTTCGTTGTTCTATTTCGTTGTTCTAATTCGTTGTTCGATTTCGTTGTTCGAATTCGTGTTCGATTTCGTTGTTCGATTTTGTTGTTCGATTTCGTTGTTCGATTTCGTTGTTCGATTTCGTTGTTCGATTTCGTGGTTCGAATTCGTTGTTCGAATTCGTTGTTCGATTTCGTTGTTCGATTTCGTGGTTCGATTTGGTTGTTCGATTTCGTTGTTCGATTTCGTTGTTCGATTTCGTTGTTCCATTTCGTTGTTCGATTTCGTTGTTCGATTTCGTTGTTCGATTTCGTTGTTCGATTTCGTTGTTCGATTTCGTTGTTAGATTTCGTTGTTCGATTTCGTTGTTCCATTTCGTTGTTCGAATTCGTTGTTCGATTTCGTTGTTCGATTTCGTTGTTCGATTTGGTTGTTCGATTTCGTTGTTCGATTTCGTTGTTCGATTTCGTTGTTCGATTTCGTTGTTCCATTTCGTTGTTCGATTTCGTTGTTCGATTTCGTTGTTCGATTTCGTTGTTCGATTTCGTTGTTCGATTTCGTGGTTCGAATTCGTTGTTCGTTGTTCGAATTCGTTGTTCGTTGTTAGATTTCGTTGTTCGTTGTTAGATTTCGTTGTTCTTTGTTCGATTTCGTTGTTCGAATTCGTTGTTCGATTTCGTTGTTCGATTTCGTTGTTCGATTTCGTTGTTCGATTTTGTTGTTCGATTTCGTTGTTCGATTTCGTTGTTCGATTTCGTTGTTCGATTTCGTTGTTCGATTTCGTTGTTCGATTTCGAAGTTCGATTTCGTTCGATTTCGTTGTTCGATTTCGTTGTTCGATTTCGTTGTTCGATTTCGTTGTTCGATTTCGTTATTCGATTTCGTTGTTCGATTCGTTATTCGATTTCGTTGTTCGATTTCGTTGTTCGATTTCGTTGTTCGATTTCGTTCGATTTCGTTGTTCGATTTCGTTGTTCGATTTCGTTGTTCGATTTCGTTGTTCGATTCGTTGTTCGATTTCGTTGTTCGATTTTGAAGTTCGATTTTGAAGTTCGATTTCGTTGTTCGAATTCGTTGTTCGATTTCGTTGTTCGATTTCGTTGTTCGATTTGGTTGTTCGATTTCGTTGTTCGATTTCGTTGTTCGATTTCGTTGTTCGATTTCGTTGTTCCATTTCGTTGTTCGATTTCGTTGTTCGATTTCGTTGTTCGATTTCGTTGTTCGATTTCGTTGTTCGATTTCGTTGTTCGATTTCGTTGTTCGATTTCGTTGTTCCATTTCGTTGTTCGAATTCGTTGTTCGATTTCGTTGTTCGATTTCGTTGTTCGATTTGGTTGTTCGATTTCGTTGTTCGATTTTGTTGTTCGATTTCGTTGTTCGATTTCGTTGTTCCATTTCGTTGTTCGATTTCGTTGTTCGATTTCGTTGTTCGATTTCGTTGTTCGATTTCGTTGTTCGATTTCGTGGTTCGAATTCGTTGTTCGAATTCGTTGTTCGTTGTTCGAATTCGTTGTTCGTTGTTAGATTTCGTTGTTCGTTGTTAGATTTCGTTGTTCTTTGTTCGATTTCGTTGTTCGAATTCGTTGTTCGATTTCGTTGTTCGATTTCGTTGTTCGATTTTGTTGTTCGATTTCGTTGTTCGATTTCGTTGTTCGACTTCGTTGTTCGATTTCGTTGTTCGATTTCGTTGTTCCATTTCGTTGTTCGATTTCGTTGTTCGATTTCGTTGTTCGATTTCGTTGTTAGATTTCGTTGTTCGTTGTTAGATTTCGTTGTTCGTTGTTAGATTTCGTTGTTCGTTGTTAGATTACGTTGTTCTTTGTTCGATTTCGTGGTTCGAATTCGTTGTTCGAATTCGTTGTTCGATTTCGTTGTTCGATTTCGTTGTTCGATTTCGTTGTTCGATTTCGTTGTTCGATTTCGTTGTGCGATTTCGTTGTTCGATTTCGTTGTTCGATTTCGAAGTTCGATTTCGTTGTTCGATTTCGTTGTTCGATTTCGTTGTTCGATTTCGTTGTTCGATTTCGTTGTTCGATTTCGTTGTGCGATTTCGTTGTGCGATTTCGTTGTTCGATTTCGTTGTTCGATTTCGTTGTTCGATTTCGTTGTTCGATTTCGTTGTTCGATTTCGTTCTTCGATTTCGTTGTTCGAATTCGTTGTTCGAATTTGTTGTTCGAATTCGTTGTTCGATTTCGTTGTTCGATTTCGTTGTTCGATTTCGTTGTTCGATTTCGTTGTTCGATTTCGTTGTTCGATTTCGGTGTTCGATTTCGTTGTTCGATTTCGTTGTTCGATTTCGTTGTTCGATTTCGTTGTTCGATTTCGTTGTTCGATTTCGTTGTTCGATTTCGTTGTTCGATTTCGTTGTTCGATTTCGTTGTTCGATTTCGTTGTTCGATTTCGTTGTTCGATTCGTCATTCGATTTCGTTGTTCGATTTCGTTGTTCCATTTCGTTGTTCCATTTCGTTGTTCGATTTCGTTGTTCGATTTCGTTGTTCGATTTCGTTGTTCGATTTCGTTGTTCGATTTCGTTGTTCGATTTCGTTGTTCGTTGTTAGATTTCGTTGTTCGTTGTTAGATTTCGTTGTTCGTTGTTAGATTTCGTTGTTCTTTGTTCGATTTCGTGGTTCGAATTCGTTGTTCGATTTCGTTGTTCGATTTCGAAGTTCGATTTCGCTGTTCGATTTCGTTGTTCGATTTCGTTGTTCGATTTCGTTGTTCGATTCGTTATTCGATTTCGTTGTTCGATTTCGTTGTTCGATTTCGTTGTTCCATTTCGTTGTTTGATTTCGTTGTTTGATTTCGTTGTTCGATTTCGTTGTTAGATTTCGTTGTTCGTTGTTAGATTTCGTTGTTCGATTTCGTTGTTAGATTTCGTTGTTAGATTTCGTTGTTCGTTGTTAGATTTCGTTGTTCGTTGTTAGATTTCGTTGTTCGTTGTTAGATTTCGTTGTTCGTTGTTAGATTTCGTTGTTCTTTGTTCGATTTCGTGGTTCGAATTCGTTGTTCGATTTCGTTGTTCGATTTCGAAGTTCGATTTCGCTGTTCGATTTCGTTGTTCGATTTCGTTGTTCGATTTCGTTGTTCGATTCGTTATTCGATTTCGTTGTTCGATTTCGTTGTTCGATTTCGTTGTTTGATTTCGTTGTTTGATTTCGTTGTTCGATTTCGTTGTTCGATTTCGTTGTTCGATTTCGTTGTTCGATTTCGTTGTTCGATTTCGTTGTTCGATTTCGTTGTTCGATTTCGTTGTTCGATTTCGTTGTTCGATTTCGTTGTGCGATTTCGTTGTGCGATTTCGTTGTTCGATTTCGTTGTTCGATTTCGAAGTTCGATTTCGTTGTTCGATTTCGTTGTTCGATTTCGTTGTTCGATTTGGTTGTTCGATTTCGTTGTTCGATTTCGTTGTTCGATTTCGTTGTTCGATTTCGTTGTTCCATTTCGTTGTTCGATTTCGTTGTTCGATTTCGTTGTTCGATTTCGTTGTTCGATTTCGTTGTTCGATTTCGTTGTTCGATTTCGTTGTTCGATTTCGTTGTTCGATTTCGTTGTTCCATTTCGTTGTTCGAATTCGTTGTTCGATTTCGTTGTTCGATTTCGTTGTTCGATTTGGTTGTTCGATTTCGTTGTTCGATTTCGTTGTTCGATTTCGTTGTTCGATTTCGTTGTTCCATTTCGTTGTTCGATTTCGTTGTTCGATTTCGTTGTTCGATTTCGTTGTTCGATTTCGTTGTTCGATTTCGTGGTTCGAATTCGTTGTTCGAATTCGTTGTTCGTTGTTCGAATTCGTTGTTCGTTGTTAGATTTCGTTGTTCGTTGTTAGATTTCGTTGTTCTTTGTTCGATTTCGTTGTTCGAATTCGTTGTTCGATTTCGTTGTTCGATTTCGTTGTTCGATTTTGTTGTTCGATTTCGTTGTTCGATTTCGTTGTTCGACTTCGTTGTTCGATTTCGTTGTTCGTTTTCGTTGTTCCATTTCGTTGTTCGATTTCGTTGTTCGATTTCGTTGTTCGATTTCGTTGTTAGATTTCGTTGTTCGTTGTTAGATTTCGTTGTTCGTTGTTAGATTTCGTTGTTCGTTGTTAGATTACGTTGTTCTTTGTTCGATTTCGTGGTTCGAATTCGTTGTTCGAATTCGTTGTTCGATTTCGTTGTTCGATTTCGTTGTTCGATTTCGTTGTTCGATTTCGTTGTTCGATTTCGTTGTTCGATTTCGGTGTTCGATTTCGTTGTTCGATTTCGTTGTTCGATTTCGTTGTTCGATTTCGGTGTTCGATTTCGTTGTTCGATTTCGTTGTTCGATTTCGTTGTTCGATTTCGTTGTTCGATTCGTCATTCGATTTCGTTGTTCGATTTCGTTGTTCCATTTCGTTGTTCCATTTCGTTGTTCGATTTCGTTGTTCGATTTCGTTGTTCGATTTCGTTGTTCGATTTCGTTGTTCGATTTCGTTGTTCGTTGTTAGATTTCGTTGTTCGTTGTTAGATTTCGTTGTTCGTTGTTAGATTTCGTTGTTCTTTGTTCGATTTCGTGGTTCGAATTCGTTGTTCGATTTCGTTGTTCGATTTCGAAGTTCGATTTCGCTGTTCGATTTCGTTGTTCGATTTCGTTGTTCGATTTCGTTGTTCGATTCGTTATTCGATTTCGTTGTTCGATTTCGTTGTTCGATTTCGTTGTTCCATTTCGTTGTTTGATTTCGTTGTTTGATTTCGTTGTTCGATTTCGTTGTTAGATTTCGTTGTTCGTTGTTAGATTTCGTTGTTCGATTTCGTTGTTAGATTTCGTTGTTAGATTTCGTTGTTCTTTGTTAGATTTCGTTGTTCGTTGTTAGATTTCGTTGTTCGTTGTTAGATTTCGTTGTTCGTTGTTAGATTTCGTTGTTCTTTGTTCGATTTCGTGGTTCGAATTCGTTGTTCGATTTCGTTGTTCGATTTCGAAGTTCGATTTCGCTGTTCGATTTCGTTGTTCGATTTCGTTGTTCGATTTCGTTGTTCGATTCGTTATTCGATTTCGTTGTTCGATTTCGTTGTTCGATTTCGTTGTTCGATTTCGTTGTTTGATTTCGTTGTTCGATTTCGTTGTTCGATTTCGTTGTTCGATTTCGTTGTTCGATTTCGTTGTTCGATTTCGTTGTTCGATTTCGTTGTTCGATTTCGTTGTTCGATTTCGTTGTTCGATTTCGTTGTGCGATTTCGTTGTGCGATTTCGTTGTTCGATTTCGTTGTTCGATTTCGAAGTTCGATTTCGTTGTTCGATTTCGTTGTTCGATTTCGTGGTTCGAATTCGTTGTTCGATTTCGTTGTTCGATTTCGTTGTTCGATTTCGTTGTTCGATTTCGTTGTTCGATTTCGTTGTTCGATTTCGTTGTTCGATTTCGTTGTGCGATTTCGTTGTGCGATTTCATTGTTCGATTTCGAAGTTCGATTTCGTTGTTCGATTTCGTTGTTCGATTTCGTTGTTCGATTTCGTTGTTCGATTTCGTGGTTCGAATTCGTTGTTCGAATTCGTTGTTCGTTGTTCGAATTCGTTGTTCGTTGTTAGATTTCGTTGTTCGTTGTTAGATTTCGTTGTTCTTTGTTCGATTTCGTTGTTCGAATTCGTTGTTCGATTTCGTTGTTCGATTTCGTTGTTCGATTTTGTTGTTCGATTTCGTTGTTCGATTTCGTTGTTCGACTTCGTTGTTCGATTTCGTTGTTCGATTTCGTTGTTCCATTTCGTTGTTCGATTTCGTTGTTCGATTTCGTTGTTCGATTTCGTTGTTAGATTTCGTTGTTCGTTGTTAGATTTCGTTGTTCGTTGTTAGATTACGTTGTTCTTTGTTCGATTTCGTGGTTCGAATTCGTTGTTCGAATTCGTTGTTCGATTTCGTTGTTCGATTTCGTTGTTCGATTTCGTTGTTCGATTTCGTTGTTCGATTTCGTTGTGCGATTTCGTTGTTCGATTTCGTTGTTCGATTTCGAAGTTCGATTTCGTTGTTCGATTTCGTTGTTCGATTTCGTTGTTCGATTTCGTTGTTCGATTTCGTTGTTCGATTTCGTTGTGCGATTTCGTTGTGCGATTTCGTTGTTCGATTTCGTTGTTCGATTTCGTTGTTCGATTTCGTTGTTCGATTTCGTTGTTCGATTTCGTTGTTCGATTTCGTTGTTCGAATTCGTTGTTCGAATTTGTTGTTCGAATTCGTTGTTCGATTTCGTTGTTCGATTTCGTTGTTCGATTTCGTTGTTCGATTTCGTTGTTCGATTTCGTTGTTCGATTTCGGTGTTCGATTTCGTTGTTCGATTTCGTTGTTCGATTTCGTTGTTCGATTTCGTTGTTCGATTTCGTTGTTCGATTTCGTTGTTCGATTTCGTTGTTCGATTTCGTTGTTCGATTTCGTTGTTCGATTTCGTTGTTCGATTTCGTTGTTCGATTTCGTTGTTCGATTCGTCATTCGATTTCGTTGTTCGATTTCGTTGTTCCATTTCGTTGTTCCATTTCGTTGTTCGATTTCGTTGTTCGATTTCGTTGTTCGATTTCGTTGTTCGATTTCGTTGTTCGATTTCGTTGTTCGTTGTTAGATTTCGTTGTTCGTTGTTAGATTTCGTTGTTCGTTGTTAGATTTCGTTGTTCTTTGTTCGATTTCGTGGTTCGAATTCGTTGTTCGATTTCGTTGTTCGATTTCGAAGTTCGATTTCGCTGTTCGATTTCGTTGTTCGATTTCGTTGTTCGATTTCGTTGTTCGATTCGTTATTCGATTTCGTTGTTCGATTTCGTTGTTCGATTTCGTTGTTCCATTTCGTTGTTTGATTTCGTTGTTTGATTTCGTTGTTCGATTTCGTTGTTAGATTTCGTTGTTCGTTGTTAGATTTCGTTGTTCGATTTCGTTGTTAGATTTCGTTGTTAGATTTCGTTGTTCTTTGTTAGATTTCGTTGTTCGTTGTTAGATTTCGTTGTTCGTTGTTAGATTTCGTTGTTCGTTGTTAGATTTCGTTGTTCTTTGTTCGATTTCGTGGTTCGAATTCGTTGTTCGATTTCGTTGTTCGATTTCGAAGTTCGATTTCGCTGTTCGATTTCGTTGTTCGATTTCGTTGTTCGATTTCGTTGTTCGATTCGTTATTCGATTTCGTTGTTCGATTTCGTTGTTCGATTTCGTTGTTCGATTTCGTTGTTTGATTTCGTTGTTCGATTTCGTTGTTCGATTTCGTTGTTCGATTTCGTTGTTCGATTTCGTTGTTCGATTTCGTTGTTCGATTTCGTTGTTCGATTTCGTTGTTCGATTTCGTTGTTCGATTTCGTTGTGCGATTTCGTTGTGCGATTTCGTTGTTCGATTTCGTTGTTCGATTTCGAAGTTCGATTTCGTTGTTCGATTTCGTTGTTCGATTTCGTGGTTCGAATTCGTTGTTCGATTTCGTTGTTCGATTTCGTTGTTCGATTTCGTTGTTCGATTTCGTTGTTCGATTTCGTTGTTCGATTTCGTTGTTCGATTTCGTTGTGCGATTTCGTTGTGCGATTTCATTGTTCGATTTCGAAGTTCGATTTCGTTGTTCGATTTCGTTGTTCGATTTCGTTGTTCGATTTCGTTGTTCGATTTCGTGGTTCGAATTCGTTGTTCGAATTCGTTGTTCGTTGTTCGAATTCGTTGTTCGTTGTTAGATTTCGTTGTTCGTTGTTAGATTTCGTTGTTCTTTGTTCGATTTCGTTGTTCGAATTCGTTGTTCGATTTCGTTGTTCGATTTCGTTGTTCGATTTTGTTGTTCGATTTCGTTGTTCGATTTCGTTGTTCGACTTCGTTGTTCGATTTCGTTGTTCGATTTCGTTGTTCCATTTCGTTGTTCGATTTCGTTGTTCGATTTCGTTGTTCGATTTCGTTGTTAGATTTCGTTGTTCGTTGTTAGATTTCGTTGTTCGTTGTTAGATTTCGTTGTTCGTTGTTAGATTTCGTTGTTCTTTGTTCGATTTCGTGGTTCGAATTCGTTGTTCGAATTCGTTGTTCGATTTCGTTGTTCGATTTCGTTGTTCGATTTCGTTGTTCGATTTCGTTGTTCGATTTCGTTGTGCGATTTCGTTGTGCGATTTCGTTGTTCGATTTCATTGTTCGATTTCGTTGTTCGATTTCGTTGTTCGATTTCGTTGTTCGATTTCGTTGTTCGATTTCGTTGTTCGATTTCGTTGTGCGATTTCGTTGTGCGATTTCGTTGTGCGATTTCGTTGTTCGATTTCGTTGTTCGATTTCGTTGTTCGATTTCGTTGTTCGATTTCGTTGTTCGATTTCGTTGTTCGAATTCGTTGTTCGAATTTGTTGTTCGAATTCGTTGTTCGATTTCGTTGTTCGATTTCGTTGTTCGATTTCGTTGTTCGATTTCGTTGTTCGATTTCGTTGTTCGATTTCGGTGTTCGATTTCGTTGTTCGATTTCGTTGTTCGATTTCGTTGTTCGATTTCGTTGTTCGATTTCGTTGTTCGATTTCGTTGTTCGATTTCGTTGTTCGATTTCGTTGTTCGATTTCGTTGTTCGATTTCGTTGTTCGATTCGTCATTCGATTTCGTTGTTCGATTTCGTTGTTCCATTTCGTTGTTCCATTTCGTTGTTCGATTTCGTTGTTCGATTTCGTTGTTCGATTTCGTTGTTCGATTTCGTTGTTCGATTTCGTTGTTCAATTTCGTTGTTCGTTGTTAGATTTCGTTGTTCGTTGTTAGATTTCGTTGTTCGTTGTTAGATTTCGTTGTTCTTTGTTCGATTTCGTGGTTCGAATTCGTTGTTCGATTTCGTTGTTCGATTTCGAAGTTCGATTTCGCTGTTCGATTTCGTTGTTCGATTTCGTTGTTCGATTTCGTTGTTCGATTCGTTATTCGATTTCGTTGTTCGATTTCGTTGTTCGATTTCGTTGTTCCATTTCGTTGTTTGATTTCGTTGTTTGATTTCGTTGTTCGATTTCGTTGTTAGATTTCGTTGTTCGTTGTTAGATTTCGTTGTTCGATTTCGTTGTTAGATTTCGTTGTTAGATTTCGTTGTTCGTTGTTAGATTTCGTTGTTCGTTGTTAGATTTCGTTGTTCGTTGTTAGATTTCGTTGTTCGTTGTTAGATTTCGTTGTTCTTTGTTCGATTTCGTGGTTCGAATTCGTTGTTCGATTTCGTTGTTCGATTTCGAAGTTCGATTTCGCTGTTCGATTTCGTTGTTCGATTTCGTTGTTCGATTTCGTTGTTCGATTCGTTATTCGATTTCGTTGTTCGATTTCGTTGTTCGATTTCGTTGTTCGATTTCGTTGTTTGATTTCGTTGTTCGATTTCGTTGTTCGATTTCGTTGTTCGATTTCGTTGTTCGATTTCGTTGTTCGATTTCGTTGTTCGATTTCGTTGTTCGATTTCGTTGTTCGATTTCGTTGTTCGATTTCGTTGTTCGATTTCGTTGTGCGATTTCGTTGTGCGATTTCGTTGTTCGATTTCGTTGTTCGATTTCGAAGTTCGATTTCGTTGTTCGATTTCGTTGTTCGATTTCGTGGTTCGAATTCGTTGTTCGATTTCGTTGTTCGATTTCGTTGTTCGATTTCGTTGTTCGATTTCGTTGTTCGATTTCGTTGTTCGATTTCGTTGTGCGATTTCGTTGTGCGATTTCATTGTTCGATTTCGAAGTTCGATTTCGTTGTTCGATTTCGTTGTTCGATTTCGTTGTTCGATTTCGTTGTTCGATTTCGTTGTTCGATTTCGTTGTTCGATTTCGTTGTGCGATTTCGTTGTTCGATTTCGTTGTTCGATTTCGAAGTTCGATTTCGTTGTTCGATTTCGTTGTTCGATTTCGTTGTTCGATTTCGTTGTTCGATTTCGTTGTTCGAATTCGTTGTTCGAATTCGTTGTTCGAATTCGTTGTTCGATTTCGTTGTTCGATTTCGTTGTTCGATTTCGTTGTTCGATTTCGTTGTTCGATTTCGTTGTTCGATTTCGTTGTTCGATTTCGTTGTTCGATTTCGTTGTTCGATTTCGTTGTTCGATTTCGTTGTTCGATTTCGTTGTTCGATTTCGTTGTTCGATTTCGTTGTTCGATTTCGTTGTTCGATTTCGTTGTTCGATTTCGTTGTTCGATTCGTTATTCGATTTCGTTGTTCGATTTCGTTGTTCGATTTCGTTGTTAGATTTCGTTGTTCGTTGTTAGATTTCGTTGTTCGATTTCGTTGTTAGATTTCGTTGTTCGATTTCGTTGTTAGATTTCGTTGTTCGTTGTTAGATTTCGTTGTTCGTTGTTAGATTTCGTTGTTCTTTGTTCGATTTCGTGGTTCGAATTCGTTGTTCGAATTCGTTGTTCGATTTCGTTGTTCGAATTCGTTGTTCGAATTCGTTGTTCGAATTCGTTGTTCGATTTCGTTGTTCGATTTCGTTGTTCGATTTCGTTGTTCGATTTCGTTGTTCGATTTCGTTGTTCGATTTCGTTGTTCGATTTCGTTTGTTCGATTTCGTTGTTCGATTTCGTTGTTCCATTTCGTTGTTCGATTTCGTTGTTCGATTTCGTTGTTTGATTTCGTTGTTCGATTTCGTTGTTTGATTTCGTTGTTCGATTTCGTTGTTCGTTGTTAGATTTCGTTGTTCGTTGTTAGATTTCGTTGTTCGTTGTTAGATTTCGTTGTTCTTTGTTCGATTTCGTGGTTCGAATTCGTTGTTCGATTTCGTTGTTCGATTTCGAAGTTCGATTTCGTTGTTCGATTTCGTTGTTCGATTTCGTTGTTCGATTTCGTTGTTCGATTTCGTTGTGCGATTTCGTTGTTCGATTTCGTTGTTCGATTTCGAAGTTCGATTTCGTTGTTCGATTTCGTTGTTCGATTTCGTTGTTCGATTTCGTTGTTCGATTTCGTTGTTCGATTTCGTTGTTCGATTTCGTTGTTCGATTCGTTATTCGATTTCGTTGTTCGATTTCGTTGTTCGATTTCGTTGTTAGATTTCGTTGTTCGTTGTTAGATTTCGTTGTTCGATTTCGTTGTTAGATTTCGTTGTTCGATTTCGTTGTTAGATTTCGTTGTTCGTTGTTAGATTTCGTTGTTCGTTGTTAGATTTCGTTGTTCTTTGTTCGATTTCGTGGTTCGAATTCGTTGTTCGAATTCGTTGTTCGATTTCGTTGTTCGAATTCGTTGTTCGAATTCGTTGTTCGAATTCGTTGTTCGATTTCGTTGTTCGATTTCGTTGTTCGATTTCGTTGTTCGATTTCGTTGTTCGATTTCGTTGTTCGATTTCGTTGTTCGATTTCGTTTGTTCGATTTCGTTGTTCGATTTCGTTGTTCCATTTCGTTGTTCGATTTCGTTGTTCGATTTCGTTGTTTGATTTCGTTGTTCGATTTCGTTGTTCGTTGTTAGATTTCGTTGTTCGTTGTTAGATTTCGTTGTTCGTTGTTAGATTTCGTTGTTCTTTGTTCGATTTCGTGGTTCGAATTCGTTGTTCGATTTCGTTGTTCGATTTCGAAGTTCGATTTCGTTGTTCGATTTCGTTGTTCGATTTCGTTGTTCGATTTCGTTGTTCGATTCGTTATTCGATTTCGTTGTTCGATTTCGTTGTTCGATTTCGTTGTTCCATTTCGTTGTTCGATTTCGTTGTTCGATTTCGTTGTTCGATTTCGTTGTTCGATTTCGTTGTTAGATTTCGTTGTTCGTTGTTAGATTTCGTTGTTCGATTTCGTTGTTAGATTTCGTTGTTCGATTTCGTTGTTAGATTTCGTTGTTCGTTGTTAGATTTCGTTGTTCGTTGTTAGATTTCGTTGTTCTTTGTTCGATTTCGTTGTTCGAATTCGTTGTTCGATTTCGTTGTTCGATTTCGTTGTTCGATTTTGTTGTTCGATTTCGTTGTTCGATTTCGTTGTTCGACTTCGTTGTTCGATTTCGTTGTTCGATTTCGTTGTTCCATTTCGTTGTTCGATTTCGTTGTTCGATTTCGTTGTTCGATTTCGTTGTTAGATTTCGTTGTTCGTTGTTAGATTTCGTTGTTCGTTGTTAGATTTCGTTGTTCGTTGTTAGATTTCGTTGTTCTTTGTTCGATTTCGTGGTTCGAATTCGTTGTTCGAATTCGTTGTTCGATTTCGTTGTTCGATTTCGTTGTTCGATTTCGTTGTTCGATTTCGTTGTGCGATTTCGTTGTTCGATTTCGTTGTTCGATTTCGAAGTTCGATTTCGTTGTTCGATTTCGTTGTTCGATTTCGTTGTTCGATTTCGTTGTTCGATTTCGTTGTTCGATTTCGTTGTGCGATTTCGTTGTGCGATTTCGTTGTTCGATTTCGTTGTTCGATTTCGTTGTTCGATTTCGTTGTTCGATTTCGTTGTTCGATTTCGTTGTTCGAATTCGTTGTTCGAATTTGTTGTTCGAATTCGTTGTTCGATTTCGTTGTTCGATTTCGTTGTTCGATTTCGTTGTTCGATTTCGTTGTTCGATTTCGTTGTTCGATTTCGGTGTTCGATTTCGTTGTTCGATTTCGTTGTTCGATTTCGTTGTTCGATTTCGTTGTTCGATTTCGTTGTTCGATTTCGTTGTTCGATTTCGTTGTTCGATTTCGTTGTTCGATTTCGTTGTTCGATTTCGTTGTTCGATTTCGTTGTTCGATTCGTCATTCGATTTCGTTGTTCGATTTCGTTGTTCCATTTCGTTGTTCCATTTCGTTGTTCGATTTCGTTGTTCGATTTCGTTGTTCGATTTCGTTGTTCGATTTCGTTGTTCGATTTCGTTGTTCGATTTCGTTGTTCGTTGTTAGATTTCGTTGTTCGTTGTTAGATTTCGTTGTTCGTTGTTAGATTTCGTTGTTCTTTGTTCGATTTCGTGGTTCGAATTCGTTGTTCGATTTCGTTGTTCGATTTCGAAGTTCGATTTCGCTGTTCGATTTCGTTGTTCGATTTCGTTGTTCGATTTCGTTGTTCGATTCGTTATTCGATTTCGTTGTTCGATTTCGTTGTTCGATTTCGTTGTTCCATTTCGTTGTTTGATTTCGTTGTTTGATTTCGTTGTTCGATTTCGTTGTTAGATTTCGTTGTTCGTTGTTAGATTTCGTTGTTCGATTTCGTTGTTAGATTTCGTTGTTAGATTTCGTTGTTCGTTGTTAGATTTCGTTGTTCGTTGTTAGATTTCGTTGTTCGTTGTTAGATTTCGTTGTTCGTTGTTAGATTTCGTTGTTCTTTGTTCGATTTCGTGGTTCGAATTCGTTGTTCGATTTCGTTGTTCGATTTCGAAGTTCGATTTCGCTGTTCGATTTCGTTGTTCGATTTCGTTGTTCGATTTCGTTGTTCGATTCGTTATTCGATTTCGTTGTTCGATTTCGTTGTTCGATTTCGTTGTTCGATTTCGTTGTTTGATTTCGTTGTTCGATTTCGTTGTTCGATTTCGTTGTTCGATTTCGTTGTTCGATTTCGTTGTTCGATTTCGTTGTTCGATTTCGTTGTTCGATTTCGTTGTTCGATTTCGTTGTTCGATTTCGTTGTTCGATTTCGTTGTGCGATTTCGTTGTGCGATTTCGTTGTTCGATTTCGTTGTTCGATTTCGAAGTTCGATTTCGAAGTTCGATTTCGTTGTTCGATTTCGTTGTTCGATTTCGTGGTTCGAATTCGTTGTTCGATTTCGTTGTTCGATTTCGTTGTTCGATTTCGTTGTTCGATTTCGTTGTTCGATTTCGTTGTTCGATTTCGTTGTTCGATTTCGTTGTGCGATTTCGTTGTGCGATTTCATTGTTCGATTTCGAAGTTCGATTTCGTTGTTCGATTTCGTTGTTCGATTTCGTTGTTCGATTTCGTTGTTCGATTTCGTTGTTCGATTTCGTTGTTCGATTTCGTTGTGCGATTTCGTTGTTCGATTTCGTTGTTCGATTTCGTTGTTCGATTTCGAAGTTCGATTTCGTTGTTCGATTTCGTTGTTCGATTTCGTTGTTCGATTTCGTTGTTCGAATTCGTTGTTCGAATTCGTTGTTCGAATTCGTTGTTCGATTTCGTTGTTCGATTTCGTTGTTCGATTTCGTTGTTCGATTTCGTTGTTCGATTTCGTTGTTCGATTTCGTTGTTCGATTTCGTTGTTCGATTTCGTTGTTCGATTTCGTTGTTCGATTTCGTTGTTCGATTTCGTTGTTCGATTTCGTTGTTCGATTTCGTTGTTCGATTTCGTTGTTCGATTTCGTTGTTCGATTTCGTTGTTCGATTTCGTTGTTCGATTCGTTATTCGATTTCGTTGTTCGATTTCGTTGTTCGATTTCGTTGTTAGATTTCGTTGTTCGTTGTTAGATTTCGTTGTTCGATTTCGTTGTTAGATTTCGTTGTTCGATTTCGTTGTTAGATTTCGTTGTTCGTTGTTAGATTTCGTTGTTCGTTGTTAGATTTCGTTGTTCTTTGTTCGATTTCGTGGTTCGAATTCGTTGTTCGAATTCGTTGTTCGATTTCGTTGTTCGAATTCGTTGTTCGAATTCGTTGTTCGAATTCGTTGTTCGATTTCGTTGTTCGATTTCGTTGTTCGATTTCGTTGTTCGATTTCGTTGTTCGATTTCGTTGTTCGATTTCGTTGTTCGATTTCGTTGTTCGATTTCGTTTGTTCGATTTCGTTGTTCGATTTCGTTGTTCCATTTCGTTGTTCGATTTCGTTGTTCGATTTCGTTGTTTGATTTCGTTGTTCGATTTCGTTGTTTGATTTCGTTGTTCGATTTCGTTGTTCGATTTCGTTGTTCGTTGTTAGATTTCGTTGTTCGTTGTTAGATTTCGTTGTTCTTTGTTCGATTTCGTGGTTCGAATTCGTTGTTCGATTTCGTTGTTCGATTTCGAAGTTCGATTTCGTTGTTCGATTTCGTTGTTCGATTTCGTTGTTCGATTTCGTTGTTCGATTTCGTTGTGCGATTTCGTTGTTCGATTTCGTTGTTCGATTTCGAAGTTCGATTTCGTTGTTCGATTTCGTTGTTCGATTTCGTTGTTCGATTTCGTTGTTCGATTTCGTTGTTCGATTTCGTTGTTCGATTTCGTTGTTCGATTCGTTATTCGATTTCGTTGTTCGATTTCGTTGTTCGATTTCGTTGTTAGATTTCGTTGTTCGTTGTTAGATTTCGTTGTTCGATTTCGTTGTTAGATTTCGTTGTTCGATTTCGTTGTTAGATTTCGTTGTTCGTTGTTAGATTTCGTTGTTCGTTGTTAGATTTCGTTGTTCTTTGTTCGATTTCGTGGTTCGAATTCGTTGTTCGAATTCGTTGTTCGATTTCGTTGTTCGAATTCGTTGTTCGAATTCGTTGTTCGAATTCGTTGTTCGATTTCGTTGTTCGATTTCGTTGTTCGATTTCGTTGTTCGATTTCGTTGTTCGATTTCGTTGTTCGATTTCGTTGTTCGATTTCGTTTGTTCGATTTCGTTGTTCGATTTCGTTGTTCCATTTCGTTGTTCGATTTCGTTGTTCGATTTCGTTGTTTGATTTCGTTGTTCGATTTCGTTGTTCGTTGTTAGATTTCGTTGTTCGTTGTTAGATTTCGTTGTTCGTTGTTAGATTTCGTTGTTCTTTGTTCGATTTCGTGGTTCGAATTCGTTGTTCGATTTCGTTGTTCGATTTCGAAGTTCGATTTCGTTGTTCGATTTCGTTGTTCGATTTCGTTGTTCGATTTCGTTGTTCGATTCGTTATTCGATTTCGTTGTTCGATTTCGTTGTTCGATTTCGTTGTTCCATTTCGTTGTTCGATTTCGTTGTTCGATTTCGTTGTTCGATTTCGTTGTTCGATTTCGTTGTTAGATTTCGTTGTTCGTTGTTAGATTTCGTTGTTCGATTTCGTTGTTAGATTTCGTTGTTCGATTTCGTTGTTAGATTTCGTTGTTCGTTGTTAGATTTCGTTGTTCGTTGTTAGATTTCGTTGTTCTTTGTTCGATTTCGTGGTTCGAATTCGTTGTTCGAATTCGTTGTTCGATTTCGTTGTTCGAATTCGTTGTTCGAATTCGTTGTTCGAATTCGTTGTTCGATTTCGTTGTTCGATTTCGTTGTTCGATTTCGTTGTTCGATTTCGTTGTTCGATTTCGTTGTTCGATTTCGTTGTTCGATTTCGTTGTTCGATTTCGTTGTTAGATTTCGTTGTTCGTTGTTAGATTTCGTTGTTCGTTGTTAGATTTCGTTGTTCGTTGTTAGATTTCGTTGTTCTTTGTTCGATTTCGTTGTTCGATTTCGTTGTTCGATTTCGTTGTTCGATTTCGTGGTTCGAATTCGTTGTTCGAATTCGTTGTTCGATTTCGTTGTTCGATTTCGTTGTTCGATTTTGTTGTTCGATTTCGTTGTTCGATTTCGTTGTTCGATTTCGTTGTTCGATTTCGTTGTTCGATTTCGTTGTTCGATTTCGTTGTTCGATTTCGTTGTTCGATTTCGTTGTTCGATTTCTTTGTTCGATTTCGTTGTTCGATTTCGTTGTTCGATTTCGTTGTTTTAGATTTCGTTGTTCGTTGTTAGATTTCGTTGTTCGTTGTTAGATTTCGTTGTTCGTTGTTAGATTTCGTTGTGCTTTGTTCGATTTCGTGGTTCGAATTCGTTGTTCGAATTCGTTGTTCGATTTCGTTGTTCGATTTCGTTGTTCGATTTTGTTGTTCGATTTCGTTGTTCGATTTCGTTGTTCGATTTCGTTGTTCGATTTCGTTGTTCGATTTCGTTGTTCGATTTCGTTGTTCGATTTCGTTGTTCGATTTCGTTGTTCGATTTCGTTGTTCGATTTCGTTGTTCGATTTCGTTGTTCGATTTCGTTGTTCGATTTCGTTGTTCGATTTCGTTGTTCGATTTCGTTGTTCGATTTCGTTGTTCGATTTCGTTGTTCGATTTCGTTGTTCGATTTCGTTGTTCGATTTCGTTGTTCGATTTCGTTGTTCGATTTCGTTGTTCGATTTCGTTGTTCGATTTCGTTGTTCGATTTCGTTGTTCGATTTCGTTGTTCGATTTCGTTGTTCGATTTCGTTGTTCGATTTCGTTGTTAGATTTCGTTGTTCGTTGTTAGATTTCGTTGTTCGTTGTTAGATTTCGTTGTTCTTTGTTCGATTTCGTGGTTCGAATTCGTTGTTCGAATTCGTTGTTCGATTTCGTTGTTCGATTTCGTTGTTCGATTTCGTTGTTCGATTTCGTGGTTCGAATTCGTTGTTCGAATTCGTTGTTCGATTTCGTTGTTCGATTTCGTTGTTCGATTTTGTTGTTCGATTTCGTTGTTCGATTTCGTTGTTCGATTTCGTTGTTCGATTTCGTTGTTCGATTTCGTTGTTCGATTTCGTTGTTCGATTTCGTTGTTCGATTTCGTTGTTCGATTTCGTTGTTCGATTTCGTTGTTCGATTTCGTTGTGCGATTTCGTTGTGCGATTTCGTTGTTCGATTTCGTTGTTCGATTTCGAAGTTCGATTTCGAAGTTCGATTTCGTTGTTCGATTTCGTTGTTCGATTTCGTGGTTCGAATTCGTTGTTCGATTTCGTTGTTCGATTTCGTTGTTCGATTTCGTTGTTCGATTTCGTTGTTCGATTTCGTTGTTCGATTTCGTTGTTCGATTTCGTTGTGCGATTTCGTTGTGCGATTTCATTGTTCGATTTCGAAGTTCGATTTCGTTGTTCGATTTCGTTGTTCGATTTCGTTGTTCGATTTCGTTGTTCGATTTCGTTGTTCGATTTCGTTGTTCGATTTCGTTGTGCGATTTCGTTGTTCGATTTCGTTGTTCGATTTCGTTGTTCGATTTCGAAGTTCGATTTCGTTGTTCGATTTCGTTGTTCGATTTCGTTGTTCGATTTCGTTGTTCGAATTCGTTGTTCGAATTCGTTGTTCGAATTCGTTGTTCGATTTCGTTGTTCGATTTCGTTGTTCGATTTCGTTGTTCGATTTCGTTGTTCGATTTCGTTGTTCGATTTCGTTGTTCGATTTCGTTGTTCGATTTCGTTGTTCGATTTCGTTGTTCGATTTCGTTGTTCGATTTCGTTGTTCGATTTCGTTGTTCGATTTCGTTGTTCGATTTCGTTGTTCGATTTCGTTGTTCGATTTCGTTGTTCGATTTCGTTGTTCGATTTCGTTGTTCGATTCGTTATTCGATTTCGTTGTTCGATTTCGTTGTTCGATTTCGTTGTTAGATTTCGTTGTTCGTTGTTAGATTTCGTTGTTCGATTTCGTTGTTAGATTTCGTTGTTCGATTTCGTTGTTAGATTTCGTTGTTCGTTGTTAGATTTCGTTGTTCGTTGTTAGATTTCGTTGTTCTTTGTTCGATTTCGTGGTTCGAATTCGTTGTTCGAATTCGTTGTTCGATTTCGTTGTTCGAATTCGTTGTTCGAATTCGTTGTTCGAATTCGTTGTTCGATTTCGTTGTTCGATTTCGTTGTTCGATTTCGTTGTTCGATTTCGTTGTTCGATTTCGTTGTTCGATTTCGTTGTTCGATTTCGTTGTTCGTATAACCGCTCTTCCAGCGAAAGAGGAAAAGTGTCTTCGGTTGTCCTGGTCTCAACCTTTCCGGCCCTCGGCTACGACTCGAGTGGAGACGGGTGTGGATCAAACTTAAGAAAAAAATAAATCCAGGATACTGTTATTATAATTATGGGCGCCAGCTAAGTTAATATACCCCTCAGGCCTTCTCCGTAGTTTCTACCCCAACCTAGCATGGATAGAAAACATAGAATAAAAGACAGACCTCAAAAATATTCACATTTATTCCTTAGTTCAGAAAAAAAACTGACCGTAACAAAAAACAATTATTTATACAGGATCACAATGTCCTTAACCAGAACTCACGTAGGTATATCTAAGCTAGATCTTAACTAGACGTAACCAAAGTCTCACATTATACTAAATTTATTTCAAATCCAAAAAAAATATTTAAATTCTCCCCTCCCAAGTGATTACAATTTCCTGTATAGATTAAGAAAATAATTGGGTAAGAAAACAGTAAAAAAAAAAATCAAACCGTTATTTGAACTAAATGTTATACGTTCAAGCCGCTTATAGTTTGGTACCAACCTACACGACAACTTTCAGATAATAAGTAAATTCATAATATCCCGAATAAAATCATGTTTTCAAACCCGTACACATTAACCCCAAAAAACATTTGTAAATATTAAATAAAAAAAAGTACTAAATTTTGAAAATATCTTAAACTAAGTAAGAGAGTAGAGATATATAACTCCGCAAAATTACCGTCATCACAGCTTTTCTTAAAACTTAAAAATGGTCATATTCAAAAGAAATAACAGATTTAACTTCACCAAAACTAGAAGAACTTCTCTGAAATGTAGGTTTTTCCATCATCCTCCGTAGGCCAATCACTCCAATATAGGCCTTCGAGACCCTCGCATGAACATAAGTCCTTAGTTTCCTCACCAGAGAAAAACTCCTGGGCCTCCCACCAGAGAACCCTTAAAATAAGTAAAAGAACCCCAATTTAATGTAACTCTAATTAATTTAAATCCCTGTGGCCCCTTCATTAAATTTTTCGCAACCCTGAACCAAATAACTAGAAAAATATTTATCGAACAAGGCATTTACCATCAATAATATACAAGTTAACCCCCCGATCAAATCTTACTAATTAAAACAGATGTTAAACAACCGTATGACAAGAAAAAAAAGTGATATTACTTATATTAAAAAGAATTCACTGTATCCCCCCATTTAAAATATTATAAGAGGCCACCCAATAGATGAATAAGGTTTATACACTTAATACATAAAAAGACATACCTCCTTCGAGGGTGTAAAATGCAACACAGAGAATCTCCCTTCAACTTTGGTTTGTTTTCCCCCTTGGACTCCTAGTAGGACTTCATCGAACAACTAAATTCAAAAATGGGAAATTACTCTCTGAATAGCCATAAAGATGAAAAAAAGAACTTACCGACAGAAAGAAGCTAATTAAGTTATAATCCCGATACAGACGGCGTCGAATACAGGTAACTCCACAAATACCGCACCAAATCACAATTGGCAGTAAATATCACCAAAACCTGTCACTTCGACATACATGGACACGAATTTAGATAATCCCACAATTGGATGACTCAACAGGCCATTAAATATTACAGATTCGTTCCAAAACTTAAAATTCGCCTTCTTCCATCAGACAAGCAAAGTACTTCTCGGCAAGATGGCAGATGACAGCCGAAAAACCGGATATCCTACCCAGAGAAATGTCAAACACAGACAAAAAGACACAAGAGATTAGTACCCTAATAGAGCAGCACGCGACAAACGCGCTTACGGCGCCCTCTACAACACAGGATGTCAGAATCCACAACTCAACCTCAGACGGTTATACCACGACCCGCAAGTCAATTTAGACGTCCTTTCCGCTCAACATTCCTAAAATTTTAGAAGCGACAAAACCCTTGTCTTCGGACCCAAATACGGGTCTAGAGCTGACGTCATCAGGAACCACCAAAGTTGATGTCGCGAAAACACAACCTACGGCATAGCGCGCTCCGATCGCAAAGTTCTCACAGCCGACTCCGAACATGGCAACAGACCCATGAACGAGCTAAACGAACACTCTCCGCGTCGATTTGCCTGGCACGACCGATAGTGTCAGAGACAAAAATAAAAGAAGAAGAATAAAATCCCGTTACTGACAAATATGTATACAAATCGTTAATTAATCAAAAATATGGTGATGAATGGAAATAAGAGAATGATTATGCCCAAGATGAAAAGGAAAACCAATGAAAACAAGTAAGAAACCTCATGAGACATTTACTGACCCTGAAAAGCACTAAAAACCTACATTAAACCCAAAATAACTTCATAATTCACAACCTTTAGGGGTTATTTATTCCCCACAAATATATCCCAGTGAGTTATAGTACTCACCACACTAAAATGTTTTAGGATTCTGCTCCAAGGAGACATACGAAAAATGTACCCTAGCTGATTCTAGCATCAGCCAAGCTAAAACGGAAAAATATACTAAAAGAAAAAAACATAGGTCTAGCTTCAAGAGACTGAAAATTGATGAACCACTGCTGCCATAGCTAGTGATCCTAGTGTAAGCTAAACCTAGACAAAAAAAAACGAATACCCCCCCTTGACTCTAAAAATAACCTTATATGATTTTAGAATCGGTGACAACAACAAAAAAAACTATAACGTCTCGATATTCGACCGAAAAGGTGGTTACAGCCAGCAATGCTTCGCCAGAGGGCAATGGCAGGATTGTCACAAAAAAAAAAAATCCTGGGCTGACAAAACGATGTCTAGATGTTCGACAGAAGGTTACAGCCTGCATTATTTCACCGGCAGATAATGGCAAGGTCGGTCCTTGGGCTGACAAGAACGAATACAATATGGAACTAAAAGGCAGGACTACCAGACACAAACATTTTGAATAAAACCCTAGTGAAAATATCAAAAATGTCTACACTAAACTCAAGGTAAGCGCAGGAGTCTTAGTGCGGAAATTGAACCGTTACATCACCCCCCAACTTGAAGAAAATTCACTGGCGAATTTTCACCAGCGCTAGCTGCTTTCAAATCTTTGATGCTCCATGTACCCTTATCATTGCCGTTCTCATCTTCTAGCAGATACGTCCAGGTGGAAACTTTCTTCCTTATATAAAAAGGTCCAACCCATCTAGGGGCAAGTTTCTTGGTGAAAAAGGCGGCAGCATCTGACAGAGCGAAATTTCTTCTCCAGACGGCTTGGTGAGGTAAGAACTCTTCAGGCCGATGACGCAAATTATAAGTTCTCTGATTCTTCTCAGAAGCTTTATCCAGGCGTTTCCTGACGTCGGCAAATATACCCTTCAACACTCGCGATCTACCCTCGGGGACCTCTCCGCTAAGGTCTTCACCATTTACTTCAGCGATCTTCTCCCTCCTACTGAAATCACGTCCATCCAAAACCATTTTCCTCCCAAACGTTATAAAATAAGGATCCTGTCCCGTCGATTCGTGATAAGCGGTACGGGTAGCACAAGCCAATTTTGTTAAATTTACATCCCACGTTCTGTGATTATCCGAGACATAGGTGGCGATCATCGTCTTCAGGGTGCGATTATATCGTTCAGCCGGATTTGCCTGAGGATGATAAAAGGCGTTATATCTGCACTCCACACCATACGTCGTCATTAACTCTTTAAAGACCTTAGATGTATACTGAACACCGTTATCGCATATGAGCAAACGGGGAACCCCAAATAACAAAAATACCTCATCCTCAAGTTTCTTCAAGACAAAATGTGCCTTCGATGACCTAAGTGGAAACACAAGAGAAAATTTACTAAAATTATCCATAACCACCAAAACAAATTTATGCCCCTGCTTCGTCCTAGGTAAAGGTCCTATAAGGTCAGTGGCAATAATCTCCCACGGCCGTGTCGCTCGTGGTTGGGGTGTCATAAAGCCCCTAGGTGCCTGATTTTCTATCCTATGCTCAGCGCACTTAACACAATTACGTACGTAGCGTGCGACGTCACTCTTAAGTTTAGGCCAAAAATACTTTTCACAAATTCTCCTATAAGTCTTCAAAACGCCCATATGACCTGCAAGAGGTTCATCATGGAACTTGTACAAAATAGCATTACGTTCTCCTCTAGGAACTACTTCTTTCCAATTCTCCACTTCTAATGTCAAAAATTCGGATGACGGACGAACATACTTGAAGAGTCGGTTTGCCACAATCCTCCACTGAGGATATTTCAGCGGTTTGTCAACTACACCCCTAAAAACTTTATCATACCAACGGTCTCCAGTGTGTAAATGAGTTTCAATGACATCAACTACCGGAACTGAGCGACTAAGAAGATCAGGGACAACATGGTCTTTGCCCCGACGGTGTACGATTTTAAAATCGAATTGCTGCAGCCTAACTGCCCAACGCGCTAACCTACCCGTGGGGTCCTTTAAATTCTGCAGCCAGACCAAGGAAGCATGATCCGTGATCACGGTGAAGGGTACTCCCTCCAAATATGGACGTAGCTTTTCAATGGACCACAAAACAGCAAGACACTCACGCTCGGTTGTCGAGTAATTACGCTCCTGACGACTTAGCGATCTACTCAGATAGCTGATTACACGGTCTCCTTCGGGAGTACTCTGAATAAGTACGGCCCCAATGCCATAACCAGAACTGTCACACTGTACCACAAAAGGCTGACTATAATTCGGACAATTTAAAACAGGAGCAGAAACAAGGCACTCCTTGATCTTTTGGAAAGACTCATCACATTCAGAAGTCCACGTAAACTTACGCCCTTTTTTTAACAAAGCAGTGATTGGGGACAATAAAGTAGCAAAATCAGCAATGAAACGACGGTACCAAGAAAAGGTTCCAATTATACTCCTAACCTCCTTCACTGATGTAGGGGCGGGAACAGTCAGCATGGCCTTGACCTTATCCGGGTCCACGTGCAATCCGTTTCTATCTACAACATGCCCTAAGTATTTCAGCTCCGGCCTACAAAAGAAACTCTTACCCCAACTAACAGTTAAACCAGCCTCACGCAACCTACAAAGTACTTCCTCTAAAACCCTAAGATGTTCCTCGAACGTATCCGCAATAATAACAATGTCGTCCAGATAGGTGAAAACGTGTGGCTCGAGGTCAGGACCTAATACCCTATCAATCAACCTCTGCCAAGTAGCAGGTGCGTTATGAAGGCCGAATGGCATCCGACAAAACTGAAACAATCCTCGGCCAGGGATAGTGAAAGCAGTATAAGGGCGAGAAGCCTTTGCTACAGGAACTTGCCAATAGGCAGACTTAATATCGATCGTTGAGAGATAGTGAGCATTCCTCAATTTGTCCAGGATCGACGAAATGTACGGAAGAGGATAACTGTCCCTCTCCGTCACGGCATTAAGCTTGCGGTAGTCGACGCAAAATCGGAACGATCCATCTTTCTTCTTGACCATCAGAATGGGCGATGACCAAGGACTATTAGATTTCTCTACGACTCCTTGGGAAAGCATCTCTTCGAGTTCCTTATCTATGTGTGTCTGAATGACAGGTGACACCGGATAATACCTCTGCTTTATGGGAGCTGTATTACAAACAATAGTGTGTTCAGCGACATTTGTACACCCTAGACTAGATCCCATGAGTTCACGATTCCTCGATACTAGAGCATCTAGTCGAGCCTTCTGCAGATCAGTCAGCACGGTCTGTCCGCGGAGATGATCCACGACTCCAACAGTGACCGGAGAGTCTGAAAAATGCCACTCATTGTGTCTTAGATCCGGAACAATCCCCACAGCTCTCCAGAAATCAGATCCCAAAATAAGGGTATGAGGAACACCTAAGACCACTAATACCGACAAAACATTCACTCTACCCCTCAAACAGAACGGTACTAAACATTCACCCAAAACTTCACAAGTCTGACCATTAGCAACTCGACAAGTAGACTTCTTCGCCAAATCTAAATCTAACCCTAAACATTGAAGTAATTTCCATCCACTACTTCCAACTATCGTCCTCGAGGCCCCTGAATCCAATAAACCTAAGACTTCAGTACCTAAAATATTAACCCTCAAATATGGTCGCTCATCGTTGATGGCGTGATCTAAAATAAAATCGAGAACAGGTAGTACATTGGTCGCCTTATCCCCAGCATCACTCACTCGACCACTCCATGATGCTGGCCTCCGTTTCCCGACCTGCAGTTGGGACAATTCCTCACTGTAAAACCCTCTTTGTTACATTTAAAACAATGTAACTTCCTTGGAACGGAACAACCCACAGCTTTGTGCCCCGGCTGATTGCAGCGAAAACACACTACGTTACTAGGAGGTCTCCTGGCACTACCAAAATTCGTTGAAGCAGTAGCTACTTCTACTCTATCTACACCCCCACTGTCGACATCCACATAGGCCAGGTCTCTCTCCAATACATTACCCCTCCTAACACTAGGTTCCACATAACTGTTGATACAATCCCGTCTCTCCTCCATACTACGACATAAAACTCTAAGCTCCTCCAGTGTAGATGGTAAAGGATCACGTAACCTATCCTGATAAAATGGGTGCAAATTCCTCATGATTATCGATAACTTGACGTCCTCCGATACAAAACAACGTAAACGACTAAAGTAACTACTCATTACAGCTAAATATACCCCTATCGTCTCAGACGAATGTTGTGTCCTTCTACGGAGCTCCTCAAAAAGTGCCTCTCCATGGTGCGCTGATAAGTATTCTCTACGAAACTCTTCGACCAATTCGGCCCAATCCCTCACCCGCAGACGTACATCCTTATAAAATTGGTAAGCTTTGTCTGAAAACAAATCTATGCCTGACTCAAATAAAATATGATCCGGAACATGACGAGCTAAACTAAGTTCCTGTACCGTCTCGAAAAAAGCAGAAACTGACATACCTCTAGGAGAACCAGAAAATTTTTCAATACCCCATTTGTGGGGAAGTATCATCCCAGAGGAAGAAATAGGGAGAGCTCCCTGTATTCCAGAAGTGCCAGCATTAGCAGCCACTGATGTTGGTACCGCTCCAGGGGAAGAAGCATGAGCTTGGCCAATCCCCGAATGAAAAGACTGATTCAACACCGAAAGAACATTGAGTGCAGCAGGTACTGGGACAGCTCGTGTTGGACGCACTTTATCCTGTAGGTCACTTGCTAAGACCAGGATCGTAGCAAGGAAATCCGATTTGACTACCCGGGCTGCCACGACACCATCTCCTGTTGGCAACACCATCCGATCAATCCTACCCAACAACTGATTAGTTTGAGTTTGCAACCTCAAAGCCTCACTGCAAGTAGGAGTACCAGCAAAATTTCCAACAGCTGTGGACAGCTCTGCAAGTTTAGCCTCAACCGCAGCCTTGTCCTCCTCGTACGTGTACGGATGTGCAGGATAAGTAAAACTTTCATTAGCAGCCTCTCGTTGATATATAACACAAAGGGTAGACCTCATACGATCAACGGTACCAGTAGCCACCCCACGAATCGAAAGCTCATATTCAAGCTCTTCCTTTCTTAAGTACTTGGGTACAATTTTTCCAGTCATTATGAAATAATATTACCTAACGATATCAATATATGCAAAAGAAAAATTAATTAAACTCACTAATTATAATATTAAAACACAGGTAAGTATATTTTATTAGAGGATAAGCATAGACCAAATAGTAATAAGTAGTTTTCTTTATTCCAATGGCATGTACAATAACCAATAAATTCACAATAAGTCTACAAAGTTCAAAGTATATTCAGTAATGTTTGCGCCAAGTTCCAATTCAACGCCAAAAAAAAAACGAAAATAAAAAAAATACTCGAAGCGTCGATCCTCTGTAAAATACGCAGGTCCAGAGGGTAGAAATATTTCAAAGCCCAATGCTAAACAATTCTTCCAAGTTCCCAAAAGCCTGAAATATTTCTAAGTCCCAATATCTTCGAAAAATCTTCAGAGTCCAAGTCGATAACCTCTTCTGAAATACGCCAAGTCCAAAATCCAAGGAAAAATCGCACTTTCTTAATTCACCAAAAATACATTTTCCACAAAAATTACACCAAAAACATTTCACTGCACTGTGCACAATCCCACTAAAGCGCAATAGGGGTAGTCCCAAATAAGCATGGAACGAAACACCAAAAGAAATATTTTAACTCTACCCCACAGCTAAATTGCAAAATATCTATTATTACACAATACAAGAAAATTACTGAAAAGCTATGAAATAGATGTGAGTCTTTGGTTAGCGTCAAGGACTGTCAGAATTTCAGAACTAGGCCAAAAATGTAAACCGCGCCCCACGTTGGGCGCCAAAAATATAACCGCTCTTCCAGCGAAAGAGGAAAAGTGTCTTCGGTTGTCCTGGTCTCAACCTTTCCGGCCCTCGGCTACGACTCGAGTGGAGACGGGTGTGGATCAAACTTAAGAAAAAAATAAATCCAGGATACTGTTATTATAATTATGGGCGCCAGCTAAGTTAATATACCCCTCAGGCCTTCTCCGTAGTTTCTACCCCAACCTAGCATGGATAGAAAACATAGAATAAAAGACAGACCTCAAAAATATTCACATTTATTCCTTAGTTCAGAAAAAAAACTGACCGTAACAAAAAACAATTATTTATACAGGATCACAATGTCCTTAACCAGAACTCACGTAGGTATATCTAAGCTAGATCTTAACTAGACGTAACCAAAGTCTCACATTATACTAAATTTATTTCAAATCCAAAAAAAATATTTAAATTCTCCCCTCCCAAGTGATTACAATTTCCTGTATAGATTAAGAAAATAATTGGGTAAGAAAACAGTAAAAAAAAAATCAAACCGTTATTTGAACTAAATGTTATACGTTCAAGCCGCTTATAGTTTGGTACCAACCTACACGACAACTTTCAGATAATAAGTAAATTCATAATATCCCGAATAAAATCATGTTTTCAAACCCGTACACATTAACCCCAAAAAACATTTGTAAATATTAAATAAAAAAAAGTACTAAATTTTGAAAATATCTTAAACTAAGTAAGAGAGTAGAGATATATAACTCCGCAAAATTACCGTCATCACAGCTTTTCTTAAAACTTAAAAATGGTCATATTCAAAAGAAATAACAGATTTAACTTCACCAAAACTAGAAGAACTTCTCTGAAATGTAGGTTTTTCCATCATCCTCCGTAGGCCAATCACTCCAATATAGGCCTTCGAGACCCTCGCATGAACATAAGTCCTTAGTTTCCTCACCAGAGAAAAACTCCTGGGCCTCCCACCAGAGAACCCTTAAAATAAGTAAAAGAACCCCAATTTAATGTAACTCTAATTAATTTAAATCCCTGTGGCCCCTTCATTAAATTTTTCGCAACCCTGAACCAAATAACTAGAAAAATATTTATCGAACAAGGCATTTACCATCAATAATATACAAGTTAACCCCCCGATCAAATCTTACTAATTAAAACAGATGTTAAACAACCGTATGACAAGAAAAAAAAGTGATATTACTTATATTAAAAAGAATTCACTGTATCCCCCCATTTAAAATATTATAAGAGGCCACCCAATAGATGAATAAGGTTTATACACTTAATACATAAAAAGACATACCTCCTTCGAGGGTGTAAAATGCAACACAGAGAATCTCCCTTCAACTTTGGTTTGTTTTCCCCCTTGGACTCCTAGTAGGACTTCATCGAACAACTAAATTCAAAAATGGGAAATTACTCTCTGAATAGCCATAAAGATGAAAAAAAGAACTTACCGACAGAAAGAAGCTAATTAAGTTATAATCCCGATACAGACGGCGTCGAATACAGGTAACTCCACAAATACCGCACCAAATCACAATTGGCAGTAAATATCACCAAAACCTGTCACTTCGACATACATGGACACGAATTTAGATAATCCCACAATTGGATGACTCAACAGGCCATTAAATATTACAGATTCGTTCCAAAACTTAAAATTCGCCTTCTTCCATCAGACAAGCAAAGTACTTCTCGGCAAGATGGCAGATGACAGCCGAAAAACCGGATATCCTACCCAGAGAAATGTCAAACACAGAC
The DNA here is from genome assembly GCA_963243735.1 of Neocrepidodera transversa. Taxonomy (NCBI): domain Eukaryota; kingdom Metazoa; phylum Arthropoda; class Insecta; order Coleoptera; family Chrysomelidae; genus Neocrepidodera; species Neocrepidodera transversa. The sequence continues at coordinate 95,424 of CAUJLB010000231.1, forward strand.
AAAAAGACACAAGAGATTAGTACCCTAATAGAGCAGCACGCGACAAACGCGCTTACGGCGCCCTCTACAACACAGGATGTCAGAATCCACAACTCAACCTCAGACGGTTATACCACGACCCGCAAGTCAATTTAGACGTCCTTTCCGCTCAACATTCCTAAAATTTTAGAAGCGACAAAACCCTTGTCTTCGGACCCAAATACGGGTCTAGAGCTGACGTCATCAGGAACCACCAAAGTTGATGTCGCGAAAACACAACCTACGGCATAGCGCGCTCCGATCGCAAAGTTCTCACAGCCGACTCCGAACATGGCAACAGACCCATGAACGAGCTAAACGAACACTCTCCGCGTCGATTTGCCTGGCACGACCGATAGTGTCAGAGACAAAAATAAAAGAAGAAGAATAAAATCCCGTTACTGACAAATATGTATACAAATCGTTAATTAATCAAAAATATGGTGATGAATGGAAATAAGAGAATGATTATGCCCAAGATGAAAAGGAAAACCAATGAAAACAAGTAAGAAACCTCATGAGACATTTACTGACCCTGAAAAGCACTAAAAACCTACATTAAACCCAAAATAACTTCATAATTCACAACCTTTAGGGGTTATTTATTCCCCACAAATATATCCCAGTGAGTTATAGTACTCACCACACTAAAATGTTTTAGGATTCTGCTCCAAGGAGACATACGAAAAATGTACCCTAGCTGATTCTAGCATCAGCCAAGCTAAAACGGAAAAATATACTAAAAGAAAAAAACATAGGTCTAGCTTCAAGAGACTGAAAATTGATGAACCACTGCTGCCATAGCTAGTGATCCTAGTGTAAGCTAAACCTAGACAAAAAAAAACGAATACCCCCCCTTGACTCTAAAAATAACCTTATATGATTTTAGAATCGGTGACAACAACAAAAAAAACTATAACGTCTCGATATTCGACCGAAAAGGTGGTTACAGCCAGCAATGCTTCGCCAGAGGGCAATGGCAGGATTGTCACAAAAAAAAAAAATCCTGGGCTGACAAAACGATGTCTAGATGTTCGACAGAAGGTTACAGCCTGCATTATTTCACCGGCAGATAATGGCAAGGTCGGTCCTTGGGCTGACAAGAACGAATACAATATGGAACTAAAAGGCAGGACTACCAGACACAAACATTTTGAATAAAACCCTAGTGAAAATATCAAAAATGTCTACACTAAACTCAAGGTAAGCGCAGGAGTCTTAGTGCGGAAATTGAACCGTTACATCCGATTTCGTTTGTTCGATTTCGTTGTTCGATTTCGTTGTTCCATTTCGTTGTTCGATTTCGTTGTTCGATTTCGTTGTTTGATTTCGTTGTTCGATTTCGTTGTTTGATTTCGTTGTTCGATTTCGTTGTTCGATTTCGTTGTTCGTTGTTAGATTTCGTTGTTCGTTGTTAGATTTCGTTGTTCTTTGTTCGATTTCGTGGTTCGAATTCGTTGTTCGATTTCGTTGTTCGATTTCGAAGTTCGATTTCGTTGTTCGATTTCGTTGTTCGATTTCGTTGTTCGATTTCGTTGTTCGATTTCGTTGTGCGATTTCGTTGTTCGATTTCGTTGTTCGATTTCGAAGTTCGATTTCGTTGTTCGATTTCGTTGTTCGATTTCGTTGTTCGATTTCGTTGTTCGATTTCGTTGTTCGATTTCGTTGTTCGATTTCGTTGTTCGATTCGTTATTCGATTTCGTTGTTCGATTTCGTTGTTCGATTTCGTTGTTAGATTTCGTTGTTCGTTGTTAGATTTCGTTGTTCGATTTCGTTGTTAGATTTCGTTGTTCGATTTCGTTGTTAGATTTCGTTGTTCGTTGTTAGATTTCGTTGTTCGTTGTTAGATTTCGTTGTTCTTTGTTCGATTTCGTGGTTCGAATTCGTTGTTCGAATTCGTTGTTCGATTTCGTTGTTCGAATTCGTTGTTCGAATTCGTTGTTCGAATTCGTTGTTCGATTTCGTTGTTCGATTTCGTTGTTCGATTTCGTTGTTCGATTTCGTTGTTCGATTTCGTTGTTCGATTTCGTTGTTCGATTTCGTTTGTTCGATTTCGTTGTTCGATTTCGTTGTTCCATTTCGTTGTTCGATTTCGTTGTTCGATTTCGTTGTTTGATTTCGTTGTTCGATTTCGTTGTTCGTTGTTAGATTTCGTTGTTCGTTGTTAGATTTCGTTGTTCGTTGTTAGATTTCGTTGTTCTTTGTTCGATTTCGTGGTTCGAATTCGTTGTTCGATTTCGTTGTTCGATTTCGAAGTTCGATTTCGTTGTTCGATTTCGTTGTTCGATTTCGTTGTTCGATTTCGTTGTTCGATTCGTTATTCGATTTCGTTGTTCGATTTCGTTGTTCGATTTCGTTGTTCCATTTCGTTGTTCGATTTCGTTGTTCGATTTCGTTGTTCGATTTCGTTGTTCGATTTCGTTGTTAGATTTCGTTGTTCGTTGTTAGATTTCGTTGTTCGATTTCGTTGTTAGATTTCGTTGTTCGATTTCGTTGTTAGATTTCGTTGTTCGTTGTTAGATTTCGTTGTTCGTTGTTAGATTTCGTTGTTCTTTGTTCGATTTCGTGGTTCGAATTCGTTGTTCGAATTCGTTGTTCGATTTCGTTGTTCGAATTCGTTGTTCGAATTCGTTGTTCGAATTCGTTGTTCGATTTCGTTGTTCGATTTCGTTGTTCGATTTCGTTGTTCGATTTCGTTGTTCGATTTCGTTGTTCGATTTCGTTGTTCGATTTCGTTGTTCGATTTCGTTGTTAGATTTCGTTGTTCGTTGTTAGATTTCGTTGTTCGTTGTTAGATTTCGTTGTTCGTTGTTAGATTTCGTTGTTCTTTGTTCGATTTCGTTGTTCGATTTCGTTGTTCGATTTCGTTGTTCGATTTCGTGGTTCGAATTCGTTGTTCGAATTCGTTGTTCGATTTCGTTGTTCGATTTCGTTGTTCGATTTTGTTGTTCGATTTCGTTGTTCGATTTCGTTGTTCGATTTCGTTGTTCGATTTCGTTGTTCGATTTCGTTGTTCGATTTCGTTGTTCGATTTCGTTGTTCGATTTCGTTGTTCGATTTCTTTGTTCGATTTCGTTGTTCGATTTCGTTGTTCGATTTCGTTGTTTTAGATTTCGTTGTTCGTTGTTAGATTTCGTTGTTCGTTGTTAGATTTCGTTGTTCGTTGTTAGATTTCGTTGTGCTTTGTTCGATTTCGTGGTTCGAATTCGTTGTTCGAATTCGTTGTTCGATTTCGTTGTTCGATTTCGTTGTTCGATTTTGTTGTTCGATTTCGTTGTTCGATTTCGTTGTTCGATTTCGTTGTTCGATTTCGTTGTTCGATTTCGTTGTTCGATTTCGTTGTTCGATTTCGTTGTTCGATTTCGTTGTTCGATTTCGTTGTTCGATTTCGTTGTTCGATTTCGTTGTTCGATTTCGTTGTTCGATTTCGTTGTTCGATTTCGTTGTTCGATTTCGTTGTTCGATTTCGTTGTTCGATTTCGTTGTTCGATTTCGTTGTTCGATTTCGTTGTTCGATTTCGTTGTTCGATTTCGTTGTTCGATTTCGTTGTTCGATTTCGTTGTTCGATTTCGTTGTTCGATTTCGTTGTTCGATTTCGTTGTTCGATTTCGTTGTTCGATTTCGTTGTTCGATTTCGTTGTTAGATTTCGTTGTTCGTTGTTAGATTTCGTTGTTCGTTGTTAGATTTCGTTGTTCGTTGTTAGATTTCGTTGTTCTTTGTTCGATTTCGTGGTTCGAATTCGTTGTTCGAATTCGTTGTTCGATTTCGTTGTTCGATTTCGTTGTTCGATTTCGTGGTTCGAATTCGTTGTTCGAATTCGTTGTTCGATTTCGTTGTTCGATTTCGTTGTTCGATTTTGTTGTTCGATTTCGTTGTTCGATTTCGTTGTTCGATTTCGTTGTTCGATTTCGTTGTTCGATTTCGTTGTTCGATTTCGTTGTTCGATTTCGTTGTTCGATTTCGTTGTTCGATTTCGTTGTTCGATTTCGTTGTTCGATTTCGTTGTTCGATTTCGTTGTTCGATTTCGTTGTTCGATTTCGTTGTTCGATTTCGTTGTTCGATTTCGTTGTTCGATTTCGTTGTTCGATTTCGTTGTTCGATTTCGTTGTTCGATTTCGTTGTTCGATTTCGTTGTTCGATTTCGTTGTTCGATTTCGTTGTTCGATTTCGTTGTTCGATTTCGTTGTTCGATTCGTTGTTCGATTTCGTTGTTCGATTTCGTTGTTCGATTTCGTTGTTCCATTTCGTTGTTCGATTTCGTTGTTCGATTTCGTTATTCGATTTCGTTGTTAGATTTCGTTGTTCGTTGTTAGATTTCGTTGTTCGATTTCGTTGTTAGATTTCGTTGTTCGTTGTTAGATTTCGTTGTGTTCTTTGTTCGATTTCGTGGTTCGAATTCGTTGTTCGAATTCGTTGTTCGATTTCGTTGTTCGAATTCGTTGTTCGAATCCGTTGTTCGATTTCGTTGTTCGATTTCGTTGTTCGATTTCGTTGTTCGATTTCGTTGTTCGTTTTCGTTGTTCGATTTCGTTGTTCGATTTCGTTGTTCGATTTCGTTGTTCGATTTCGTTGTTCGATTTCGTTGTTCGATTTCGTTGTTCGATTTCGTTGTTCGATTTCGTTGTTCGATTTCGTTGTTCGATTCGTTATTCGATTTCGTTGTTCGATTTCGTTGTTCGATTTCGTTGTTCGATTTCGTTGTTCGTTGTTAGATTTCGTTGTTCGTTGTTAGATTTCGTTGTTCGTTGTTAGATTTCGTTGTTCTTTGTTCGATTTCGTGGTTCGAATTCGTTGTTCGATTTCGTTGTTCGATTTCGTTGTTCGATTTCGTTGTTCGATTTCGTTGTTCGATTTCGTTGTTCGATTTCGTTGTTCGATTTCGTTGTTCGATTTCGTTGTTCGATTTCGTTGTTCGAATTCGTTGTTCGAATTCGTTGTTCGAATTCGTTGTTCGATTTCGTTGTTCGATTTCGTTGTTCGATTTCGTTGTTCGATTTCGTTGTTCGATTTCGTTGTTCGATTTCGTTGTTCGATTTCGTTGTTCGATTTCGTTGTTCGATTTCGTTGTTCGATTTCGTTGTTCGATTTCGTTGTTCGATTTCGTTGTTCGATTTCGTTGTTCGATTTCTTTGTTCGATTTCGTTGTTCGATTTCGTTGTTCGATTTCGTTGTTCGATTTCGTTGTTCGATTTCGTTGTTCGATTTCGTTGTTCGATTTCGTTGTTCGATTTCGTTGTTCGATTTCGTTGTTCGATTTCTTTGTTCCATTTCGTTGTTCGATTTCGTTGTTCGATTTCGTTGTTCGATTTCGTTGTTAGATTTCGTTGTTCGTTGTTAGATTTCGTTGTTCGATTTCGTTGTTAGATTTCGTTGTTCGTTGTTAGATTTCGTTGTTCGTTGTTAGATTTCGTTGTTCTTTGTTCGATTTCGTGGTTCGAATTCGTTGTTCGAATTCGTTGTTCGATTTCGTTGTTCGAATTCGTTGTTCGAATCCGTTGTTCGATTTCGTTGTTCGATTTCGTTGTTCGATTTCGTTGTTCGATTTCGTTGTTCGTTTTCGTTGTTCGATTTCGTTGTTCGATTTCGTTGTTCGATTTCGTTGTTCGATTTCGTTGTTCGATTTCGTTGTTCGATTTCGTTGTTCGATTTCGTTGTTCGATTTCGTTGTTCGATTTCGTTGTTCGATTCGTTATTCGATTTCGTTGTTCGATTTCGTTGTTCGATTTCGTTGTTCGATTTCGTTGTTCGTTGTTAGATTTCGTTGTTCGTTGTTAGATTTCGTTGTTCGTTGTTAGATTTCGTTGTTCTTTGTTCGATTTCGTGGTTCGAATTCGTTGTTCGATTTCGTTGTTCGATTTCGTTGTTCGATTTCGTTGTTCGATTTCGTTGTTCGATTTCGTTGTTCGATTTCGTTGTTCGATTTCGTTGTTCGATTTCGTTGTTCGATTTCGTTGTTCGATTTCGTTGTTCGATTTCGTTGTTCGATTTCGTTGTTCGATTTCGTTGTTCGATTTCGTTGTTCGATTTCGTTGTTCGATTTCGTTGTTCGATTCGTTATTCGATTTCGTTGTTCGATTTCGTTGTTCGATTTCGTTGTTAGATTTCGTTGTTCGTTGTTAGATTTCGTTGTTCGATTTCGTTGTTAGATTTCGTTGTTCGATTTCGTTGTTAGATTTCGTTGTTCGTTGTTAGATTTCGTTGTTCGTTGTTAGATTTCGTTGTTCTTTGTTCGATTTCGTGGTTCGAATTCGTTGTTCGAATTCGTTGTTCGATTTCGTTGTTCGATTTCGTTGTTCGATTTCGTTGTTCGATTTCGTTGTTCGTTTTCGTTGTTCGATTTCGTTGTTCGATTTCGTTGTTCGATTTCGTTGTTCGATTTCGTTGTTCGATTTCGTTGTTCGATTTCGTTGTTCGATTTCGTTGTTCGATTTCGTTGTTCGATTTCGTTGTTCGATTCGTTATTCGATTTCGTTGTTCGATTTCGTTGTTCGATTTCGTTGTTCGATTTCGTTGTTCGTTGTTAGATTTCGTTGTTCGTTGTTAGATTTCGTTGTTCGTTGTTAGATTTCGTTGTTCTTTGTTCGATTTCGTGGTTCGAATTCGTTGTTCGATTTCGTTGTTCGATTTCGTTGTTCGATTTCGTTGTTCGATTTCGTTGTTCGATTTCGTTGTTCGATTTCGTTGTTCGATTTCGTTGTTCGATTTCGTTGTTCGATTTCGTTGTTCGATTTCGTTGTTCGATTTCGTTGTTCGATTTCGTTGTTCGATTTCGTTGTTCGATTTCGTTGTTCGATTCGTTATTCCATTTCGTTGTTCGATTTCGTTGTTCGATTTCGTTGTTAGATTTCGTTGTTCGTTGTTAGATTTCGTTGTTCAATTTCGTTGTTAGATTTCGTTGTTCGATTTCGTTGTTAGATTTCGTTGTTCGTTGTTAGATTTCGTTGTTCGTTGTTAGATTTCGTTGTTCTTTGTTCGATTTCGTGGTTCGAATTCGTTGTTCGAATTCGTTGTTCGATTTCGTTGTTCGAATTCGTTGTTCGAATTCGTTGTTCGAATTCGTTGTTCGATTTCGTTGTTCGATTTCGTTGTTCGATTTCGTTGTTCGATTTCGTTGTTCGATTTCGTTGTTCGATTTCGTTGTTCGATTTCGTTTGTTCGATTTCGTTGTTCGATTTCGTTGTTCCATTTCGTTGTTCGATTTCGTTGTTCGATTTCGTTGTTCGATTTCGTTGTTCGATTTCGTTGTTCGTTGTTAGATTTCGTTGTTCGTTGTTAGATTTCGTTGTTCGTTGTTAGATTTCGTTGTTCTTTGTTCGATTTCGTGGTTCGAATTCGTTGTTCGATTTCGTTGTTCGATTTCGTTGTTCGATTTCGTTGTTCGATTTCGTTGTTCGATTTCGTTGTTCGATTTCGTTGTTCGATTTCGTTGTTCGATTTCGTTGTTCGATTTCGTTGTTCGATTTCGTTGTTCGATTTCGTTGTTCGATTCGTTATTCGATTTCGTTGTTCGATTTCGTTGTTCGATTTCGTTGTTAGATTTCGTTGTTCGTTGTTAGATTTCGTTGTTCGATTTCGTTGTTAGATTTCGTTGTTCGATTTCGTTGTTAGATTTCGTTGTTCGTTGTTAGATTTCGTTGTTCGTTGTTAGATTTCGTTGTTCTTTGTTCGAATTCGTTGTTCGAATTCGTTGTTCGATTTCGTTGTTCGAATTCGTTGTTCGAATTCGTTGTTCGAATTCGTTGTTCGATTTCGTTGTTCGATTTCGTTGTTCGATTTCGTTGTTCGATTTCGTTGTTCGATTTCGTTGTTCGATTTCGTTGTTCGATTTCGTTTGTTCGATTTCGTTGTTCGATTTCGTTGTTCCATTTCGTTGTTCGATTTCGTTGTTCGATTTCGTTGTTCGATTTCGTTGTTCGTTGTTAGATTTCGTTGTTCGTTGTTAGATTTCGTTGTTCGTTGTTAGATTTCGTTGTTCGTTGTTAGATTTCGTTGTTCTTTGTTCGATTTCGTGGTTCGAATTCGTTGTTCGATTTCGTTGTTCGATTTCGAAGTTCGATTTCGTTATTCGATTTCGTTGTTCGATTTCGTTGTTCGATTTCGTTGTTCGATTCGTTATTCGATTTCGTTGTTCGATTTCGTTGTTCGATTTCGTTGTTCCATTTCGTTGTTCGATTTCGTTGTTCGATTTCGTTGTTCGATTTCGTTGTTAGATTTCGTTGTTCGTTGTTAGATTTCGTTGTTCGATTTCGTTGTTAGATTTCGTTGTTCGATTTCGTTGTTAGATTTCGTTGTTCGTTGTTAGATTTCGTTGTTCGTTGTTAGATTTCGTTGTTCTTTGTTCGATTTCGTGGTTCGAATTCGTTGTTCGATTTCGTTGTTCGATTTCGTTGTTCGATTTCGTTGTTCGATTTCGTTGTTCGATTTCGTTGTTCGATTTCGTTGTTCGATTTCGTTGTTCGATTTCGTTGTTCGATTTCGTTGTTCGATTTCGTTGTTCGAATTCGTTGTTCGAATTCGTTGTTCGATTTCGTTGTTCGATTTCGTTGTTCGATTTCGTTGTTCGATTTCGTTGTTCGATTTCGTTGTTCGATTTCGTTGTTCGATTTCGTTGTTCGATTTCGTTGTTCGATTTCGTTGTTCGATTTCGTTGTTCGATTTCGTTGTTCGATTTCGTTGTTCGATTTCGTTGTTCGATTTCGTTGTTCGATTTCGTTGTTCGATTTCGTTGTTCGATTTCGTTGTTCGATTTCGTTGTTCGATTTCGTTGTTCGATTTCGTTGTTCGATTTCGTTGTTCGATTTCGTTGTTCGATTCGTTGTTCGATTTCGTTGTTCGATTTCGTTGTTCGATTTCGTTGTTCCATTTCGTTGTTCGATTTCGTTGTTCGATTTCGTTGTTCGATTTCGTTGTTAGATTTCGTTGTTCGTTGTTAGATTTCGTTGTTCGATTTCGTTGTTCGATTTCGTTGTTAGATTTCGTTGTTCGTTGTTAGATTTCGTTGTTCGCTGTTAGATTTCGTTGTTCTTTGTTCGATTTCGTGGTTCGAATTCGTTGTTCGAATTCGTTGTTCGATTTCGTTGTTCGAATTCGTTGTTCGAATCCGTTGTTCGATTTCGTTGTTCGATTTCGTTGTTCGATTTCGTTGTTCGATTTCGTTGTTCGTTTTCGTTGTTCGATTTCGTTGTTCGATTTCGTTGTTCGATTTCGTTGTTCGATTTCGTTGTTCGATTTCGTTGTTCGATTTCGTTGTTCGATTTCGTTGTTCGATTTCGTTGTTCGATTTCGTTGTTCGATTTCGTTGTTCGATTCGTTATTCGATTCGTTATTCGATTTCGTTGTTCGATTTCGTTGTTCGATTTCGTTGTTCGATTTCGTTGTTCGTTGTTAGATTTCGTTGTTCGTTGTTAGATTTCGTTGTTCGTTGTTAGATTTCGTTGTTCTTTGTTCGATTTCGTGGTTCGAATTCGTTGTTCGATTTCGTTGTTCGATTTCGTTGTTCGATTTCGTTGTTCGATTTCGTTGTTCGATTTCGTTGTTCGATTTCGTTGTTCGATTTCGTTGTTCGATTTCGTTGTTCGATTTCGTTGTTCGATTTCGTTGTTCGATTTCGTTGTTCGATTCGTTATTCGATTTCGTTGTTCGATTTCGTTGTTCGATTTCGTTGTTAGATTTCGTTGTTCGTTGTTAGATTTCGTTGTTCGATTTCGTTGTTAGATTTCGTTGTTCGATTTCGTTGTTAGATTTCGTTGTTCGTTGTTAGATTTCGTTGTTCGTTATTAGATTTCGTTGTTCTTTGTTCGATTTCGTGGTTCGAATTCGTTGTTCGAATTCGTTGTTCGATTTCGTTGTTCGAATTCGTTGTTCGAATTCGTTGTTCGAATTCGTTGTTCGATTTCGTTGTTCGATTTCGTTGTTCGATTTCGTTGTTCGATTTCGTTGTTCGATTTCGTTGTTCGATTTCGTTGTTCGATTTCGTTTGTTCGATTTCGTTGTTCGATTTCGTTGTTCCATTTCGTTGTTCGATTTCGTTGTTCGATTTCGTTGTTTGATTTCGTTGTTCGATTTCGTTGTTCGTTGTTAGATTTCGTTGTTCGTTGTTAGATTTCGTTGTTCGTTGTTAGATTTCGTTGTTCTTTGTTCGATTTCGTGGTTCGAATTCGTTGTTCGATTTCGTTGTTCGATTTCGAAGTTCGATTTCGTTGTTCGATTTCGTTGTTCGATTTCGTTGTTCGATTTCGTTGTTCGATTCGTTATTCGATTTCGTTGTTCGATTTCGTTGTTCGATTTCGTTGTTCCATTTCGTTGTTCGATTTCGTTGTTCGATTTCGTTGTTCGATTTCGTTGTTAGATTTCGTTGTTCGTTGTTAGATTTCGTTGTTCGATTTCGTTGTTAGATTTCGTTGTTCGATTTCGTTGTTAGATTTCGTTGTTCGTTGTTAGATTTCGTTGTTCGTTGTTAGATTTCGTTGTTCTTTGTTCGATTTCGTGGTTCGAATTCGTTGTTCGAATTCGTTGTTCGAATTCGTTGTTCGAATTCGTTGTTCGAATTCGTTGTTCGAATTCGTTGTTCGATTTCGTTGTTCGATTTCGTTGTTCGATTTCGTTGTTCGATTTCGTTGTTCGATTTCGTTGTTCGATTTCGTTGTTCGATTTCGTTGTTCGATTTCGTTGTTCGATTTCGTTGTTAGATTTCGTTGTTCGTTGTTAGATTTCGTTGTTCGTTGTTAGATTTCGTTGTTCGTTGTTAGATTTCGTTGTTCTTTGTTCGATTTCGTGGTTCGAATTCGTTGTTCGAATTCGTTGTTCGATTTCGTTGTTCGATTTCGTTGTTCGATTTCGTTGTTCGATTTCGTGGTTCGAATTCGTTGTTCGAATTCGTTGTTCGATTTCGTTGTTCGATTTCGTTGTTCGATTTTGTTGTTCGATTTCGTTGTTCGATTTCGTTGTTCGATTTCGTTGTTCGATTTCGTTGTTCGATTTCGTTGTTCGATTTCGTTGTTCGATTTCGTTGTTCGATTTCGTTGTTCGATTTCGTTGTTCGATTTCTTTGTTCGATTTCGTTGTTCGATTTCGTTGTTCGATTTCGTTGTTTTAGATTTCGTTGTTCGTTGTTAGATTTCGTTGTTCGTTGTTAGATTTCGTTGTTCGTTGTTAGATTTCGTTGTTCGTTGTTAGATTTCGTTGTGCTTTGTTCGATTTCGTGGTTCGAATTCGTTGTTCGAATTCGTAGTTCGATTTCGTTGTTCGATTTCGTTGTTCGATTTTGTTGTTCGATTTCGTTGTTCGATTTCGTTGTTCGATTTCGTTGTTCGATTTCGTTGTTCGATTTCGTTGTTCGATTCGTTATTCGATTTCGTTGTTCGATTTCGTTGTTCGATTTCGTTGTTCGATTTCGTTGTTCGTTGTTAGATTTCGTTGTTCGTTGTTAGATTTCGTTGTTCGTTGTTAGATTTCGTTGTTCTTTGTTCGATTTCGTGGTTCGAATTCGTTGTTCGATTTCGTTGTTCGATTTCGTTGTTCGATTTCGTTGTTCGATTTCGTTGTTCGATTTCGTTGTTCGATTTCGTTGTTCGATTTCGTTGTTCGATTTCGTTGTTCGATTTCGTTGTTCGATTTCGTTGTTCGATTTCGTTGTTCGATTTCGTTGTTCGATTTCGTTGTTCGATTTCGTTGTTCGAATTCGTTGTTCGATTTCGTTGTTCGATTTCGTGGTTCGAATTCGTTGTTCGATTTCGTTGTTCGATTTCGTTGTTCGATTTCGTTGTTGGATTTCGTTGTTCGATTTCGTTGTTCGATTTCGTTGTTCGATTTCGTTGTTCGATTTCGTTGTTCGATTTCGTTGTTCGATTCGTTATTCGATTTCGTTGTTCGATTTCGTTGTTCGATTTCGTTGTTAGATTTCGTTGTTCGTTGTTAGATTTCGTTGTTCGATTTCGTTGTTAGATTTCGTTGTTCGATTTCGTTGTTAGATTTCGTTGTTCGTTGTTAGATTTCGTTGTTCGTTGTTAGATTTCGTTGTTCTTTGTTCGATTTCGTGGTTCGAATTCGTTGTTCGAATTCGTTGTTCGATTTCGTTGTTCGAATTCGTTGTTCGAAATCGTTGTTCGAATTCGTTGTTCGATTTCGTTGTTCGATTTCGTTGTTCGATTTCGTTGTTCGATTTCGTTGTTCGATTTCGTTGTTCGATTTCGTTGTTCGATTTCGTTTGTTCGATTTCGTTGTTCGATTTCGTTGTTCCATTTCGTTGTTCGATTTCGTTGTTCGATTTCGTTGTTCGATTTCGTTGTTCGATTTCGTTGTTCGTTGTTAGATTTCGTTGTTCGTTGTTAGATTTCGTTGTTCGTTGTTAGATTTCGTTGTTCTTTGTTCGATTTCGTGGTTCGAATTCGTTGTTCGATTTCGTTGTTCGATTTCGTTGTTCGATTTCGTTGTTCGATTTCGTTGTTCGATTTCGTTGTTCGATTTCGTTGTTCGATTTCGTTGTTCGATTTCGTTGTTCGATTTCGTTGTTCGATTTCGTTGTTCGATTTCGTTGTTCGATTTCGTTGTTCGATTCGTTATTCGATTTCGTTGTTAGATTTCGTTGTTCGATTTCGTTGTTAGATTTCGTTGTTCGTTGTTAGATTTCGTTGTTCGTTGTTAGATTTCGTTGTTCTTTGTTCGATTTCGTGGTTCGAATTCGTTGTTCGAATTCGTTGTTCGATTTCGTTGTTCGAATTCGTTGTTCGAATTCGTTGTTCGAATTCGTTGTTCGATTTCGTTGTTCGATTTCGTTGTTCGATTTCGTTGTTCGATTTCGTTGTTCGATTTCGTTGTTCGAGTTCGTTGTTCGATTTCGTTTGTTCGATTTCGTTGTTCGATTTCGTTGTTCCATTTCGTTGTTCGATTTCGTTGTTCGATTTCGTTGTTCGATTTCGTTGTTCGATTTCGTTGTTCGTTGTTAGATTTCGTTGTTCGTTGTTAGATTTCGTTGTTCGTTGTTAGATTTCGTTGTTCTTTGTTCGATTTCGTGGTTCGAATTCGTTGTTCGATTTCGTTGTTCGATTTCGAAGTTCGATTTCGTTGTTCGATTTCGTTGTTCGATTTCGTTGTTCGATTTCGTTGTTCGATTCGTTATTCGATTTCGTTGTTCGATTTCGTTGTTCGATTTCGTTGTTCCATTTCGTTGTTCGATTTCGTTGTTCGATTTCGTTGTTCGATTTCGTTGTTAGATTTCGTTGTTCGTTGTTAGATTTCGTTGTTCGATTTCGTTGTTAGATTTCGTTGTTCGATTTCGTTGTTAGATTTCGTTGTTCGTTGTTAGATTTCGTTGTTCGTTGTTAGATTTCGTTGTTCTTTGTTCGATTTCGTGGTTCGAATTCGTTGTTCGATTTCGTTGTTCGATTTCGTTGTTCGATTTCGTTGTTCGATTTCGTTGTTCGATTTCGTTGTTCGATTTCGTTGTTCGATTTCGTTGTTCGATTTCGTTGTTCGATTTCGTTGTTCGATTTCGTTGTTCGAATTCGTTGTTCGAATTCGTTGTTCGAATTCGTTGTTCGATTTCGTTGTTCGATTTCGTTGTTCGATTTCGTTGTTCGATTTCGTTGTTCGATTTCGTTGTTCGATTTCGTTGTTCGATTTCGTTGTTCGATTTCGTTGTTCGATTTCGTTGTTCGATTTCGTTGTTCGATTTCGTTGTTCGATTTCGTTGTTCGATTTCGTTGTTCGATTTCGTTCGATTTCGTTGTTCGATTTCGTTGTTCGATTTCGTTGTTCGATTTCGTTGTTCGATTTCGTTGTTCGATTTCGTTGTTCGATTTCGTTGTTCGATTTCGTTGTTCGATTCGTTGTTCGATTTCGTTGTTCGATTTCGTTGTTCGATTTCGTTGTTCCATTTCGTTGTTCGATTTCGTTGTTCGATTTCGTTGTTCGATTTCGTTGTTAGATTTCGTTGTTCGTTGTTAGATTTCGTTGTTCGATTTCGTTGTTCGATTTCGTTGTTAGATTTCGTTGTTCGTTGTTAGATTTCGTTGTTCGTTGTTAGATTTCGTTGTTCTTTGTTCGATTTCGTGGTTCGAATTCGTTGTTCGAATTCGTTGTTCGATTTCGTTGTTCGAATTCGTTGTTCGAATCCGTTGTTCGATTTCGTTGTTCGATTTCGTTGTTCCATTTCGTTGTTCGATTTCGTTGTTCGATTTCGTTGTTCGATTTCGTTGTTAGATTTCGTTGTTCGTTGTTAGATTTCGTTGTTCGATTTCGTTGTTAGATTTCGTTGTTCGATTTCGTTGTTAGATTTCGTTGTTCGTTGTTAGATTTCGTTGTTCGTTGTTAGATTTCGTTGTTCTTTGTTCGATTTCGTGGTTCGAATTCGTTGTTCGATTTCGTTGTTCGATTTCGTTGTTCGATTTCGTTGTTCGATTTCGTTGTTCGATTTCGTTGTTCGATTTCGTTGTTCGATTTCGTTGTTCGATTTCGTTGTTCGATTTCGTTGTTCGATTTCGTTGTTCGAATTCGTTGTTCGAATTCGTTGTTCGAATTCGTTGTTCGATTTCGTTGTTCGATTTCGTTGTTCGATTTCGTTGTTCGATTTCGTTGTTCGATTTCGTTGTTCGATTTCGTTGTTCGATTTCGTTGTTCGATTTCGTTGTTCGATTTCGTTGTTCGATTTCGTTGTTCGATTTCTTTGTTCGATTTCGTTGTTCGATTTCGTTGTTCGATTTCGTTGTTCGATTTCGTTGTTCGATTTCGTTGTTCGATTTCGTTGTTCGATTTCGTTGTTCGATTTCGTTGTTCGATTTCGTTGTTCGATTTCGTTGTTCGATTCGTTGTTCGATTTCGTTGTTCGATTTCGTTGTTCGATTTCGTTGTTCCATTTCGTTGTTCGATTTCGTTGTTCGATTTCGTTGTTAGATTTCGTTGTTCGTTGTTAGATTTCGTTGTTCGATTTCGTTGTTCGATTCGTCATTCGATTTCGTTGTTCGATTTCGTTGTTCCATTTCGTTGTTCCATTTCGTTGTTCGATTTCGTTGTTCGATTTCGTTGTTCGATTTCGTTGTTCGATTTCGTTGTTCGATTTCGTTGTTCGATTTCGTTGTTCGTTGTTAGATTTCGTTGTTCGTTGTTAGATTTCGTTGTTCGTTGTTAGATTTCGTTGTTCTTTGTTCGATTTCGTGGTTCGAATTCGTTGTTCGATTTCGTTGTTCGATTTCGAAGTTCGATTTCGCTGTTCGATTTCGTTGTTCGATTTCGTTGTTCGATTTCGTTGTTCGATTCGTTATTCGATTTCGTTGTTCGATTTCGTTGTTCGATTTCGTTGTTCCATTTCGTTGTTTGATTTCGTTGTTTGATTTCGTTGTTCGATTTCGTTGTTAGATTTCGTTGTTCGTTGTTAGATTTCGTTGTTCGATTTCGTTGTTAGATTTCGTTGTTAGATTTCGTTGTTCGTTGTTAGATTTCGTTGTTCGTTGTTAGATTTCGTTGTTCGTTGTTAGATTTCGTTGTTCGTTGTTAGATTTCGTTGTTCTTTGTTCGATTTCGTGGTTCGAATTCGTTGTTCGATTTCGTTGTTCGATTTCGAAGTTCGATTTCGCTGTTCGATTTCGTTGTTCGATTTCGTTGTTCGATTTCGTTGTTCGATTCGTTATTCGATTTCGTTGTTCGATTTCGTTGTTCGATTTCGTTGTTCGATTTCGTTGTTTGATTTCGTTGTTCGATTTCGTTGTTCGATTTCGTTGTTCGATTTCGTTGTTCGATTTCGTTGTTCGATTTCGTTGTTCGATTTCGTTGTTCGATTTCGTTGTTCGATTTCGTTGTTCGATTTCGTTGTGCGATTTCGTTGTGCGATTTCGTTGTTCGATTTCGTTGTTCGATTTCGAAGTTCGATTTCGTTGTTCGATTTCGTTGTTCGATTTCGTTGTTCGATTTGGTTGTTCGATTTCGTTGTTCGATTTCGTTGTTCGATTTCGTTGTTCGATTTCGTTGTTCCATTTCGTTGTTCGATTTCGTTGTTCGATTTCGTTGTTCGATTTCGTTGTTCGATTTCGTTGTTCGATTTCGTTGTTCGATTTCGTTGTTCGATTTCGTTGTTCGATTTCGTTGTTCCATTTCGTTGTTCGAATTCGTTGTTCGATTTCGTTGTTCGATTTCGTTGTTCGATTTGGTTGTTCGATTTCGTTGTTCGATTTCGTTGTTCGATTTCGTTGTTCGATTTCGTTGTTCCATTTCGTTGTTCGATTTCGTTGTTCGATTTCGTTGTTCGATTTCGTTGTTCGATTTCGTTGTTCGATTTCGTTGTGCGATTTCGTTGTTCGATTTCGTTGTTCGATTTCGAAGTTCGATTTCGTTGTTCGATTTCGTTGTTCGATTTCGTTGTTCGATTTCGTTGTTCGATTTCGTTGTTCGATTTCGTTGTGCGATTTCGTTGTGCGATTTCGTTGTTCGATTTCGTTGTTCGATTTCGTTGTTCGATTTCGTTGTTCGATTTCGTTGTTCGATTTCGTTGTTCGATTTCGTTGTTCGAATTCGTTGTTCGAATTTGTTGTTCGAATTCGTTGTTCGATTTCGTTGTTCGATTTCGTTGTTCGATTTCGTTGTTCGATTTCGTTGTTCGATTTCGTTGTTCGATTTCGGTGTTCGATTTCGTTGTTCGATTTCGTTGTTCGATTTCGTTGTTCGATTTCGTTGTTCGATTTCGTTGTTCGATTTCGTTGTTCGATTTCGTTGTTCGATTTCGTTGTTCGATTTCGTTGTTCGATTTCGTTGTTCGATTTCGTTGTTCGATTTCGTTGTTCGATATCGTTGTTCGATTTCGTTGTTCGATTCGTTATTCGATTTCGTTGTTCGATTTCGTTGTTCGATTTCGTTGTTCGATTTCGTTGTTCGATTTCGTTGTTCGATTTCGTTGTTCGATTTCGTTGTTCGATTTCGTTGTTCGATTTCGTTGTTCGATTTCGTTGTTCGATTTCGTTGTTCGATTTCGTTGTTCGATTTCGTTGTTCGATTTCGTTGTGCGATTTCGTTGTGCGATTTCGTTGTTCGATTTCGTTGTTCGATTTCGAAGTTCGATTTCGTTGTTCGATTTCGTTGTTCGATTTCGTGGTTCGAATTCGTTGTTCGATTTCGTTGTTCGATTTCGTTGTTCGATTTCGTTGTTCGATTTCGTTGTTCGATTTCGTTGTTCGATTTCGTTGTTCGATTTCGTTGTGCGATTTCGTTGTGCGATTTCATTGTTCGATTTCGAAGTTCGATTTCGTTGTTCGATTTCGTTGTTCGATTTCGTTGTTCGATTTCGTTGTTCGATTTCGTTGTTCGATTTCGTTGTGCGATTTCGTTGTGCGATTTCGTTGTTCGATTTCGTTGTTCGATTTCGTTGTTCGATTTCGAAGTTCGATTTCGTTGTTCGATTTCGTTGTTCGATTTCGTTGTTCGATTTCGTTGTTCGAATTCGTTGTTCGAATTCGTTGTTCGAATTCGTTGTTCGATTTCGTTGTTCGATTTCGTTGTTCGATTTCGTTGTTCGATTTCGTTGTTCGATTTCGTTGTTCGATTTCGTTGTTCGATTTCGTTGTTCGATTTCGTTGTTCGATTTCGTTGTTCGATTTCGTTGTTCGATTTCGTTGTTCGATTTCGTTGTTCGATTTCGTTGTTCGATTTCGTTGTTCGATTTCGTTGTTCGATTTCGTTGTTCGATTTCGTTGTTCGATTTCGTTGTTCGATTTCGTTGTTCGATTCGTTATTCGATTTCGTTGTTCGATTTCGTTGTTCGATTTCGTTGTTAGATTTCGTTGTTCGTTGTTAGATTTCGTTGTTCGATTTCGTTGTTAGATTTCGTTGTTCGATTTCGTTGTTAGATTTCGTTGTTCGTTGTTAGATTTCGTTGTTCGTTGTTAGATTTCGTTGTTCTTTGTTCGATTTCGTGGTTCGAATTCGTTGTTCGAATTCGTTGTTCGATTTCGTTGTTCGAATTCGTTGTTCGAATTCGTTGTTCGAATTCGTTGTTCGATTTCGTTGTTCGATTTCGTTGTTCGATTTCGTTGTTCGATTTCGTTGTTCGATTTCGTTGTTCGATTTCGTTGTTCGATTTCGTTGTTCGATTTCGTTTGTTCGATTTCGTTGTTCGATTTCGTTGTTCCATTTCGTTGTTCGATTTCGTTGTTCGATTTCGTTGTTTGATTTCGTTGTTCGATTTCGTTGTTTGATTTCGTTGTTCGATTTCGTTGTTCGTTGTTAGATTTCGTTGTTCGTTGTTAGATTTCGTTGTTCGTTGTTAGATTTCGTTGTTCTTTGTTCGATTTCGTGGTTCGAATTCGTTGTTCGATTTCGTTGTTCGATTTCGAAGTTCGATTTCGTTGTTCGATTTCGTTGTTCGATTTCGTTGTTCGATTTCGTTGTTCGATTTCGTTGTGCGATTTCGTTGTTCGATTTCGTTGTTCGATTTCGAAGTTCGATTTCGTTGTTCGATTTCGTTGTTCGATTTCGTTGTTCGATTTCGTTGTTCGATTTCGTTGTTCGATTTCGTTGTTCGATTTCGTTGTTCGATTCGTTATTCGATTTCGTTGTTCGATTTCGTTGTTCGATTTCGTTGTTAGATTTCGTTGTTCGTTGTTAGATTTCGTTGTTCGATTTCGTTGTTAGATTTCGTTGTTCGATTTCGTTGTTAGATTTCGTTGTTCGTTGTTAGATTTCGTTGTTCGTTGTTAGATTTCGTTGTTCTTTGTTCGATTTCGTGGTTCGAATTCGTTGTTCGAATTCGTTGTTCGATTTCGTTGTTCGAATTCGTTGTTCGATTCGTTATTCGATTTCGTTGTTCGATTTCGTTGTTCGATTTCGTTGTTCCATTTCGTTGTTCGATTTCGTTGTTCGATTTCGTTGTTCGATTTCGTTGTTCGATTTCGTTGTTAGATTTCGTTGTTCGTTGTTAGATTTCGTTGTTCGATTTCGTTGTTAGATTTCGTTGTTCGATTTCGTTGTTAGATTTCGTTGTTCGTTGTTAGATTTCGTTGTTCGTTGTTAGATTTCGTTGTTCTTTGTTCGATTTCGTTGTTCGAATTCGTTGTTCGATTTCGTTGTTCGATTTCGTTGTTCGATTTTGTTGTTCGATTTCGTTGTTCGATTTCGTTGTTCGACTTCGTTGTTCGATTTCGTTGTTCGATTTCGTTGTTCCATTTCGTTGTTCGATTTCGTTGTTCGATTTCGTTGTTCGATTTCGTTGTTAGATTTCGTTGTTCGTTGTTAGATTTCGTTGTTCGTTGTTAGATTTCGTTGTTCGTTGTTAGATTTCGTTGTTCTTTGTTCGATTTCGTGGTTCGAATTCGTTGTTCGAATTCGTTGTTCGATTTCGTTGTTCGATTTCGTTGTTCGATTTCGTTGTTCGATTTCGTTGTTCGATTTCGTTGTTCGATTTCGTTGTGCGATTTCGTTGTTCGATTTCGTTGTTCGATTTCGAAGTTCGATTTCGTTGTTCGATTTCGTTGTTCGATTTCGTTGTTCGATTTCGTTGTTCGATTTCGTTGTTCGATTTCGTTGTGCGATTTCGTTGTGCGATTTAGTTGTTCGATTTCGTTGTTCGATTTCGTTGTTCGATTTCGTTGTTCGATTTCGTTGTTCGATTTCGTTGTTCGAATTCGTTGTTCGAATTTGTTGTTCGAATTCGTTGTTCGATTTCGTTGTTCGATTTCGTTGTTCGATTTCGTTGTTCGATTTCGTTGTTCGATTTCGTTGTTCGATTTCGGTGTTCGATTTCGTTGTTCGATTTCGTTGTTCGATTTCGTTGTTCGATTTCGTTGTTCGATTTCGTTGTTCGATTTCGTTGTTCGATTTCGTTGTTCGATTTCGTTGTTCGATTTCGTTGTTCGATTTCGTTGTTCGATTTCGTTGTTCGATTCGTCATTCGATTTCGTTGTTCGATTTCGTTGTTCCATTTCGTTGTTCCATTTCGTTGTTCGATTTCGTTGTTCGATTTCGTTGTTCGATTTCGTTGTTCGATTTCGTTGTTCGATTTCGTTGTTCGATTTCGTTGTTCGTTGTTAGATTTCGTTGTTCGTTGTTAGATTTCGTTGTTCGTTGTTAGATTTCGTTGTTCTTTGTTCGATTTCGTGGTTCGAATTCGTTGTTCGATTTCGTTGTTCGATTTCGAAGTTCGATTTCGCTGTTCGATTTCGTTGTTCGATTTCGTTGTTCGATTTCGTTGTTCGATTCGTTATTCGATTTCGTTGTTCGATTTCGTTGTTCGATTTCGTTGTTCCATTTCGTTGTTTGATTTCGTTGTTTGATTTCGTTGTTCGATTTCGTTGTTCGATTTCGTTGTTCGATTTCGTTGTTCGATTTCGTTGTTCGATTTCGTTGTGCGATTTCGTTGTTCGATTTCGTTGTTCGATTTCGAAGTTCGATTTCGTTGTTCGATTTCGTTGTTCGATTTCGTTGTTCGATTTCGTTGTTCGATTTCGTTGTTCGATTTCGTTGTTCGATTTCGTTGTTCGATTTCGTTGTGCGATTTCGTTGTTCGATTTCGAAGTTCGATTTCGAAGTTCGATTTCGTTGTTCGATTTCGTTGTTCGATTTCGTTGTTCGATTTCGTTGTTCGAATTCGTTGTTCGAATTCGTTGTTCGAATTCGTTGTTCGATTTCGTTGTTCGATTTCGTTGTTCGATTTCGATGTTCGATTTCGTTGTTCCATTTCGTTGTTCGATTTCGTTGTTCGATTTCGTTGTTCGATTTCGTTGTTCGATTTCGTTGTTCGATTTCGTTGTTCGATTTCGTTGTTAGATTTCGTTGTTCGTTGTTAGATTTCGTTGTTCGATTTCGTTGTTCGATTTCGTTGTTAGATTTCGTTGTTCGTTGTTAGATTTCGTTGTTCGTTGTTAGATTTCGTTGTTCGTTGTTAGATTTCGTTGTTCTTTGTTCGATTTCGTGGTTCGAATTCGTTGTTCGAATTCGTTGTTCGATTTCGTTGTTCGATTTCGTTGTTCGATTTCGTTGTTCGATTTCGTTGTTCGATTTCGTTGTTCGATTTCGTTGTGCGATTTCGTTGTTCGATTTCGTTGTTCGATTTCGTTGTTCGATTTCGTTGTTCGACTATGTTGTTCGATTTGGTTGTTCGATTTCGTTGTTCGATTTCGTTGTGCGATTTCGTTGTTCGATTTCGTTGTTCGATTTCGTTGTTCGATTTCGTTGTTCGATTTCGTTGTTCGATTTCGTTGTTCGATTTCGTTGTTCGATTTCGTTGTTCGAATTCGTTGTTCGAATTCGTTGTTCGAATTCGTTGTTCGATTTCGTTGTTCGATTTCGTTGTTCGATTTCGTTGTTCGATTTCGTTGTTCGATTTCGTTGTTCGATTACGTTGTTCGATTTCGTTGTTCGATTTCGTTGTTCGATTTCGTTGTTCGATTTCGTTGTTCGATTTCGTTGTTCGATTTCGTTGTTCGATTCGTTATTCGATTTCGTTGTTTGATTTCGTTGTTCGATTTCGTTGTTCCATTTCGTTGTTCGATTTCGTTGTTCGATTTCGTTGTTCGATTTCGTTGTTCGATTTTGTTGTTCGTTGTTAGATTTCGTTGTTCGTTGTTAGATTTCGTTATCCGTTGTTAGATTTCGTTGTTCTTCGATTTCGTGGTTCGAATTCGTTGTTCGAATACGTTGTTCGATTTCGTTGTTCGATTTCGTTGTTCGATTTCGTTGCTCGATTTCGTTGTTCGATTTCGTTGTTCGATTTCGTTGTTCGATTTCGTTGTTCGATTTAGTTGTTCGATTTCGTTGTTCGATTTCGTTGTTCGATTTCGTTGTTCGATTTCGTTGTTCGATTTCGTTGTTCGATTTCGTTGTTCGATTTCGTTGTTCGATTTCGTTGTTCGATTTCGTTGTTCGATTTCGTTGTTCGATTTCGTTGTTCGATTTGGTTGTTCGATTTCGTTGTTCGACTTCGTTGTTCGATTTCGTTGTTCGATTTCGTTGTTCGATTTCGTTGTTCGATTTCGTTGTTCCATTTCGTTGTTCGATTTCGTTGTTCGATTTCGTTGTTCGATTTCGTTGTTCGATTTCGTTGTTCGATTTTGTTGTTCGTTGTTAGATTTCGTTGTTCGTTGTTAGATTTCGTTGTTCGTTGTTAGATTTCGTTGTTCTTTGTTCGATTTCGTGGTTCGAATTCGTTGTTCGATTTCGTTGTTCGATTTCGAAGTGCGATTTCGTTGTTCGATTTCGTTGTTCGATTTCGTTGTTCGATTTCGTTGTTCGATTTCGTTGTTCGATTTCGTTGTTCGATTTCGTTGTTCGATTTCGTTGTTCGATTTCGTTGTTCGATTTCGTTGTTCGATTTCGTTGTTCGATTTCGTTGTTCGATTCGTTATTCGATTTCGTTGTTCGATTTCGTTGTTCGATTTCGTTGTTCCATTTCGTTGTTCGATTTCGTTGTTCGATTTCGTTGTTCGATTTCGTTGTTCGATTTCGTTGTTCGATTTTGTTGTTCGTTGTTAGATTTCGTTGTTCGATTTCGTTGTTCGATTTCGTTGTTCGATTTCGTTGTTCGAATTCGTTGTTCGAATTCGTTGTTCGAATTCGTTGTTCGATTTCGTTGTTCGATTTCGTTGTTCGATTTCGTTGTTCGATTTCGTTGTTCGATTTCGTTGTTCGATTTCGTTGTTCGATTTCGTTGTTCGATTTCGTTGTTCGATTTCGTTGTTCGATTTCGTTGTTCGATTCGTTATTCGATTTCGTTGTTTGATTTCGTTGTTCGATTTCGTTGTTCCATTTCGTTGTTCGATTTCGTTGTTCGATTTCGTTGTTCGATTTCGTTGTTCGATTTTGTTGTTCGTTGTTAGATTTCGTTGTTCGTTGTTAGATTTCGTTGTTCGTTGTTAGATTTCGTTGTTCTTCGATTTCGTGGTTCGAATTCGTTGTTCGATTTCGTTGTTCGATTTCGTTGTTCGATTTCGTTGTTCGATTTTGTTGTTCGTTGTTAGATTTCGTTGTTCGTTGTTAGATTTCGTTGTTCGTTGTTAGATTTCGTTGTTCTTCGATTTCGTGGTTCGAATTCGTTGTTCGATTTCGTTGTTCGATTTCGTTGTTCGATTTCGTTGTTCGATTTCGTTGTTCGATTTCGTTGTTCGATTTCGTTGCTCGATTTCGTTGTTCGATTTCGTTGTTCGATTTCGTTGTTCGATTTCGTTGTTCGATTTCGTTGTTCGATTTCGTTGTTCGATTTCGTTGTTCGATTTCGTTGTTCGATTTCGTTGTTCGATTTCGTTGTTCGATTTCGTTGTTCGATTTCGTTGTTCGATTTCGTTGTTCGATTTCGTTGTTCGATTTGGTTGTTCGATTTCGTTGTTCGACTTCGTTGTTCGATTTCGTTGTTCGATTCGTTATTCGATTTCGTTGTTCGATTTCGTTGTTCGATTTCGTTGTTCCATTTCGTTGTTCGATTTCGTTGTTCGATTTCGTTGTTCGATTTCGTTGTTCGATTTCGTTGTTCGATTTTGTTGTTCGTTGTTAGATTTCGTTGTTCGTTGTTAGATTTCGTTGTTCGTTGTTAGATTTCGTTGTTCTTTGTTCGATTTCGTTGTTCGATTTCGTTGTTCGATTTCGTTGTTCGATTTCGTTGTTCGATTTCGAAGTGCGATTTCGTTGTTCGATTTCGTTGTTCGATTTCGTTGTTCGATTTCGTTGTTCGATTTCGTTGTTCGATTTCGTTGTTCGATTTCGTTGTTCGATTTCGTTGTTCGATTTCGTTGTTCGATTTCGTTGTTCGATTTCGTTGTTCGATTTCGTTGTTCGATTTCGTTGTTCGATTTCGTTGTTCGATTTCGTTGTTCGATTTCGTTGTTCGATTTCGTTGTTCGACTTCGTTGTTCGATTTCGTTGTTCGATTTCGTTGTGCGATTTCGTTGTTCGATTTCGAAGTTCGATTTCGTTGTTCGATTTCGTTGTTCGATTTCGTTGTTCGATTTCGTTGTTCGAATTCGTTGTTCGATTTCGTTGTTCGATTTCGTTGTTCGATTTTGTTGTTCGATTTCGTTGTTCGATTTCGTTGTTCGACTTCGTTGTTCGATTTCGTTGTTCGATTTCGTTGTTCCATTTCGTTGTTCGATTTCGTTGTTCGATTTCGTTGTTCGATTTCGTTGTTAGATTTCGTTGTTCGTTGTTAGATTTCGTTGTTCGTTGTTAGATTTCGTTGTTCGTTGTTAGATTACGTTGTTCTTTGTTCGATTTCGTGGTTCGAATTCGTTGTTCGAATTCGTTGTTCGATTTCGTTGTTCGATTTCGTTGTTCGATTTCGTTGTTCGATTTCGTTGTTCGATTTCGTTGTTCGATTTCGTTGTGCGATTTCGTTGTTCGATTTCGTTGTTCGATTTCGAAGTTCGATTTCGTTGTTCGATTTCGTTGTTCGATTTCGTTGTTCGATTTCGTTGTTCGATTTCGTTGTTCGATTTCGTTGTTCGATTTCGTTGTTCGATTTCGTTGTTCGATTTCGTTGTTCGATTTCGTTGTTCGATTTCGTTGTTCTATTTCGTTGTTCCAATTCGTTGTTTGATTTCGTTGTTCGATTTCGTTATTCGATTTCGTTGTTCGATTCGTTATTCGATTTCGTTGTTCGATTTCGTTGTTCGATTTCGTTGTTCGATTTCGTTCGATTTCGTTGTTCGATTTCGTTGTTCGATTTCGTTGTTCGATTTCGTTGTTCGATTCGTTGTTCGATTTCGTTGTTCGATTTTGAAGTTCGATTTTGAAGTTCGATTTCGTTGTTCGAATTCGTTGTTCGATTTCGTTGTTCGATTTCGTTGTTCGATTTGGATGTTCGATTTCGTTGTTCGATTTCGTTGTTCGATTTCGTTGTTCGATTTCGTTGTTCCATTTCGTTGTTCGATTTCGTTGTTCGATTTCGTTGTTCGATTTCGTTGTTCGATTTCGTTGTTCGATTTCGTTGTTCGATTTCGTTGTTCGATTTCGTTGTTCCATTTCGTTGTTCGAATTCGTTGTTCGATTTCGTTGTTCGATTTCGTTGTTCGATTTGGTTGTTCGATTTCGTTGTTCGATTTCGTTGTTCGATTTCGTTGTTCGATTTCGTTGTTCCATTTCGTTGTTCGATTTCGTTGTTCGATTTCGTTGTTCGATTTCGTTGTTCGATTTCGTTGTTCGATTTCGTGGTTCGAATTCGTTGTTCGAATTCGTTGTTCGTTGTTCGAATTCGTTGTTAGATTTCGTTGTTCGTTGTTAGATTTCGTTGTTCTTTGTTCGATTTCGTTGTTCGTTGTTAGATTTCGTTGTTCTTTGTTCGATTTCGTTGTTCGATTTCGTTGTTCGATTTCGTTGTTCGATTTTGTTGTTCGATTTCGTTGTTCGATTTCGTTGTTCGATTTCGTTGTTCGATTTCGTTGTTCGATTTCGTTGTTCGATTTCGTTGTTCGATTTCGTTGTTCGATTTCGTTGTTCGATTTCGTTGTTCTATTTCGTTGTTCTAATTCGTTGTTCGATTTCGTTGTTCGAATTCGTGTTCGATTTCGTTGTTCGATTTTGTTGTTCGATTTCGTTGTTCGATTTCGTTGTTCGATTTCGTTGTTCGATTTCGTGGTTCGAATTCGTTGTTCGAATTCGTTGTTCGATTTCGTTGTTCGATTTCGTGGTTCGATTTGGTTGTTCGATTTCGTTGTTCGATTTCGTTGTTCGATTTCGTTGTTCCATTTCGTTGTTCGATTTCGTTGTTCGATTTCGTTGTTCGATTTCGTTGTTCGATTTCGTTGTTCGATTTCGTTGTTAGATTTCGTTGTTCGATTTCGTTGTTCCATTTCGTTGTTCGAATTCGTTGTTCGATTTCGTTGTTCGATTTCGTTGTTCGATTTGGTTGTTCGATTTCGTTGTTCGATTTCGTTGTTCGATTTCGTTGTTCGATTTCGTTGTTCCATTTCGTTGTTCGATTTCGTTGTTCGATTTCGTTGTTCGATTTCGTTGTTCGATTTCGTTGTTCGATTTCGTGGTTCGAATTCGTTGTTCGTTGTTCGAATTCGTTGTTCGTTGTTAGATTTCGTTGTTCGTTGTTAGATTTCGTTGTTCTTTGTTCGATTTCGTTGTTCGAATTCGTTGTTCGATTTCGTTGTTCGATTTCGTTGTTCGATTTCGTTGTTCGATTTTGTTGTTCGATTTCGTTGTTCGATTTCGTTGTTCGATTTCGTTGTTCGATTTCGTTGTTCGATTTCGTTGTTCGATTTCGAAGTTCGATTTCGTTCGATTTCGTTGTTCGATTTCGTTGTTCGATTTCGTTGTTCGATTTCGTTGTTCGATTTCGTTATTCGATTTCGTTGTTCGATTCGTTATTCGATTTCGTTGTTCGATTTCGTTGTTCGATTTCGTTGTTCGATTTCGTTCGATTTCGTTGTTCGATTTCGTTGTTCGATTTCGTTGTTCGATTTCGTTGTTCGATTCGTTGTTCGATTTCGTTGTTCGATTTTGAAGTTCGATTTTGAAGTTCGATTTCGTTGTTCGAATTCGTTGTTCGATTTCGTTGTTCGATTTCGTTGTTCGATTTGGTTGTTCGATTTCGTTGTTCGATTTCGTTGTTCGATTTCGTTGTTCGATTTCGTTGTTCCATTTCGTTGTTCGATTTCGTTGTTCGATTTCGTTGTTCGATTTCGTTGTTCGATTTCGTTGTTCGATTTCGTTGTTCGATTTCGTTGTTCGATTTCGTTGTTCCATTTCGTTGTTCGAATTCGTTGTTCGATTTCGTTGTTCGATTTCGTTGTTCGATTTGGTTGTTCGATTTCGTTGTTCGATTTTGTTGTTCGATTTCGTTGTTCGATTTCGTTGTTCCATTTCGTTGTTCGATTTCGTTGTTCGATTTCGTTGTTCGATTTCGTTGTTCGATTTCGTTGTTCGATTTCGTGGTTCGAATTCGTTGTTCGAATTCGTTGTTCGTTGTTCGAATTCGTTGTTCGTTGTTAGATTTCGTTGTTCGTTGTTAGATTTCGTTGTTCTTTGTTCGATTTCGTTGTTCGAATTCGTTGTTCGATTTCGTTGTTCGATTTCGTTGTTCGATTTTGTTGTTCGATTTCGTTGTTCGATTTCGTTGTTCGACTTCGTTGTTCGATTTCGTTGTTCGATTTCGTTGTTCCATTTCGTTGTTCGATTTCGTTGTTCGATTTCGTTGTTCGATTTCGTTGTTAGATTTCGTTGTTCGTTGTTAGATTTCGTTGTTCGTTGTTAGATTTCGTTGTTCGTTGTTAGATTACGTTGTTCTTTGTTCGATTTCGTGGTTCGAATTCGTTGTTCGAATTCGTTGTTCGATTTCGTTGTTCGATTTCGTTGTTCGATTTCGTTGTTCGATTTCGTTGTTCGATTTCGTTGTGCGATTTCGTTGTTCGATTTCGTTGTTCGATTTCGAAGTTCGATTTCGTTGTTCGATTTCGTTGTTCGATTTCGTTGTTCGATTTCGTTGTTCGATTTCGTTGTTCGATTTCGTTGTGCGATTTCGTTGTGCGATTTCGTTGTTCGATTTCGTTGTTCGATTTCGTTGTTCGATTTCGTTGTTCGATTTCGTTGTTCGATTTCGTTCTTCGATTTCGTTGTTCGAATTCGTTGTTCGAATTTGTTGTTCGAATTCGTTGTTCGATTTCGTTGTTCGATTTCGTTGTTCGATTTCGTTGTTCGATTTCGTTGTTCGATTTCGTTGTTCGATTTCGGTGTTCGATTTCGTTGTTCGATTTCGTTGTTCGATTTCGTTGTTCGATTTCGTTGTTCGATTTCGTTGTTCGATTTCGTTGTTCGATTTCGTTGTTCGATTTCGTTGTTCGATTTCGTTGTTCGATTTCGTTGTTCGATTTCGTTGTTCGATTCGTCATTCGATTTCGTTGTTCGATTTCGTTGTTCCATTTCGTTGTTCCATTTCGTTGTTCGATTTCGTTGTTCGATTTCGTTGTTCGATTTCGTTGTTCGATTTCGTTGTTCGATTTCGTTGTTCGATTTCGTTGTTCGTTGTTAGATTTCGTTGTTCGTTGTTAGATTTCGTTGTTCGTTGTTAGATTTCGTTGTTCTTTGTTCGATTTCGTGGTTCGAATTCGTTGTTCGATTTCGTTGTTCGATTTCGAAGTTCGATTTCGCTGTTCGATTTCGTTGTTCGATTTCGTTGTTCGATTTCGTTGTTCGATTCGTTATTCGATTTCGTTGTTCGATTTCGTTGTTCGATTTCGTTGTTCCATTTCGTTGTTTGATTTCGTTGTTTGATTTCGTTGTTCGATTTCGTTGTTAGATTTCGTTGTTCGTTGTTAGATTTCGTTGTTCGATTTCGTTGTTAGATTTCGTTGTTAGATTTCGTTGTTCGTTGTTAGATTTCGTTGTTCGTTGTTAGATTTCGTTGTTCGTTGTTAGATTTCGTTGTTCGTTGTTAGATTTCGTTGTTCTTTGTTCGATTTCGTGGTTCGAATTCGTTGTTCGATTTCGTTGTTCGATTTCGAAGTTCGATTTCGCTGTTCGATTTCGTTGTTCGATTTCGTTGTTCGATTTCGTTGTTCGATTCGTTATTCGATTTCGTTGTTCGATTTCGTTGTTCGATTTCGTTGTTTGATTTCGTTGTTTGATTTCGTTGTTCGATTTCGTTGTTCGATTTCGTTGTTCGATTTCGTTGTTCGATTTCGTTGTTCGATTTCGTTGTTCGATTTCGTTGTTCGATTTCGTTGTTCGATTTCGTTGTTCGATTTCGTTGTGCGATTTCGTTGTGCGATTTCGTTGTTCGATTTCGTTGTTCGATTTCGAAGTTCGATTTCGTTGTTCGATTTCGTTGTTCGATTTCGTTGTTCGATTTGGTTGTTCGATTTCGTTGTTCGATTTCGTTGTTCGATTTCGTTGTTCGATTTCGTTGTTCCATTTCGTTGTTCGATTTCGTTGTTCGATTTCGTTGTTCGATTTCGTTGTTCGATTTCGTTGTTCGATTTCGTTGTTCGATTTCGTTGTTCGATTTCGTTGTTCGATTTCGTTGTTCCATTTCGTTGTTCGAATTCGTTGTTCGATTTCGTTGTTCGATTTCGTTGTTCGATTTGGTTGTTCGATTTCGTTGTTCGATTTCGTTGTTCGATTTCGTTGTTCGATTTCGTTGTTCCATTTCGTTGTTCGATTTCGTTGTTCGATTTCGTTGTTCGATTTCGTTGTTCGATTTCGTTGTTCGATTTCGTGGTTCGAATTCGTTGTTCGAATTCGTTGTTCGTTGTTCGAATTCGTTGTTCGTTGTTAGATTTCGTTGTTCGTTGTTAGATTTCGTTGTTCTTTGTTCGATTTCGTTGTTCGAATTCGTTGTTCGATTTCGTTGTTCGATTTCGTTGTTCGATTTTGTTGTTCGATTTCGTTGTTCGATTTCGTTGTTCGACTTCGTTGTTCGATTTCGTTGTTCGTTTTCGTTGTTCCATTTCGTTGTTCGATTTCGTTGTTCGATTTCGTTGTTCGATTTCGTTGTTAGATTTCGTTGTTCGTTGTTAGATTTCGTTGTTCGTTGTTAGATTTCGTTGTTCGTTGTTAGATTACGTTGTTCTTTGTTCGATTTCGTGGTTCGAATTCGTTGTTCGAATTCGTTGTTCGATTTCGTTGTTCGATTTCGTTGTTCGATTTCGTTGTTCGATTTCGTTGTTCGATTTCGTTGTTCGATTTCGGTGTTCGATTTCGTTGTTCGATTTCGTTGTTCGATTTCGTTGTTCGATTTCGGTGTTCGATTTCGTTGTTCGATTTCGTTGTTCGATTTCGTTGTTCGATTTCGTTGTTCGATTCGTCATTCGATTTCGTTGTTCGATTTCGTTGTTCCATTTCGTTGTTCCATTTCGTTGTTCGATTTCGTTGTTCGATTTCGTTGTTCGATTTCGTTGTTCGATTTCGTTGTTCGATTTCGTTGTTCGTTGTTAGATTTCGTTGTTCGTTGTTAGATTTCGTTGTTCGTTGTTAGATTTCGTTGTTCTTTGTTCGATTTCGTGGTTCGAATTCGTTGTTCGATTTCGTTGTTCGATTTCGAAGTTCGATTTCGCTGTTCGATTTCGTTGTTCGATTTCGTTGTTCGATTTCGTTGTTCGATTCGTTATTCGATTTCGTTGTTCGATTTCGTTGTTCGATTTCGTTGTTCCATTTCGTTGTTTGATTTCGTTGTTTGATTTCGTTGTTCGATTTCGTTGTTAGATTTCGTTGTTCGTTGTTAGATTTCGTTGTTCGATTTCGTTGTTAGATTTCGTTGTTAGATTTCGTTGTTCTTTGTTAGATTTCGTTGTTCGTTGTTAGATTTCGTTGTTCGTTGTTAGATTTCGTTGTTCGTTGTTAGATTTCGTTGTTCTTTGTTCGATTTCGTGGTTCGAATTCGTTGTTCGATTTCGTTGTTCGATTTCGAAGTTCGATTTCGCTGTTCGATTTCGTTGTTCGATTTCGTTGTTCGATTTCGTTGTTCGATTCGTTATTCGATTTCGTTGTTCGATTTCGTTGTTCGATTTCGTTGTTCGATTTCGTTGTTTGATTTCGTTGTTCGATTTCGTTGTTCGATTTCGTTGTTCGATTTCGTTGTTCGATTTCGTTGTTCGATTTCGTTGTTCGATTTCGTTGTTCGATTTCGTTGTTCGATTTCGTTGTGCGATTTCGTTGTGCGATTTCGTTGTTCGATTTCGTTGTTCGATTTCGAAGTTCGATTTCGTTGTTCGATTTCGTTGTTCGATTTCGTGGTTCGAATTCGTTGTTCGATTTCGTTGTTCGATTTCGTTGTTCGATTTCGTTGTTCGATTTCGTTGTTCGATTTCGTTGTTCGATTTCGTTGTTCGATTTCGTTGTGCGATTTCGTTGTGCGATTTCATTGTTCGATTTCGAAGTTCGATTTCGTTGTTCGATTTCGTTGTTCGATTTCGTTGTTCGATTTCGTTGTTCGATTTCGTGGTTCGAATTCGTTGTTCGAATTCGTTGTTCGTTGTTCGAATTCGTTGTTCGTTGTTAGATTTCGTTGTTCGTTGTTAGATTTCGTTGTTCTTTGTTCGATTTCGTTGTTCGAATTCGTTGTTCGATTTCGTTGTTCGATTTCGTTGTTCGATTTTGTTGTTCGATTTCGTTGTTCGATTTCGTTGTTCGACTTCGTTGTTCGATTTCGTTGTTCGATTTCGTTGTTCCATTTCGTTGTTCGATTTCGTTGTTCGATTTCGTTGTTCGATTTCGTTGTTAGATTTCGTTGTTCGTTGTTAGATTTCGTTGTTCGTTGTTAGATTACGTTGTTCTTTGTTCGATTTCGTGGTTCGAATTCGTTGTTCGAATTCGTTGTTCGATTTCGTTGTTCGATTTCGTTGTTCGATTTCGTTGTTCGATTTCGTTGTTCGATTTCGTTGTGCGATTTCGTTGTTCGATTTCGTTGTTCGATTTCGAAGTTCGATTTCGTTGTTCGATTTCGTTGTTCGATTTCGTTGTTCGATTTCGTTGTTCGATTTCGTTGTTCGATTTCGTTGTGCGATTTCGTTGTGCGATTTCGTTGTTCGATTTCGTTGTTCGATTTCGTTGTTCGATTTCGTTGTTCGATTTCGTTGTTCGATTTCGTTGTTCGATTTCGTTGTTCGAATTCGTTGTTCGAATTTGTTGTTCGAATTCGTTGTTCGATTTCGTTGTTCGATTTCGTTGTTCGATTTCGTTGTTCGATTTCGTTGTTCGATTTCGTTGTTCGATTTCGGTGTTCGATTTCGTTGTTCGATTTCGTTGTTCGATTTCGTTGTTCGATTTCGTTGTTCGATTTCGTTGTTCGATTTCGTTGTTCGATTTCGTTGTTCGATTTCGTTGTTCGATTTCGTTGTTCGATTTCGTTGTTCGATTTCGTTGTTCGATTTCGTTGTTCGATTCGTCATTCGATTTCGTTGTTCGATTTCGTTGTTCCATTTCGTTGTTCCATTTCGTTGTTCGATTTCGTTGTTCGATTTCGTTGTTCGATTTCGTTGTTCGATTTCGTTGTTCGATTTCGTTGTTCGTTGTTAGATTTCGTTGTTCGTTGTTAGATTTCGTTGTTCGTTGTTAGATTTCGTTGTTCTTTGTTCGATTTCGTGGTTCGAATTCGTTGTTCGATTTCGTTGTTCGATTTCGAAGTTCGATTTCGCTGTTCGATTTCGTTGTTCGATTTCGTTGTTCGATTTCGTTGTTCGATTCGTTATTCGATTTCGTTGTTCGATTTCGTTGTTCGATTTCGTTGTTCCATTTCGTTGTTTGATTTCGTTGTTTGATTTCGTTGTTCGATTTCGTTGTTAGATTTCGTTGTTCGTTGTTAGATTTCGTTGTTCGATTTCGTTGTTAGATTTCGTTGTTAGATTTCGTTGTTCTTTGTTAGATTTCGTTGTTCGTTGTTAGATTTCGTTGTTCGTTGTTAGATTTCGTTGTTCGTTGTTAGATTTCGTTGTTCTTTGTTCGATTTCGTGGTTCGAATTCGTTGTTCGATTTCGTTGTTCGATTTCGAAGTTCGATTTCGCTGTTCGATTTCGTTGTTCGATTTCGTTGTTCGATTTCGTTGTTCGATTCGTTATTCGATTTCGTTGTTCGATTTCGTTGTTCGATTTCGTTGTTCGATTTCGTTGTTTGATTTCGTTGTTCGATTTCGTTGTTCGATTTCGTTGTTCGATTTCGTTGTTCGATTTCGTTGTTCGATTTCGTTGTTCGATTTCGTTGTTCGATTTCGTTGTTCGATTTCGTTGTTCGATTTCGTTGTGCGATTTCGTTGTGCGATTTCGTTGTTCGATTTCGTTGTTCGATTTCGAAGTTCGATTTCGTTGTTCGATTTCGTTGTTCGATTTCGTGGTTCGAATTCGTTGTTCGATTTCGTTGTTCGATTTCGTTGTTCGATTTCGTTGTTCGATTTCGTTGTTCGATTTCGTTGTTCGATTTCGTTGTTCGATTTCGTTGTGCGATTTCGTTGTGCGATTTCATTGTTCGATTTCGAAGTTCGATTTCGTTGTTCGATTTCGTTGTTCGATTTCGTTGTTCGATTTCGTTGTTCGATTTCGTGGTTCGAATTCGTTGTTCGAATTCGTTGTTCGTTGTTCGAATTCGTTGTTCGTTGTTAGATTTCGTTGTTCGTTGTTAGATTTCGTTGTTCTTTGTTCGATTTCGTTGTTCGAATTCGTTGTTCGATTTCGTTGTTCGATTTCGTTGTTCGATTTTGTTGTTCGATTTCGTTGTTCGATTTCGTTGTTCGACTTCGTTGTTCGATTTCGTTGTTCGATTTCGTTGTTCCATTTCGTTGTTCGATTTCGTTGTTCGATTTCGTTGTTCGATTTCGTTGTTAGATTTCGTTGTTCGTTGTTAGATTTCGTTGTTCGTTGTTAGATTTCGTTGTTCGTTGTTAGATTTCGTTGTTCTTTGTTCGATTTCGTGGTTCGAATTCGTTGTTCGAATTCGTTGTTCGATTTCGTTGTTCGATTTCGTTGTTCGATTTCGTTGTTCGATTTCGTTGTTCGATTTCGTTGTGCGATTTCGTTGTGCGATTTCGTTGTTCGATTTCATTGTTCGATTTCGTTGTTCGATTTCGTTGTTCGATTTCGTTGTTCGATTTCGTTGTTCGATTTCGTTGTTCGATTTCGTTGTGCGATTTCGTTGTGCGATTTCGTTGTGCGATTTCGTTGTTCGATTTCGTTGTTCGATTTCGTTGTTCGATTTCGTTGTTCGATTTCGTTGTTCGATTTCGTTGTTCGAATTCGTTGTTCGAATTTGTTGTTCGAATTCGTTGTTCGATTTCGTTGTTCGATTTCGTTGTTCGATTTCGTTGTTCGATTTCGTTGTTCGATTTCGTTGTTCGATTTCGGTGTTCGATTTCGTTGTTCGATTTCGTTGTTCGATTTCGTTGTTCGATTTCGTTGTTCGATTTCGTTGTTCGATTTCGTTGTTCGATTTCGTTGTTCGATTTCGTTGTTCGATTTCGTTGTTCGATTTCGTTGTTCGATTCGTCATTCGATTTCGTTGTTCGATTTCGTTGTTCCATTTCGTTGTTCCATTTCGTTGTTCGATTTCGTTGTTCGATTTCGTTGTTCGATTTCGTTGTTCGATTTCGTTGTTCGATTTCGTTGTTCAATTTCGTTGTTCGTTGTTAGATTTCGTTGTTCGTTGTTAGATTTCGTTGTTCGTTGTTAGATTTCGTTGTTCTTTGTTCGATTTCGTGGTTCGAATTCGTTGTTCGATTTCGTTGTTCGATTTCGAAGTTCGATTTCGCTGTTCGATTTCGTTGTTCGATTTCGTTGTTCGATTTCGTTGTTCGATTCGTTATTCGATTTCGTTGTTCGATTTCGTTGTTCGATTTCGTTGTTCCATTTCGTTGTTTGATTTCGTTGTTTGATTTCGTTGTTCGATTTCGTTGTTAGATTTCGTTGTTCGTTGTTAGATTTCGTTGTTCGATTTCGTTGTTAGATTTCGTTGTTAGATTTCGTTGTTCGTTGTTAGATTTCGTTGTTCGTTGTTAGATTTCGTTGTTCGTTGTTAGATTTCGTTGTTCGTTGTTAGATTTCGTTGTTCTTTGTTCGATTTCGTGGTTCGAATTCGTTGTTCGATTTCGTTGTTCGATTTCGAAGTTCGATTTCGCTGTTCGATTTCGTTGTTCGATTTCGTTGTTCGATTTCGTTGTTCGATTCGTTATTCGATTTCGTTGTTCGATTTCGTTGTTCGATTTCGTTGTTCGATTTCGTTGTTTGATTTCGTTGTTCGATTTCGTTGTTCGATTTCGTTGTTCGATTTCGTTGTTCGATTTCGTTGTTCGATTTCGTTGTTCGATTTCGTTGTTCGATTTCGTTGTTCGATTTCGTTGTTCGATTTCGTTGTGCGATTTCGTTGTGCGATTTCGTTGTTCGATTTCGTTGTTCGATTTCGAAGTTCGATTTCGTTGTTCGATTTCGTTGTTCGATTTCGTGGTTCGAATTCGTTGTTCGATTTCGTTGTTCGATTTCGTTGTTCGATTTCGTTGTTCGATTTCGTTGTTCGATTTCGTTGTTCGATTTCGTTGTGCGATTTCGTTGTGCGATTTCATTGTTCGATTTCGAAGTTCGATTTCGTTGTTCGATTTCGTTGTTCGATTTCGTTGTTCGATTTCGTTGTTCGATTTCGTTGTTCGATTTCGTTGTTCGATTTCGTTGTTCGATTTCGTTGTGCGATTTCGTTGTTCGATTTCGTTGTTCGATTTCGTTGTTCGATTTCGAAGTTCGATTTCGTTGTTCGATTTCGTTGTTCGATTTCGTTGTTCGATTTCGTTGTTCGAATTCGTTGTTCGAATTCGTTGTTCGAATTCGTTGTTCGATTTCGTTGTTCGATTTCGTTGTTCGATTTCGTTGTTCGATTTCGTTGTTCGATTTCGTTGTTCGATTTCGTTGTTCGATTTCGTTGTTCGATTTCGTTGTTCGATTTCGTTGTTCGATTTCGTTGTTCGATTTCGTTGTTCGATTTCGTTGTTCGATTTCGTTGTTCGATTTCGTTGTTCGATTTCGTTGTTCGATTTCGTTGTTCGATTCGTTATTCGATTTCGTTGTTCGATTTCGTTGTTCGATTTCGTTGTTAGATTTCGTTGTTCGTTGTTAGATTTCGTTGTTCGATTTCGTTGTTAGATTTCGTTGTTCGATTTCGTTGTTAGATTTCGTTGTTCGTTGTTAGATTTCGTTGTTCGTTGTTAGATTTCGTTGTTCTTTGTTCGATTTCGTGGTTCGAATTCGTTGTTCGAATTCGTTGTTCGATTTCGTTGTTCGAATTCGTTGTTCGAATTCGTTGTTCGAATTCGTTGTTCGATTTCGTTGTTCGATTTCGTTGTTCGATTTCGTTGTTCGATTTCGTTGTTCGATTTCGTTGTTCGATTTCGTTGTTCGATTTCGTTTGTTCGATTTCGTTGTTCGATTTCGTTGTTCCATTTCGTTGTTCGATTTCGTTGTTCGATTTCGTTGTTTGATTTCGTTGTTCGATTTCGTTGTTTGATTTCGTTGTTCGATTTCGTTGTTCGTTGTTAGATTTCGTTGTTCGTTGTTAGATTTCGTTGTTCGTTGTTAGATTTCGTTGTTCTTTGTTCGATTTCGTGGTTCGAATTCGTTGTTCGATTTCGTTGTTCGATTTCGAAGTTCGATTTCGTTGTTCGATTTCGTTGTTCGATTTCGTTGTTCGATTTCGTTGTTCGATTTCGTTGTGCGATTTCGTTGTTCGATTTCGTTGTTCGATTTCGAAGTTCGATTTCGTTGTTCGATTTCGTTGTTCGATTTCGTTGTTCGATTTCGTTGTTCGATTTCGTTGTTCGATTTCGTTGTTCGATTTCGTTGTTCGATTCGTTATTCGATTTCGTTGTTCGATTTCGTTGTTCGATTTCGTTGTTAGATTTCGTTGTTCGTTGTTAGATTTCGTTGTTCGATTTCGTTGTTAGATTTCGTTGTTCGATTTCGTTGTTAGATTTCGTTGTTCGTTGTTAGATTTCGTTGTTCGTTGTTAGATTTCGTTGTTCTTTGTTCGATTTCGTGGTTCGAATTCGTTGTTCGAATTCGTTGTTCGATTTCGTTGTTCGAATTCGTTGTTCGAATTCGTTGTTCGAATTCGTTGTTCGATTTCGTTGTTCGATTTCGTTGTTCGATTTCGTTGTTCGATTTCGTTGTTCGATTTCGTTGTTCGATTTCGTTGTTCGATTTCGTTTGTTCGATTTCGTTGTTCGATTTCGTTGTTCCATTTCGTTGTTCGATTTCGTTGTTCGATTTCGTTGTTTGATTTCGTTGTTCGATTTCGTTGTTCGTTGTTAGATTTCGTTGTTCGTTGTTAGATTTCGTTGTTCGTTGTTAGATTTCGTTGTTCTTTGTTCGATTTCGTGGTTCGAATTCGTTGTTCGATTTCGTTGTTCGATTTCGAAGTTCGATTTCGTTGTTCGATTTCGTTGTTCGATTTCGTTGTTCGATTTCGTTGTTCGATTCGTTATTCGATTTCGTTGTTCGATTTCGTTGTTCGATTTCGTTGTTCCATTTCGTTGTTCGATTTCGTTGTTCGATTTCGTTGTTCGATTTCGTTGTTCGATTTCGTTGTTAGATTTCGTTGTTCGTTGTTAGATTTCGTTGTTCGATTTCGTTGTTAGATTTCGTTGTTCGATTTCGTTGTTAGATTTCGTTGTTCGTTGTTAGATTTCGTTGTTCGTTGTTAGATTTCGTTGTTCTTTGTTCGATTTCGTTGTTCGAATTCGTTGTTCGATTTCGTTGTTCGATTTCGTTGTTCGATTTTGTTGTTCGATTTCGTTGTTCGATTTCGTTGTTCGACTTCGTTGTTCGATTTCGTTGTTCGATTTCGTTGTTCCATTTCGTTGTTCGATTTCGTTGTTCGATTTCGTTGTTCGATTTCGTTGTTAGATTTCGTTGTTCGTTGTTAGATTTCGTTGTTCGTTGTTAGATTTCGTTGTTCGTTGTTAGATTTCGTTGTTCTTTGTTCGATTTCGTGGTTCGAATTCGTTGTTCGAATTCGTTGTTCGATTTCGTTGTTCGATTTCGTTGTTCGATTTCGTTGTTCGATTTCGTTGTGCGATTTCGTTGTTCGATTTCGTTGTTCGATTTCGAAGTTCGATTTCGTTGTTCGATTTCGT
This sequence comes from Neocrepidodera transversa, assembly GCA_963243735.1. Taxonomy (NCBI): domain Eukaryota; kingdom Metazoa; phylum Arthropoda; class Insecta; order Coleoptera; family Chrysomelidae; genus Neocrepidodera; species Neocrepidodera transversa. The sequence goes on from CAUJLB010000231.1 coordinate 132,950, forward strand.
TGTTCGATTTCGTTGTTCGATTTCGTTGTTCGATTTCGTTGTTCGATTTCGTTGTGCGATTTCGTTGTGCGATTTCGTTGTTCGATTTCGTTGTTCGATTTCGTTGTTCGATTTCGTTGTTCGATTTCGTTGTTCGATTTCGTTGTTCGAATTCGTTGTTCGAATTTGTTGTTCGAATTCGTTGTTCGATTTCGTTGTTCGATTTCGTTGTTCGATTTCGTTGTTCGATTTCGTTGTTCGATTTCGTTGTTCGATTTCGGTGTTCGATTTCGTTGTTCGATTTCGTTGTTCGATTTCGTTGTTCGATTTCGTTGTTCGATTTCGTTGTTCGATTTCGTTGTTCGATTTCGTTGTTCGATTTCGTTGTTCGATTTCGTTGTTCGATTTCGTTGTTCGATTTCGTTGTTCGATTCGTCATTCGATTTCGTTGTTCGATTTCGTTGTTCCATTTCGTTGTTCCATTTCGTTGTTCGATTTCGTTGTTCGATTTCGTTGTTCGATTTCGTTGTTCGATTTCGTTGTTCGATTTCGTTGTTCGATTTCGTTGTTCGTTGTTAGATTTCGTTGTTCGTTGTTAGATTTCGTTGTTCGTTGTTAGATTTCGTTGTTCTTTGTTCGATTTCGTGGTTCGAATTCGTTGTTCGATTTCGTTGTTCCATTTCGTTGTTTGATTTCGTTGTTTGATTTCGTTGTTCGATTTCGTTGTTAGATTTCGTTGTTCGTTGTTAGATTTCGTTGTTCGATTTCGTTGTTCGATTTCGTTGTTCGATTTCGTTGTTCGATTTCGTTGTTCGATTTCGTTGTTCGATTTCGTTGTGCGATTTCGTTGTGCGATTTCGTTGTTCGATTTCGTTGTTCGATTTCGAAGTTCGATTTCGAAGTTCGATTTCGTTGTTCGATTTCGTTGTTCGATTTCGTGGTTCGAATTCGTTGTTCGATTTCGTTGTTCGATTTCGTTGTTCGATTTCGTTGTTCGATTTCGTTGTTCGATTTCGTTGTTCGATTTCGTTGTTCGATTTCGTTGTGCGATTTCGTTGTGCGATTTCATTGTTCGATTTCGAAGTTCGATTTCGTTGTTCGATTTCGTTGTTCGATTTCGTTGTTCGATTTCGTTGTTCGATTTCGTTGTTCGATTTCGTTGTTCGATTTCGTTGTGCGATTTCGTTGTTCGATTTCGTTGTTCGATTTCGTTGTTCGATTTCGAAGTTCGATTTCGTTGTTCGATTTCGTTGTTCGATTTCGTTGTTCGATTTCGTTGTTCGAATTCGTTGTTCGAATTCGTTGTTCGAATTCGTTGTTCGATTTCGTTGTTCGATTTCGTTGTTCGATTTCGTTGTTCGATTTCGTTGTTCGATTTCGTTGTTCGATTTCGTTGTTCGATTTCGTTGTTCGATTTCGTTGTTCGATTTCGTTGTTCGATTTCGTTGTTCGATTTCGTTGTTCGATTTCGTTGTTCGATTTCGTTGTTCGATTTCGTTGTTCGATTTCGTTGTTCGATTTCGTTGTTCGATTTCGTTGTTCGATTCGTTATTCGATTTCGTTGTTCGATTTCGTTGTTCGATTTCGTTGTTAGATTTCGTTGTTCGTTGTTAGATTTCGTTGTTCGATTTCGTTGTTAGATTTCGTTGTTCGATTTCGTTGTTAGATTTCGTTGTTCGTTGTTAGATTTCGTTGTTCGTTGTTAGATTTCGTTGTTCTTTGTTCGATTTCGTGGTTCGAATTCGTTGTTCGAATTCGTTGTTCGATTTCGTTGTTCGAATTCGTTGTTCGAATTCGTTGTTCGAATTCGTTGTTCGATTTCGTTGTTCGATTTCGTTGTTCGATTTCGTTGTTCGATTTCGTTGTTCGATTTCGTTGTTCGATTTCGTTGTTCGATTTCGTTGTTCGATTTCGTTTGTTCGATTTCGTTGTTCGATTTCGTTGTTCCATTTCGTTGTTCGATTTCGTTGTTCGATTTCGTTGTTTGATTTCGTTGTTCGATTTCGTTGTTTGATTTCGTTGTTCGATTTCGTTGTTCGATTTCGTTGTTCGTTGTTAGATTTCGTTGTTCGTTGTTAGATTTCGTTGTTCTTTGTTCGATTTCGTGGTTCGAATTCGTTGTTCGATTTCGTTGTTCGATTTCGAAGTTCGATTTCGTTGTTCGATTTCGTTGTTCGATTTCGTTGTTCGATTTCGTTGTTCGATTTCGTTGTGCGATTTCGTTGTTCGATTTCGTTGTTCGATTTCGAAGTTCGATTTCGTTGTTCGATTTCGTTGTTCGATTTCGTTGTTCGATTTCGTTGTTCGATTTCGTTGTTCGATTTCGTTGTTCGATTTCGTTGTTCGATTCGTTATTCGATTTCGTTGTTCGATTTCGTTGTTCGATTTCGTTGTTAGATTTCGTTGTTCGTTGTTAGATTTCGTTGTTCGATTTCGTTGTTAGATTTCGTTGTTCGATTTCGTTGTTAGATTTCGTTGTTCGTTGTTAGATTTCGTTGTTCGTTGTTAGATTTCGTTGTTCTTTGTTCGATTTCGTGGTTCGAATTCGTTGTTCGAATTCGTTGTTCGATTTCGTTGTTCGAATTCGTTGTTCGAATTCGTTGTTCGAATTCGTTGTTCGATTTCGTTGTTCGATTTCGTTGTTCGATTTCGTTGTTCGATTTCGTTGTTCGATTTCGTTGTTCGATTTCGTTGTTCGATTTCGTTTGTTCGATTTCGTTGTTCGATTTCGTTGTTCCATTTCGTTGTTCGATTTCGTTGTTCGATTTCGTTGTTTGATTTCGTTGTTCGATTTCGTTGTTCGTTGTTAGATTTCGTTGTTCGTTGTTAGATTTCGTTGTTCGTTGTTAGATTTCGTTGTTCTTTGTTCGATTTCGTGGTTCGAATTCGTTGTTCGATTTCGTTGTTCGATTTCGAAGTTCGATTTCGTTGTTCGATTTCGTTGTTCGATTTCGTTGTTCGATTTCGTTGTTCGATTCGTTATTCGATTTCGTTGTTCGATTTCGTTGTTCGATTTCGTTGTTCCATTTCGTTGTTCGATTTCGTTGTTCGATTTCGTTGTTCGATTTCGTTGTTCGATTTCGTTGTTAGATTTCGTTGTTCGTTGTTAGATTTCGTTGTTCGATTTCGTTGTTAGATTTCGTTGTTCGATTTCGTTGTTAGATTTCGTTGTTCGTTGTTAGATTTCGTTGTTCGTTGTTAGATTTCGTTGTTCTTTGTTCGATTTCGTGGTTCGAATTCGTTGTTCGAATTCGTTGTTCGATTTCGTTGTTCGAATTCGTTGTTCGAATTCGTTGTTCGAATTCGTTGTTCGATTTCGTTGTTCGATTTCGTTGTTCGATTTCGTTGTTCGATTTCGTTGTTCGATTTCGTTGTTCGATTTCGTTGTTCGATTTCGTTGTTCGATTTCGTTGTTAGATTTCGTTGTTCGTTGTTAGATTTCGTTGTTCGTTGTTAGATTTCGTTGTTCGTTGTTAGATTTCGTTGTTCTTTGTTCGATTTCGTTGTTCGATTTCGTTGTTCGATTTCGTTGTTCGATTTCGTGGTTCGAATTCGTTGTTCGAATTCGTTGTTCGATTTCGTTGTTCGATTTCGTTGTTCGATTTTGTTGTTCGATTTCGTTGTTCGATTTCGTTGTTCGATTTCGTTGTTCGATTTCGTTGTTCGATTTCGTTGTTCGATTTCGTTGTTCGATTTCGTTGTTCGATTTCGTTGTTCGATTTCTTTGTTCGATTTCGTTGTTCGATTTCGTTGTTCGATTTCGTTGTTTTAGATTTCGTTGTTCGTTGTTAGATTTCGTTGTTCGTTGTTAGATTTCGTTGTTCGTTGTTAGATTTCGTTGTGCTTTGTTCGATTTCGTGGTTCGAATTCGTTGTTCGAATTCGTTGTTCGATTTCGTTGTTCGATTTCGTTGTTCGATTTTGTTGTTCGATTTCGTTGTTCGATTTCGTTGTTCGATTTCGTTGTTCGATTTCGTTGTTCGATTTCGTTGTTCGATTTCGTTGTTCGATTTCGTTGTTCGATTTCGTTGTTCGATTTCGTTGTTCGATTTCGTTGTTCGATTTCGTTGTTCGATTTCGTTGTTCGATTTCGTTGTTCGATTTCGTTGTTCGATTTCGTTGTTCGATTTCGTTGTTCGATTTCGTTGTTCGATTTCGTTGTTCGATTTCGTTGTTCGATTTCGTTGTTCGATTTCGTTGTTCGATTTCGTTGTTCGATTTCGTTGTTCGATTTCGTTGTTCGATTTCGTTGTTCGATTTCGTTGTTCGATTTCGTTGTTCGATTTCGTTGTTAGATTTCGTTGTTCGTTGTTAGATTTCGTTGTTCGTTGTTAGATTTCGTTGTTCGTTGTTAGATTTCGTTGTTCTTTGTTCGATTTCGTGGTTCGAATTCGTTGTTCGAATTCGTTGTTCGATTTCGTTGTTCGATTTCGTTGTTCGATTTCGTTGTTCGATTTCGTGGTTCGAATTCGTTGTTCGAATTCGTTGTTCGATTTCGTTGTTCGATTTCGTTGTTCGATTTTGTTGTTCGATTTCGTTGTTCGATTTCGTTGTTCGATTTCGTTGTTCGATTTCGTTGTTCGATTTCGTTGTTCGATTTCGTTGTTCGATTTCGTTGTTCGATTTCGTTGTTCGATTTCGTTGTTCGATTTCGTTGTTCGATTTCGTTGTTCGATTTCGTTGTGCGATTTCGTTGTGCGATTTCGTTGTTCGATTTCGTTGTTCGATTTCGAAGTTCGATTTCGAAGTTCGATTTCGTTGTTCGATTTCGTTGTTCGATTTCGTGGTTCGAATTCGTTGTTCGATTTCGTTGTTCGATTTCGTTGTTCGATTTCGTTGTTCGATTTCGTTGTTCGATTTCGTTGTTCGATTTCGTTGTTCGATTTCGTTGTGCGATTTCGTTGTGCGATTTCATTGTTCGATTTCGAAGTTCGATTTCGTTGTTCGATTTCGTTGTTCGATTTCGTTGTTCGATTTCGTTGTTCGATTTCGTTGTTCGATTTCGTTGTTCGATTTCGTTGTGCGATTTCGTTGTTCGATTTCGTTGTTCGATTTCGTTGTTCGATTTCGAAGTTCGATTTCGTTGTTCGATTTCGTTGTTCGATTTCGTTGTTCGATTTCGTTGTTCGAATTCGTTGTTCGAATTCGTTGTTCGAATTCGTTGTTCGATTTCGTTGTTCGATTTCGTTGTTCGATTTCGTTGTTCGATTTCGTTGTTCGATTTCGTTGTTCGATTTCGTTGTTCGATTTCGTTGTTCGATTTCGTTGTTCGATTTCGTTGTTCGATTTCGTTGTTCGATTTCGTTGTTCGATTTCGTTGTTCGATTTCGTTGTTCGATTTCGTTGTTCGATTTCGTTGTTCGATTTCGTTGTTCGATTTCGTTGTTCGATTCGTTATTCGATTTCGTTGTTCGATTTCGTTGTTCGATTTCGTTGTTAGATTTCGTTGTTCGTTGTTAGATTTCGTTGTTCGATTTCGTTGTTAGATTTCGTTGTTCGATTTCGTTGTTAGATTTCGTTGTTCGTTGTTAGATTTCGTTGTTCGTTGTTAGATTTCGTTGTTCTTTGTTCGATTTCGTGGTTCGAATTCGTTGTTCGAATTCGTTGTTCGATTTCGTTGTTCGAATTCGTTGTTCGAATTCGTTGTTCGAATTCGTTGTTCGATTTCGTTGTTCGATTTCGTTGTTCGATTTCGTTGTTCGATTTCGTTGTTCGATTTCGTTGTTCGATTTCGTTGTTCGATTTCGTTGTTCGATTTCGTTTGTTCGATTTCGTTGTTCGATTTCGTTGTTCCATTTCGTTGTTCGATTTCGTTGTTCGATTTCGTTGTTTGATTTCGTTGTTCGATTTCGTTGTTTGATTTCGTTGTTCGATTTCGTTGTTCGATTTCGTTGTTCGTTGTTAGATTTCGTTGTTCGTTGTTAGATTTCGTTGTTCTTTGTTCGATTTCGTGGTTCGAATTCGTTGTTCGATTTCGTTGTTCGATTTCGAAGTTCGATTTCGTTGTTCGATTTCGTTGTTCGATTTCGTTGTTCGATTTCGTTGTTCGATTTCGTTGTGCGATTTCGTTGTTCGATTTCGTTGTTCGATTTCGAAGTTCGATTTCGTTGTTCGATTTCGTTGTTCGATTTCGTTGTTCGATTTCGTTGTTCGATTTCGTTGTTCGATTTCGTTGTTCGATTTCGTTGTTCGATTCGTTATTCGATTTCGTTGTTCGATTTCGTTGTTCGATTTCGTTGTTAGATTTCGTTGTTCGTTGTTAGATTTCGTTGTTCGATTTCGTTGTTAGATTTCGTTGTTCGATTTCGTTGTTAGATTTCGTTGTTCGTTGTTAGATTTCGTTGTTCGTTGTTAGATTTCGTTGTTCTTTGTTCGATTTCGTGGTTCGAATTCGTTGTTCGAATTCGTTGTTCGATTTCGTTGTTCGAATTCGTTGTTCGAATTCGTTGTTCGAATTCGTTGTTCGATTTCGTTGTTCGATTTCGTTGTTCGATTTCGTTGTTCGATTTCGTTGTTCGATTTCGTTGTTCGATTTCGTTGTTCGATTTCGTTTGTTCGATTTCGTTGTTCGATTTCGTTGTTCCATTTCGTTGTTCGATTTCGTTGTTCGATTTCGTTGTTTGATTTCGTTGTTCGATTTCGTTGTTCGTTGTTAGATTTCGTTGTTCGTTGTTAGATTTCGTTGTTCGTTGTTAGATTTCGTTGTTCTTTGTTCGATTTCGTGGTTCGAATTCGTTGTTCGATTTCGTTGTTCGATTTCGAAGTTCGATTTCGTTGTTCGATTTCGTTGTTCGATTTCGTTGTTCGATTTCGTTGTTCGATTCGTTATTCGATTTCGTTGTTCGATTTCGTTGTTCGATTTCGTTGTTCCATTTCGTTGTTCGATTTCGTTGTTCGATTTCGTTGTTCGATTTCGTTGTTCGATTTCGTTGTTAGATTTCGTTGTTCGTTGTTAGATTTCGTTGTTCGATTTCGTTGTTAGATTTCGTTGTTCGATTTCGTTGTTAGATTTCGTTGTTCGTTGTTAGATTTCGTTGTTCGTTGTTAGATTTCGTTGTTCTTTGTTCGATTTCGTGGTTCGAATTCGTTGTTCGAATTCGTTGTTCGATTTCGTTGTTCGAATTCGTTGTTCGAATTCGTTGTTCGAATTCGTTGTTCGATTTCGTTGTTCGATTTCGTTGTTCGATTTCGTTGTTCGATTTCGTTGTTCGATTTCGTTGTTCGATTTCGTTGTTCGATTTCGTTGTTCGATTTCGTTGTTAGATTTCGTTGTTCGTTGTTAGATTTCGTTGTTCGTTGTTAGATTTCGTTGTTCGTTGTTAGATTTCGTTGTTCTTTGTTCGATTTCGTTGTTCGATTTCGTTGTTCGATTTCGTTGTTCGATTTCGTGGTTCGAATTCGTTGTTCGAATTCGTTGTTCGATTTCGTTGTTCGATTTCGTTGTTCGATTTTGTTGTTCGATTTCGTTGTTCGATTTCGTTGTTCGATTTCGTTGTTCGATTTCGTTGTTCGATTTCGTTGTTCGATTTCGTTGTTCGATTTCGTTGTTCGATTTCGTTGTTCGATTTCTTTGTTCGATTTCGTTGTTCGATTTCGTTGTTCGATTTCGTTGTTTTAGATTTCGTTGTTCGTTGTTAGATTTCGTTGTTCGTTGTTAGATTTCGTTGTTCGTTGTTAGATTTCGTTGTGCTTTGTTCGATTTCGTGGTTCGAATTCGTTGTTCGAATTCGTTGTTCGATTTCGTTGTTCGATTTCGTTGTTCGATTTTGTTGTTCGATTTCGTTGTTCGATTTCGTTGTTCGATTTCGTTGTTCGATTTCGTTGTTCGATTTCGTTGTTCGATTTCGTTGTTCGATTTCGTTGTTCGATTTCGTTGTTCGATTTCGTTGTTCGATTTCGTTGTTCGATTTCGTTGTTCGATTTCGTTGTTCGATTTCGTTGTTCGATTTCGTTGTTCGATTTCGTTGTTCGATTTCGTTGTTCGATTTCGTTGTTCGATTTCGTTGTTCGATTTCGTTGTTCGATTTCGTTGTTCGATTTCGTTGTTCGATTTCGTTGTTCGATTTCGTTGTTCGATTTCGTTGTTCGATTTCGTTGTTCGATTTCGTTGTTCGATTTCGTTGTTCGATTTCGTTGTTCGATTTCGTTGTTAGATTTCGTTGTTCGTTGTTAGATTTCGTTGTTCGTTGTTAGATTTCGTTGTTCGTTGTTAGATTTCGTTGTTCTTTGTTCGATTTCGTGGTTCGAATTCGTTGTTCGAATTCGTTGTTCGATTTCGTTGTTCGATTTCGTTGTTCGATTTCGTTGTTCGATTTCGTGGTTCGAATTCGTTGTTCGAATTCGTTGTTCGATTTCGTTGTTCGATTTCGTTGTTCGATTTTGTTGTTCGATTTCGTTGTTCGATTTCGTTGTTCGATTTCGTTGTTCGATTTCGTTGTTCGATTTCGTTGTTCGATTTCGTTGTTCGATTTCGTTGTTCGATTTCGTTGTTCGATTTCGTTGTTCGATTTCTTTGTTCGATTTCGTTGTTCGATTTCGTTGTTCGATTTCGTTGTTCGATTTCGTTGTTCGATTTCGTTGTTCGATTTCGTTGTTCGATTTCGTTGTTCGATTTCGTTGTTCGATTTCGTTGTTCGATTTCGTTGTTCGATTTCGTTGTTCGATTTCGTTGTTCGATTTCGTTGTTCGATTTCGTTGTTCGATTTCGTTGTTCGATTCGTTGTTCGATTTCGTTGTTCGATTTCGTTGTTCGATTTCGTTGTTCCATTTCGTTGTTCGATTTCGTTGTTCGATTTCGTTATTCGATTTCGTTGTTAGATTTCGTTGTTCGTTGTTAGATTTCGTTGTTCGATTTCGTTGTTAGATTTCGTTGTTCGTTGTTAGATTTCGTTGTGTTCTTTGTTCGATTTCGTGGTTCGAATTCGTTGTTCGAATTCGTTGTTCGATTTCGTTGTTCGAATTCGTTGTTCGAATCCGTTGTTCGATTTCGTTGTTCGATTTCGTTGTTCGATTTCGTTGTTCGATTTCGTTGTTCGTTTTCGTTGTTCGATTTCGTTGTTCGATTTCGTTGTTCGATTTCGTTGTTCGATTTCGTTGTTCGATTTCGTTGTTCGATTTCGTTGTTCGATTTCGTTGTTCGATTTCGTTGTTCGATTTCGTTGTTCGATTCGTTATTCGATTTCGTTGTTCGATTTCGTTGTTCGATTTCGTTGTTCGATTTCGTTGTTCGTTGTTAGATTTCGTTGTTCGTTGTTAGATTTCGTTGTTCGTTGTTAGATTTCGTTGTTCTTTGTTCGATTTCGTGGTTCGAATTCGTTGTTCGATTTCGTTGTTCGATTTCGTTGTTCGATTTCGTTGTTCGATTTCGTTGTTCGATTTCGTTGTTCGATTTCGTTGTTCGATTTCGTTGTTCGATTTCGTTGTTCGATTTCGTTGTTCGAATTCGTTGTTCGAATTCGTTGTTCGAATTCGTTGTTCGATTTCGTTGTTCGATTTCGTTGTTCGATTTCGTTGTTCGATTTCGTTGTTCGATTTCGTTGTTCGATTTCGTTGTTCGATTTCGTTGTTCGATTTCGTTGTTCGATTTCGTTGTTCGATTTCGTTGTTCGATTTCGTTGTTCGATTTCGTTGTTCGATTTCGTTGTTCGATTTCTTTGTTCGATTTCGTTGTTCGATTTCGTTGTTCGATTTCGTTGTTCGATTTCGTTGTTCGATTTCGTTGTTCGATTTCGTTGTTCGATTTCGTTGTTCGATTTCGTTGTTCGATTTCGTTGTTCGATTTCTTTGTTCCATTTCGTTGTTCGATTTCGTTGTTCGATTTCGTTGTTCGATTTCGTTGTTAGATTTCGTTGTTCGTTGTTAGATTTCGTTGTTCGATTTCGTTGTTAGATTTCGTTGTTCGTTGTTAGATTTCGTTGTTCGTTGTTAGATTTCGTTGTTCTTTGTTCGATTTCGTGGTTCGAATTCGTTGTTCGAATTCGTTGTTCGATTTCGTTGTTCGAATTCGTTGTTCGAATCCGTTGTTCGATTTCGTTGTTCGATTTCGTTGTTCGATTTCGTTGTTCGATTTCGTTGTTCGTTTTCGTTGTTCGATTTCGTTGTTCGATTTCGTTGTTCGATTTCGTTGTTCGATTTCGTTGTTCGATTTCGTTGTTCGATTTCGTTGTTCGATTTCGTTGTTCGATTTCGTTGTTCGATTTCGTTGTTCGATTCGTTATTCGATTTCGTTGTTCGATTTCGTTGTTCGATTTCGTTGTTCGATTTCGTTGTTCGTTGTTAGATTTCGTTGTTCGTTGTTAGATTTCGTTGTTCGTTGTTAGATTTCGTTGTTCTTTGTTCGATTTCGTGGTTCGAATTCGTTGTTCGATTTCGTTGTTCGATTTCGTTGTTCGATTTCGTTGTTCGATTTCGTTGTTCGATTTCGTTGTTCGATTTCGTTGTTCGATTTCGTTGTTCGATTTCGTTGTTCGATTTCGTTGTTCGATTTCGTTGTTCGATTTCGTTGTTCGATTTCGTTGTTCGATTTCGTTGTTCGATTTCGTTGTTCGATTTCGTTGTTCGATTTCGTTGTTCGATTCGTTATTCGATTTCGTTGTTCGATTTCGTTGTTCGATTTCGTTGTTAGATTTCGTTGTTCGTTGTTAGATTTCGTTGTTCGATTTCGTTGTTAGATTTCGTTGTTCGATTTCGTTGTTAGATTTCGTTGTTCGTTGTTAGATTTCGTTGTTCGTTGTTAGATTTCGTTGTTCTTTGTTCGATTTCGTGGTTCGAATTCGTTGTTCGAATTCGTTGTTCGATTTCGTTGTTCGATTTCGTTGTTCGATTTCGTTGTTCGATTTCGTTGTTCGTTTTCGTTGTTCGATTTCGTTGTTCGATTTCGTTGTTCGATTTCGTTGTTCGATTTCGTTGTTCGATTTCGTTGTTCGATTTCGTTGTTCGATTTCGTTGTTCGATTTCGTTGTTCGATTTCGTTGTTCGATTCGTTATTCGATTTCGTTGTTCGATTTCGTTGTTCGATTTCGTTGTTCGATTTCGTTGTTCGTTGTTAGATTTCGTTGTTCGTTGTTAGATTTCGTTGTTCGTTGTTAGATTTCGTTGTTCTTTGTTCGATTTCGTGGTTCGAATTCGTTGTTCGATTTCGTTGTTCGATTTCGTTGTTCGATTTCGTTGTTCGATTTCGTTGTTCGATTTCGTTGTTCGATTTCGTTGTTCGATTTCGTTGTTCGATTTCGTTGTTCGATTTCGTTGTTCGATTTCGTTGTTCGATTTCGTTGTTCGATTTCGTTGTTCGATTTCGTTGTTCGATTTCGTTGTTCGATTCGTTATTCCATTTCGTTGTTCGATTTCGTTGTTCGATTTCGTTGTTAGATTTCGTTGTTCGTTGTTAGATTTCGTTGTTCAATTTCGTTGTTAGATTTCGTTGTTCGATTTCGTTGTTAGATTTCGTTGTTCGTTGTTAGATTTCGTTGTTCGTTGTTAGATTTCGTTGTTCTTTGTTCGATTTCGTGGTTCGAATTCGTTGTTCGAATTCGTTGTTCGATTTCGTTGTTCGAATTCGTTGTTCGAATTCGTTGTTCGAATTCGTTGTTCGATTTCGTTGTTCGATTTCGTTGTTCGATTTCGTTGTTCGATTTCGTTGTTCGATTTCGTTGTTCGATTTCGTTGTTCGATTTCGTTTGTTCGATTTCGTTGTTCGATTTCGTTGTTCCATTTCGTTGTTCGATTTCGTTGTTCGATTTCGTTGTTCGATTTCGTTGTTCGATTTCGTTGTTCGTTGTTAGATTTCGTTGTTCGTTGTTAGATTTCGTTGTTCGTTGTTAGATTTCGTTGTTCTTTGTTCGATTTCGTGGTTCGAATTCGTTGTTCGATTTCGTTGTTCGATTTCGTTGTTCGATTTCGTTGTTCGATTTCGTTGTTCGATTTCGTTGTTCGATTTCGTTGTTCGATTTCGTTGTTCGATTTCGTTGTTCGATTTCGTTGTTCGATTTCGTTGTTCGATTTCGTTGTTCGATTCGTTATTCGATTTCGTTGTTCGATTTCGTTGTTCGATTTCGTTGTTAGATTTCGTTGTTCGTTGTTAGATTTCGTTGTTCGATTTCGTTGTTAGATTTCGTTGTTCGATTTCGTTGTTAGATTTCGTTGTTCGTTGTTAGATTTCGTTGTTCGTTGTTAGATTTCGTTGTTCTTTGTTCGAATTCGTTGTTCGAATTCGTTGTTCGATTTCGTTGTTCGAATTCGTTGTTCGAATTCGTTGTTCGAATTCGTTGTTCGATTTCGTTGTTCGATTTCGTTGTTCGATTTCGTTGTTCGATTTCGTTGTTCGATTTCGTTGTTCGATTTCGTTGTTCGATTTCGTTTGTTCGATTTCGTTGTTCGATTTCGTTGTTCCATTTCGTTGTTCGATTTCGTTGTTCGATTTCGTTGTTCGATTTCGTTGTTCGTTGTTAGATTTCGTTGTTCGTTGTTAGATTTCGTTGTTCGTTGTTAGATTTCGTTGTTCGTTGTTAGATTTCGTTGTTCTTTGTTCGATTTCGTGGTTCGAATTCGTTGTTCGATTTCGTTGTTCGATTTCGAAGTTCGATTTCGTTATTCGATTTCGTTGTTCGATTTCGTTGTTCGATTTCGTTGTTCGATTCGTTATTCGATTTCGTTGTTCGATTTCGTTGTTCGATTTCGTTGTTCCATTTCGTTGTTCGATTTCGTTGTTCGATTTCGTTGTTCGATTTCGTTGTTAGATTTCGTTGTTCGTTGTTAGATTTCGTTGTTCGATTTCGTTGTTAGATTTCGTTGTTCGATTTCGTTGTTAGATTTCGTTGTTCGTTGTTAGATTTCGTTGTTCGTTGTTAGATTTCGTTGTTCTTTGTTCGATTTCGTGGTTCGAATTCGTTGTTCGATTTCGTTGTTCGATTTCGTTGTTCGATTTCGTTGTTCGATTTCGTTGTTCGATTTCGTTGTTCGATTTCGTTGTTCGATTTCGTTGTTCGATTTCGTTGTTCGATTTCGTTGTTCGATTTCGTTGTTCGAATTCGTTGTTCGAATTCGTTGTTCGATTTCGTTGTTCGATTTCGTTGTTCGATTTCGTTGTTCGATTTCGTTGTTCGATTTCGTTGTTCGATTTCGTTGTTCGATTTCGTTGTTCGATTTCGTTGTTCGATTTCGTTGTTCGATTTCGTTGTTCGATTTCGTTGTTCGATTTCGTTGTTCGATTTCGTTGTTCGATTTCGTTGTTCGATTTCGTTGTTCGATTTCGTTGTTCGATTTCGTTGTTCGATTTCGTTGTTCGATTTCGTTGTTCGATTTCGTTGTTCGATTTCGTTGTTCGATTTCGTTGTTCGATTTCGTTGTTCGATTCGTTGTTCGATTTCGTTGTTCGATTTCGTTGTTCGATTTCGTTGTTCCATTTCGTTGTTCGATTTCGTTGTTCGATTTCGTTGTTCGATTTCGTTGTTAGATTTCGTTGTTCGTTGTTAGATTTCGTTGTTCGATTTCGTTGTTCGATTTCGTTGTTAGATTTCGTTGTTCGTTGTTAGATTTCGTTGTTCGCTGTTAGATTTCGTTGTTCTTTGTTCGATTTCGTGGTTCGAATTCGTTGTTCGAATTCGTTGTTCGATTTCGTTGTTCGAATTCGTTGTTCGAATCCGTTGTTCGATTTCGTTGTTCGATTTCGTTGTTCGATTTCGTTGTTCGATTTCGTTGTTCGTTTTCGTTGTTCGATTTCGTTGTTCGATTTCGTTGTTCGATTTCGTTGTTCGATTTCGTTGTTCGATTTCGTTGTTCGATTTCGTTGTTCGATTTCGTTGTTCGATTTCGTTGTTCGATTTCGTTGTTCGATTCGTTATTCGATTCGTTATTCGATTTCGTTGTTCGATTTCGTTGTTCGATTTCGTTGTTCGATTTCGTTGTTCGTTGTTAGATTTCGTTGTTCGTTGTTAGATTTCGTTGTTCGTTGTTAGATTTCGTTGTTCTTTGTTCGATTTCGTGGTTCGAATTCGTTGTTCGATTTCGTTGTTCGATTTCGTTGTTCGATTTCGTTGTTCGATTTCGTTGTTCGATTTCGTTGTTCGATTTCGTTGTTCGATTTCGTTGTTCGATTTCGTTGTTCGATTTCGTTGTTCGATTTCGTTGTTCGATTTCGTTGTTCGATTTCGTTGTTCGATTCGTTATTCGATTTCGTTGTTCGATTTCGTTGTTCGATTTCGTTGTTAGATTTCGTTGTTCGTTGTTAGATTTCGTTGTTCGATTTCGTTGTTAGATTTCGTTGTTCGATTTCGTTGTTAGATTTCGTTGTTCGTTGTTAGATTTCGTTGTTCGTTATTAGATTTCGTTGTTCTTTGTTCGATTTCGTGGTTCGAATTCGTTGTTCGAATTCGTTGTTCGATTTCGTTGTTCGAATTCGTTGTTCGAATTCGTTGTTCGAATTCGTTGTTCGATTTCGTTGTTCGATTTCGTTGTTCGATTTCGTTGTTCGATTTCGTTGTTCGATTTCGTTGTTCGATTTCGTTGTTCGATTTCGTTTGTTCGATTTCGTTGTTCGATTTCGTTGTTCCATTTCGTTGTTCGATTTCGTTGTTCGATTTCGTTGTTTGATTTCGTTGTTCGATTTCGTTGTTCGTTGTTAGATTTCGTTGTTCGTTGTTAGATTTCGTTGTTCGTTGTTAGATTTCGTTGTTCTTTGTTCGATTTCGTGGTTCGAATTCGTTGTTCGATTTCGTTGTTCGATTTCGAAGTTCGATTTCGTTGTTCGATTTCGTTGTTCGATTTCGTTGTTCGATTTCGTTGTTCGATTCGTTATTCGATTTCGTTGTTCGATTTCGTTGTTCGATTTCGTTGTTCCATTTCGTTGTTCGATTTCGTTGTTCGATTTCGTTGTTCGATTTCGTTGTTAGATTTCGTTGTTCGTTGTTAGATTTCGTTGTTCGATTTCGTTGTTAGATTTCGTTGTTCGATTTCGTTGTTAGATTTCGTTGTTCGTTGTTAGATTTCGTTGTTCGTTGTTAGATTTCGTTGTTCTTTGTTCGATTTCGTGGTTCGAATTCGTTGTTCGAATTCGTTGTTCGAATTCGTTGTTCGAATTCGTTGTTCGAATTCGTTGTTCGAATTCGTTGTTCGATTTCGTTGTTCGATTTCGTTGTTCGATTTCGTTGTTCGATTTCGTTGTTCGATTTCGTTGTTCGATTTCGTTGTTCGATTTCGTTGTTCGATTTCGTTGTTCGATTTCGTTGTTAGATTTCGTTGTTCGTTGTTAGATTTCGTTGTTCGTTGTTAGATTTCGTTGTTCGTTGTTAGATTTCGTTGTTCTTTGTTCGATTTCGTGGTTCGAATTCGTTGTTCGAATTCGTTGTTCGATTTCGTTGTTCGATTTCGTTGTTCGATTTCGTTGTTCGATTTCGTGGTTCGAATTCGTTGTTCGAATTCGTTGTTCGATTTCGTTGTTCGATTTCGTTGTTCGATTTTGTTGTTCGATTTCGTTGTTCGATTTCGTTGTTCGATTTCGTTGTTCGATTTCGTTGTTCGATTTCGTTGTTCGATTTCGTTGTTCGATTTCGTTGTTCGATTTCGTTGTTCGATTTCGTTGTTCGATTTCTTTGTTCGATTTCGTTGTTCGATTTCGTTGTTCGATTTCGTTGTTTTAGATTTCGTTGTTCGTTGTTAGATTTCGTTGTTCGTTGTTAGATTTCGTTGTTCGTTGTTAGATTTCGTTGTGCTTTGTTCGATTTCGTGGTTCGAATTCGTTGTTCGAATTCGTAGTTCGATTTCGTTGTTCGATTTCGTTGTTCGATTTTGTTGTTCGATTTCGTTGTTCGATTTCGTTGTTCGATTTCGTTGTTCGATTTCGTTGTTCGATTTCGTTGTTCGATTTCGTTGTTCGATTCGTTATTCGATTTCGTTGTTCGATTTCGTTGTTCGATTTCGTTGTTCGATTTCGTTGTTCGTTGTTAGATTTCGTTGTTCGTTGTTAGATTTCGTTGTTCGTTGTTAGATTTCGTTGTTCTTTGTTCGATTTCGTGGTTCGAATTCGTTGTTCGATTTCGTTGTTCGATTTCGTTGTTCGATTTCGTTGTTCGATTTCGTTGTTCGATTTCGTTGTTCGATTTCGTTGTTCGATTTCGTTGTTCGATTTCGTTGTTCGATTTCGTTGTTCGATTTCGTTGTTCGATTTCGTTGTTCGATTTCGTTGTTCGATTTCGTTGTTCGATTTCGTTGTTCGATTTCGTTGTTCGAATTCGTTGTTCGATTTCGTTGTTCGATTTCGTGGTTCGAATTCGTTGTTCGATTTCGTTGTTCGATTTCGTTGTTCGATTTCGTTGTTGGATTTCGTTGTTCGATTTCGTTGTTCGATTTCGTTGTTCGATTTCGTTGTTCGATTTCGTTGTTCGATTTCGTTGTTCGATTCGTTATTCGATTTCGTTGTTCGATTTCGTTGTTCGATTTCGTTGTTAGATTTCGTTGTTCGTTGTTAGATTTCGTTGTTCGATTTCGTTGTTAGATTTCGTTGTTCGATTTCGTTGTTAGATTTCGTTGTTCGTTGTTAGATTTCGTTGTTCGTTGTTAGATTTCGTTGTTCTTTGTTCGATTTCGTGGTTCGAATTCGTTGTTCGAATTCGTTGTTCGATTTCGTTGTTCGAATTCGTTGTTCGAAATCGTTGTTCGAATTCGTTGTTCGATTTCGTTGTTCGATTTCGTTGTTCGATTTCGTTGTTCGATTTCGTTGTTCGATTTCGTTGTTCGATTTCGTTGTTCGATTTCGTTTGTTCGATTTCGTTGTTCGATTTCGTTGTTCCATTTCGTTGTTCGATTTCGTTGTTCGATTTCGTTGTTCGATTTCGTTGTTCGATTTCGTTGTTCGTTGTTAGATTTCGTTGTTCGTTGTTAGATTTCGTTGTTCGTTGTTAGATTTCGTTGTTCTTTGTTCGATTTCGTGGTTCGAATTCGTTGTTCGATTTCGTTGTTCGATTTCGTTGTTCGATTTCGTTGTTCGATTTCGTTGTTCGATTTCGTTGTTCGATTTCGTTGTTCGATTTCGTTGTTCGATTTCGTTGTTCGATTTCGTTGTTCGATTTCGTTGTTCGATTTCGTTGTTCGATTTCGTTGTTCGATTCGTTATTCGATTTCGTTGTTAGATTTCGTTGTTAGATTTCGTTGTTCGTTGTTAGATTTCGTTGTTCGTTGTTAGATTTCGTTGTTCTTTGTTCGATTTCGTGGTTCGAATTCGTTGTTCGAATTCGTTGTTCGATTTCGTTGTTCGAATTCGTTGTTCGAATTCGTTGTTCGAATTCGTTGTTCGATTTCGTTGTTCGATTTCGTTGTTCGATTTCGTTGTTCGATTTCGTTGTTCGATTTCGTTGTTCGATTTCGTTGTTCGATTTCGTTTGTTCGATTTCGTTGTTCGATTTCGTTGTTCCATTTCGTTGTTCGATTTCGTTGTTCGATTTCGTTGTTCGATTTCGTTGTTCGATTTCGTTGTTCGTTGTTAGATTTCGTTGTTCGTTGTTAGATTTCGTTGTTCGTTGTTAGATTTCGTTGTTCTTTGTTCGATTTCGTGGTTCGAATTCGTTGTTCGATTTCGTTGTTCGATTTCGAAGTTCGATTTCGTTGTTCGATTTCGTTGTTCGATTTCGTTGTTCGATTTCGTTGTTCGATTCGTTATTCGATTTCGTTGTTCGATTTCGTTGTTCGATTTCGTTGTTCCATTTCGTTGTTCGATTTCGTTGTTCGATTTCGTTGTTCGATTTCGTTGTTAGATTTCGTTGTTCGTTGTTAGATTTCGTTGTTCGATTTCGTTGTTAGATTTCGTTGTTCGATTTCGTTGTTAGATTTCGTTGTTCGTTGTTAGATTTCGTTGTTCGTTGTTAGATTTCGTTGTTCTTTGTTCGATTTCGTGGTTCGAATTCGTTGTTCGATTTCGTTGTTCGATTTCGTTGTTCGATTTCGTTGTTCGATTTCGTTGTTCGATTTCGTTGTTCGATTTCGTTGTTCGATTTCGTTGTTCGATTTCGTTGTTCGATTTCGTTGTTCGATTTCGTTGTTCGAATTCGTTGTTCGAATTCGTTGTTCGAATTCGTTGTTCGATTTCGTTGTTCGATTTCGTTGTTCGATTTCGTTGTTCGATTTCGTTGTTCGATTTCGTTGTTCGATTTCGTTGTTCGATTTCGTTGTTCGATTTCGTTGTTCGATTTCGTTGTTCGATTTCGTTGTTCGATTTCGTTGTTCGATTTCGTTGTTCGATTTCGTTGTTCGATTTCGTTCGATTTCGTTGTTCGATTTCGTTGTTCGATTTCGTTGTTCGATTTCGTTGTTCGATTTCGTTGTTCGATTTCGTTGTTCGATTTCGTTGTTCGATTTCGTTGTTCGATTCGTTGTTCGATTTCGTTGTTCGATTTCGTTGTTCGATTTCGTTGTTCCATTTCGTTGTTCGATTTCGTTGTTCGATTTCGTTGTTCGATTTCGTTGTTAGATTTCGTTGTTCGTTGTTAGATTTCGTTGTTCGATTTCGTTGTTCGATTTCGTTGTTAGATTTCGTTGTTCGTTGTTAGATTTCGTTGTTCGTTGTTAGATTTCGTTGTTCTTTGTTCGATTTCGTGGTTCGAATTCGTTGTTCGAATTCGTTGTTCGATTTCGTTGTTCGAATTCGTTGTTCGAATCCGTTGTTCGATTTCGTTGTTCGATTTCGTTGTTCCATTTCGTTGTTCGATTTCGTTGTTCGATTTCGTTGTTCGATTTCGTTGTTAGATTTCGTTGTTCGTTGTTAGATTTCGTTGTTCGATTTCGTTGTTAGATTTCGTTGTTCGATTTCGTTGTTAGATTTCGTTGTTCGTTGTTAGATTTCGTTGTTCGTTGTTAGATTTCGTTGTTCTTTGTTCGATTTCGTGGTTCGAATTCGTTGTTCGATTTCGTTGTTCGATTTCGTTGTTCGATTTCGTTGTTCGATTTCGTTGTTCGATTTCGTTGTTCGATTTCGTTGTTCGATTTCGTTGTTCGATTTCGTTGTTCGATTTCGTTGTTCGATTTCGTTGTTCGAATTCGTTGTTCGAATTCGTTGTTCGAATTCGTTGTTCGATTTCGTTGTTCGATTTCGTTGTTCGATTTCGTTGTTCGATTTCGTTGTTCGATTTCGTTGTTCGATTTCGTTGTTCGATTTCGTTGTTCGATTTCGTTGTTCGATTTCGTTGTTCGATTTCGTTGTTCGATTTCGTTGTTCGATTTCGTTGTTCGATTTCGTTGTTCGATTTCGTTGTTCGATTTCGTTGTTCGATTTCGTTGTTCGATTTCGTTGTTCGATTTCGTTGTTCGATTTCGTTGTTCGATTTCGTTGTTCGATTCGTTGTTCGATTTCGTTGTTCGATTTCGTTGTTCGATTTCGTTGTTCCATTTCGTTGTTCGATTTCGTTGTTCGATTTCGTTGTTAGATTTCGTTGTTCGTTGTTAGATTTCGTTGTTCGATTTCGTTGTTCGATTTCGTTGTTAGATTTCGTTGTTCGTTGTTAGATTTCGTTGTTCGCTGTTAGATTTCGTTGTTCTTTGTTCGATTTCGTGGTTCGAATTCGTTGTTCGAATTCGTTGTTCGATTTCGTTGTTCGAATTCGTTGTTCGAATCCGTTGTTCGATTTCGTTGTTCGATTTTGTTGTTCGATTTCGTTGTTCGATTTCGTTGTTCGTTTTCGTTGTTCGATTTCGTTGTTCGATTTCGTTGTTCGATTTCGTTGTTCGATTTCGTTGTTCGATTTCGTTGTTCGATTTCGTTGTTCGATTTCGTTGTTCGATTTCGTTGTTCGATTTCGTTGTTCGATTCGTTATTCGATTCGTTATTCGATTTCGTTGTTCGATTTCGTTGTTCGATTTCGTTGTTCGATTTCGTTGTTCGTTGTTAGATTTCGTTGTTCGTTGTTAGATTTCGTTGTTCGTTGTTAGATTTCGTTGTTCTTTGTTCGATTTCGTGGTTCGAATTCGTTGTTCGATTTCGTTGTTCGATTTCGTTGTTCGATTTCGTTGTTCGATTTCGTTGTTCGATTTCGTTGTTCGATTTCGTTGTTCGATTTCGTTGTTCGATTTCGTTGTTCGATTTCGTTGTTCGATTTCGTTGTTCGATTTCGTTGTTCGATTTCGTTGTTCGATTCGTTATTCGATTTCGTTGTTCGATTTCGTTGTTCGATTTCGTTGTTAGATTTCGTTGTTCGTTGTTAGATTTCGTTGTTCGATTTCGTTGTTAGATTTCGTTGTTCGATTTCGTTGTTAGATTTCGTTGTTCGTTGTTAGATTTCGTTGTTCGTTATTAGATTTCGTTGTTCTTTGTTCGATTTCGTGGTTCGAATTCGTTGTTCGAATTCGTTGTTCGATTTCGTTGTTCGAATTCGTTGTTCGAATTCGTTGTTCGAATTCGTTGTTCGATTTCGTTGTTCGATTTCGTTGTTCGATTTCGTTGTTCGATTTCGTTGTTCGATTTCGTTGTTCGATTTCGTTGTTCGATTTCGTTTGTTCGATTTCGTTGTTCGATTTCGTTGTTCCATTTCGTTGTTCGATTTCGTTGTTCGATTTCGTTGTTTGATTTCGTTGTTCGATTTCGTTGTTCGTTGTTAGATTTCGTTGTTCGTTGTTAGATTTCGTTGTTCGTTGTTAGATTTCGTTGTTCTTTGTTCGATTTCGTGGTTCGAATTCGTTGTTCGATTTCGTTGTTCGATTTCGAAGTTCGATTCGTTATTCGATTTCGTTGTTCGATTTCGTTGTTCGATTTCGTTGTTCCATTTCGTTGTTAGATTTCGTTGTTCGTTGTTAGATTTCGTTGTTCGATTTCGTTGTTAGATTTCGTTGTTCGATTTCGTTGTTAGATTTCGTTGTTCGTTGTTAGATTTCGTTGTTCGTTGTTAGATTTCGTTGTTCTTTGTTCGATTTCGTGGTTCGAATTCGTTGTTCGAATTCGTTGTTCGATTTCGTTGTTCGAATTCGTTGTTCGAATTCGTTGTTCGAATTCGTTGTTCGATTTCGTTGTTCGATTTCGTTGTTCGATTTCGTTGTTCGATTTCGTTGTTCGATTTCGTTGTTCGATTTCGTTGTTCGATTTCGTTGTTCGATTTCGTTGTTCGATTTCGTTGTTAGATTTCGTTGTTCGTTGTTAGATTTCGTTGTTCGTTGTTAGATTTCGTTGTTCGTTGTTAGATTTCGTTGTTCTTTGTTCGATTTCGTGGTTCGAATTCGTTGTTCGAATTCGTTGTTCGATTTCGTTGTTCGATTTCGTTGTTCGATTTCGTTGTTCGATTTCGTGGTTCGAATTCGTTGTTCGAATTCGTTGTTCGATTTCGTTGTTCGATTTCGTTGTTCGATTTTGTTGTTCGATTTCGTTGTTCGATTTCGTTGTTCGATTTCGTTGTTCGATTTCGTTGTTCGATTTCGTTGTTCGATTTCGTTGTTCGATTTCGTTGTTCGATTTCGTTGTTCGATTTCTTTGTTCGATTTCGTTGTTCGATTTTGTTGTTCGATTTCGTTGTTCGATTTCGTTGTTCGATTTCGTTGTTCGATTTCGTTGTTCGATTTCGTTGTTCGATTTCGTTGTTCGATTCGTTATTCGATTTCGTTGTTCGATTTCGTTGTTCGATTTCGTTGTTCGATTTCGTTGTTCGTTGTTAGATTTCGTTGTTCGTTGTTAGATTTCGTTGTTCGTTGTTAGATTTCGTTGTTCTTTGTTCGATTTCGTGGTTCGAATTCGTTGTTCGATTTCGTTGTTCGATTTCGTTGTTCGATTTCGTTGTTCGATTTCGTTGTTCGATTTCGTTGTTCGATTTCGTTGTTCGATTTCGTTGTTCGATTTCGTTGTTCGATTTCGTTGTTCGATTTCGTTGTTCGAATTCGTTGTTCGAATTCGTTGTTCGAATTCGTTGTTCGATTTCGTTGTTCGATTTCGTTGTTCGATTTCGTTGTTCGATTTCGTTGTTCGATTTCGTTGTTCGATTTCGTTGTTCGATTTCGTTGTTCGATTTCGTTGTTCGATTTCGTTGTTCGATTTCGTTGTTCGATTTCGTTGTTCGATTTCGTTGTTCGATTTCGTTGTTCGATTCGTTATTCGATTTCGTTGTTCGATTTCGTTGTTCGATTTCGTTGTTAGATTTCGTTGTTCGTTGTTAGATTTCGTTGTTAGATTTCGTTGTTAGATTTCGTTGTTCGATTTCGTTGTTAGATTTCGTTGTTCGTTGTTAGATTTCGTTGTTCGTTGTTAGATTTCGTTGTTCTTTGTTCGATTTCGTGGTTCGAATTCGTTGTTCGAATTCGTTGTTCGATTTCGTTGTTCGAATTCGTTGTTCGAAATCGTTGTTCGAATTCGTTGTTCGATTTCGTTGTTCGATTTCGTTGTTCGATTTCGTTGTTCGATTTCGTTGTTCGATTTCGTTGTTCGATTTCGTTGTTCGATTTCGTTTGTTCGATTTCGTTGTTCGATTTCGTTGTTCCATTTCGTTGTTCGATTTCGTTGTTCGATTTCGTTGTTCGATTTCGTTGTTCGATTTCGTTGTTCGTTGTTAGATTTCGTTGTTCGTTGTTAGATTTCGTTGTTCGTTGTTAGATTTCGTTGTTCTTTGTTCGATTTCGTGGTTCGAATTCGTTGTTCGATTTCGTTGTTCGATTTCGTTGTTCGATTTCGTTGTTCGATTTCGTTGTTCGATTTCGTTGTTCGATTTCGTTGTTCGATTTCGTTGTTCGATTTCGTTGTTCGATTTCGTTGTTCGATTTCGTTGTTCGATTTCGTTGTTCGATTTCGTTGTTCGATTCGTTATTCGATTTCGTTGTTCGATTTCGTTGTTCGATTTCGTTGTTAGATTTCGTTGTTCGTTGTTAGATTTCGTTGTTCGATTTCGTTGTTAGATTTCGTTGTTCGATTTCGTTGTTAGATTTCGTTGTTCGTTGTTAGATTTCGTTGTTCGTTGTTAGATTTCGTTGTTCTTTGTTCGATTTCGTGGTTCGAATTCGTTGTTCGAATTCGTTGTTCGATTTCGTTGTTCGAATTCGTTGTTCGAATTCGTTGTTCGAATTCGTTGTTCGAATTCGTTGTTCGAATTCGTTGTTCGATTTCGTTGTTCGATTTCGTTGTTCGATTTCGTTGTTCGATTTCGTTGTTCGATTTCGTTGTTCGATTTCGTTGTTCGATTTCGTTTGTTCGATTTCGTTGTTCGATTTCGTTGTTCCATTTCGTTGTTCGATTTCGTTGTTCGATTTCGTTGTTCGATTTCGTTGTTCGATTTCGTTGTTCGTTGTTAGATTTCGTTGTTCGTTGTTAGATTTCGTTGTTCGTTGTTAGATTTCGTTGTTCTTTGTTCGATTTCGTGGTTCGAATTCGTTGTTCGATTTCGTTGTTCGATTTCGAAGTTCGATTTCGTTGTTCGATTTCGTTGTTCGATTTCGTTGTTCGATTTCGTTGTTCGATTCGTTATTCGATTTCGTTGTTCGATTTCGTTGTTCGATTTCGTTGTTCCATTTCGTTGTTCGATTTCGTTGTTCGATTTCGTTGTTCGATTTCGTTGTTAGATTTCGTTGTTCGTTGTTAGATTTCGTTGTTCGATTTCGTTGTTAGATTTCGTTGTTCGATTTCGTTGTTAGATTTCGTTGTTCGATTTCGTTGTTAGATTTCGTTGTTCGTTGTTAGATTTCGTTGTTCGTTGTTAGATTTCGTTGTTCTTTGTTCGATTTCGTGGTTCGAATTCGTTGTTCGAATTCGTTGTTCGATTTCGTTGTTCGAATTCGTTGTTCGAAATCGTTGTTCGAATTCGTTGTTCGATTTCGTTGTTCGATTTCGTTGTTCGATTTCGTTGTTCGATTTCGTTGTTCGATTTCGTTGTTCGATTTCGTTGTTCGATTTCGTTTGTTCGATTTCGTTGTTCGATTTCGTTGTTCCATTTCGTTGTTCGATTTCGTTGTTCGATTTCGTTGTTCGATTTCGTTGTTCGATTTCGTTGTTCGTTGTTAGATTTCGTTGTTCGTTGTTAGATTTCGTTGTTCTTTGTTCGATTTCGTGGTTCGAATTCGTTGTTCGATTTCGTTGTTCGATTTCGTTGTTCGATTTCGTTGTTCGATTTCGTTGTTCGATTTCGTTGTTCGATTTCGTTGTTCGATTTCGTTGTTCGATTTCGTTGTTCGATTTCGTTGTTCGATTTCGTTGTTCGATTTCGTTGTTCGATTTCGTTGTTCGATTCGTTATTCGATTTCGTTGTTCGATTTCGTTGTTCGATTTCGTTGTTAGATTTCGTTGTTCGTTGTTAGATTTCGTTGTTCGATTTCGTTGTTAGATTTCGTTGTTCGATTTCGTTGTTAGATTTCGTTGTTCGTTGTTAGATTTCGTTGTTCGTTGTTAGATTTCGTTGTTCTTTGTTCGATTTCGTGGTTCGAATTCGTTGTTCGAATTCGTTGTTCGATTTCGTTGTTCGAATTCGTTGTTCGAATTCGTTGTTCGAATTCGTTGTTCGATTTCGTTGTTCGATTTCGTTGTTCGATTTCGTTGTTCGATTTCGTTGTTCGATTTCGTTGTTCGATTTCGTTGTTCGATTTCGTTTGTTCGATTTCGTTGTTCGATTTCGTTGTTCCATTTCGTTGTTCGATTTCGTTGTTCGATTTCGTTGTTCGATTTCGTTGTTCGATTTCGTTGTTCGTTGTTAGATTTCGTTGTTCGTTGTTAGATTTCGTTGTTCGTTGTTAGATTTCGTTGTTCTTTGTTCGATTTCGTGGTTCGAATTCGTTGTTCGATTTCGTTGTTCGATTTCGAAGTTCGATTTCGTTGTTCGATTTCGTTGTTCGATTTCGTTGTTCGATTTCGTTGTTCGATTCGTTATTCGATTTCGTTGTTCGATTTCGTTGTTCGATTTCGTTGTTCCATTTCGTTGTTCGATTTCGTTGTTCGATTTCGTTGTTCGATTTCGTTGTTAGATTTCGTTGTTCGTTGTTAGATTTCGTTGTTCGATTTCGTTGTTAGATTTCGTTGTTCGATTTCGTTGTTAGATTTCGTTGTTCGTTGTTAGATTTCGTTGTTCGTTGTTAGATTTCGTTGTTCTTTGTTCGATTTCGTGGTTCGAATTCGTTGTTCGATTTCGTTGTTCGATTTCGTTGTTCGATTTCGTTGTTCGATTTCGTTGTTCGATTTCGTTGTTCGATTTCGTTGTTCGATTTCGTTGTTCGATTTCGTTGTTCGATTTCGTTGTTCGATTTCGTTGTTCGAATTCGTTGTTCGAATTCGTTGTTCGAATTCGTTGTTCGATTTCGTTGTTCGATTTCGTTGTTCGATTTCGTTGTTCGATTTCGTTGTTCGATTTCGTTGTTCGATTTCGTTGTTCGATTTCGTTGTTCGATTTCGTTGTTCGATTTCGTTGTTCGATTTCGTTGTTCGATTTCGTTGTTCGATTTCGTTGTTCGATTTCGTTGTTCGATTTCGTTGTTCGATTTCGTTGTTCGATTTCGTTGTTCGATTTCGTTGTTCGATTTCGTTGTTCGATTTCGTTGTTCGATTTCGTTGTTCGATTTCGTTGTTCGATTTCGTTGTTCGATTTCGTTGTTCGATTTCGTTGTTCGATTTCGTTGTTCGATTCGTTGTTCGATTTCGTTGTTCGATTTCGTTGTTCGATTTCGTTGTTCCATTTCGTTGTTCGATTTCGTTGTTCGATTTCGTTGTTCGATTTCGTTGTTAGATTTCGTTGTTCGTTGTTAGATTTCGTTGTTCGATTTCGTTGTTCGATTTCGTTGTTAGATTTCGTTGTTCGTTGTTAGATTTCGTTGTTCGTTGTTAGATTTCGTTGTTCTTTGTTCGATTTCGTGGTTCGAATTCGTTGTTCGAATTCGTTGTTCGATTTCGTTGTTCGAATTCGTTGTTCGAATCCGTTGTTCGATTTCGTTGTTCGATTTCGTTGTTCGATTTCGTTGTTCGATTTCGTTGTTCGATTTCGTTGTTCGATTTCGTTGTTCGATTTCGTTGTTCGATTCGTTATTCGATTCGTTATTCGATTTCGTTGTTCGATTTCGTTGTTCGATTTCGTTGTTCGATTTCGTTGTTCGTTGTTAGATTTCGTTGTTCGTTGTTAGATTTCGTTGTTCGTTGTTAGATTTCGTTGTTCTTTGTTCGATTTCGTGGTTCGAATTCGTTGTTCGATTTCGTTGTTCGATTTCGTTGTTCGATTTCGTTGTTCGATTTCGTTGTTCGATTTCGTTGTTCGATTTCGTTGTTCGATTTCGTTGTTCGATTTCGTTGTTCGATTTCGTTGTTCGATTTCGTTGTTCGATTCGTTATTCGATTTCGTTGTTCGATTTCGTTGTTCGATTTCGTTGTTAGATTTCGTTGTTCGTTGTTAGATTTCGTTGTTCGATTTCGTTGTTAGATTTCGTTGTTCGATTTCGTTGTTAGATTTCGTTGTTCGTTGTTAGATTTCGTTGTTCGTTATTAGATTTCGTTGTTCTTTGTTCGATTTCGTGGTTCGAATTCGTTGTTCGAATTCGTTGTTCGATTTCGTTGTTCGAATTCGTTGTTCGAATTCGTTGTTCGAATTCGTTGTTCGATTTCGTTGTTCGATTTCGTTGTTCGATTTCGTTGTTCGATTTCGTTGTTCGATTTCGTTGTTCGATTTCGTTGTTCGATTTCGTTTGTTCGATTTCGTTGTTCGATTTCGTTGTTCCATTTCGTTGTTCGATTTCGTTGTTCGATTTCGTTGTTTGATTTCGTTGTTCGATTTCGTTGTTCGTTGTTAGATTTCGTTGTTCGTTGTTAGATTTCGTTGTTCGTTGTTAGATTTCGTTGTTCTTTGTTCGATTTCGTGGTTCGAATTCGTTGTTCGATTTCGTTGTTCGATTTCGAAGTTCGATTTCGTTGTTCGTTTTCGTTGTTCGATTTCGTTGTTCGATTTCGTTGTTCGATTCGTTATTCGATTTCGTTGTTCGATTTCGTTGTTCGATTTCGTTGTTCCATTTCGTTGTTCGATTTCGTTGTTCGATTTCGTTGTTCGATTTCGTTGTTAGATTTCGTTGTTCGTTGTTAGATTTCGTTGTTCGATTTCGTTGTTAGATTTCGTTGTTCGATTTCGTTGTTAGATTTCGTTGTTCGTTGTTAGATTTCGTTGTTCGTTGTTAGATTTCGTTGTTCTTTGTTCGATTTCGTGGTTCGAATTCGTTGTTCGAATTCGTTGTTCGATTTCGTTGTTCGAATTCGTTGTTCGAATTCGTTGTTCGAATTCGTTGTTCGAATCCGTTGTTCGATTTCGTTGTTCGATTTCGTTGTTCGATTTCGTTGTTCGATTTCGTTGTTCGTTTTCGTTGTTCGATTTCGTTGTTCGATTTCGTTGTTCGATTTCGTTGTTCGATTTCGTTGTTCGATTTCGTTGTTCGATTTCGTTGTTCGATTTCGTTGTTCGATTTCGTTGTTCGATTTCGTTGTTCGATTCGTTATTCGATTCGTTATTCGATTTCGTTGTTCGATTTCGTTGTTCGATTTCGTTGTTCGATTTCGTTGTTCGTTGTTAGATTTCGTTGTTCGTTGTTAGATTTCGTTGTTCGTTGTTAGATTTCGTTGTTCTTTGTTCGATTTCGTGGTTCGAATTCGTTGTTCGATTTCGTTGTTCGATTTCGTTGTTCGATTTCGTTGTTCGATTTCGTTGTTCGATTTCGTTGTTCGATTTCGTTGTTCGATTTCGTTGTTCGATTTCGTTGTTCGATTTCGTTGTTCGATTTCGTTGTTCGATTTCGTTGTTCGATTTCGTTGTTCGATTTCGTTGTTCGATTTCGTTGTTCGATTTCGTTTGTTCGATTTCGTTGTTCGATTTCGTTGTTCCATTTCGTTGTTCGATTTCGTTGTTCGATTTCGTTGTTTGATTTCGTTGTTCGATTTCGTTGTTCGTTGTTAGATTTCGTTGTTCGTTGTTAGATTTCGTTGTTCGTTGTTAGATTTCGTTGTTCTTTGTTCGATTTCGTGGTTCGAATTCGTTGTTCGATTTCGTTGTTCGATTTCGAAGTTCGATTTCGTTGTTCGATTTCGTTGTTCGATTTCGTTGTTCGATTTCGTTGTTCGATTCGTTATTCGATTTCGTTGTTCGATTTCGTTGTTCGATTTCGTTGTTCCATTTCGTTGTTCGATTTCGTTGTTCGATTTCGTTGTTCGATTTCGTTGTTAGATTTCGTTGTTCGTTGTTAGATTTCGTTGTTCGATTTCGTTGTTAGATTTCGTTGTTCGATTTCGTTGTTAGATTTCGTTGTTCGTTGTTAGATTTCGTTGTTCGTTGTTAGATTTCGTTGTTCTTTGTTCGATTTCGTGGTTCGAATTCGTTGTTCGAATTCGTTGTTCGATTTCGTTGTTCGAATTCGTTGTTCGAATTCGTTGTTCGAATTCGTTGTTCGAATCCGTTGTTCGATTTCGTTGTTCGATTTCGTTGTTCGATTTCGTTGTTCGATTTCGTTGTTCGTTTTCGTTGTTCGATTTCGTTGTTCGATTTCGTTGTTCGATTTCGTTGTTCGATTTCGTTGTTCGATTTCGTTGTTCGATTTCGTTGTTCGATTTCGTTGTTCGATTTCGTTGTTCGATTTCGTTGTTCGATTCGTTATTCGATTCGTTATTCGATTTCGTTGTTCGATTTCGTTGTTCGATTTCGTTGTTCGATTTCGTTGTTCGTTGTTAGATTTCGTTGTTCGTTGTTAGATTTCGTTGTTCGTTGTTAGATTTCGTTGTTCTTTGTTCGATTTCGTGGTTCGAATTCGTTGTTCGATTTCGTTGTTCGATTTCGTTGTTCGATTTCGTTGTTCGATTTCGTTGTTCGATTTCGTTGTTCGATTTCGTTGTTCGATTTCGTTGTTCGATTTCGTTGTTCGATTTCGTTGTTCGATTTCGTTGTTCGATTTCGTTGTTCGATTTCGTTGTTCGATTTCGTTGTTCGATTTCGTTGTTCGATTTCGTTGTTCGATTTCGTTGTTCGATTCGTTATTCGATTTCGTTGTTCGATTTCGTTGTTCTATTTCGTTGTTAGATTTCGTTGTTCGTTGTTAGATTTCGTTGTTCGATTTCGTTGTTAGATTTCGTTGTTCGTTGTTAGATTTCGTTGTTCGTTATTAGATTTCGTTGTTCTTTGTTCGATTTCGTGGTTCGAATTCGTTGTTCGAATTCGTTGTTCGATTTCGTTGTTCGAATTCGTTGTTCGAATTCGTTGTTCGAATTCGTTGTTCGATTTCGTTGTTCGATTTCGTTGTTCGATTTCGTTGTTCGATTTCGTTGTTCGATTTCGTTGTTCGATTTCGTTGTTCGATTTCGTTTGTTCGATTTCGTTGTTCGATTTCGTTGTTCCATTTCGTTGTTCGATTTCGTTGTTCGATTTCGTTGTTTGATTTCGTTGTTCGATTTCGTTGTTCGTTGTTAGATTTCGTTGTTCGTTGTTAGATTTCGTTGTTCGTTGTTAGATTTCGTTGTTCTTTGTTCGATTTCGTGGTTCGAATTCGTTGTTCGATTTCGTTGTTCGATTTCGAAGTTCGATTTCGTTGTTCGATTTCGTTGTTCGATTTCGTTGTTCGATTTCGTTGTTCGATTTCGTTGTTCGATTTCGTTGTTCGATTTCGTTGTTCGATTTCGTTGTTCGATTTCGTTGTTTTAGATTTCGTTGTTCGTTGTTAGATTTCGTTGTTCGTTGTTAGATTTCGTTGTTCGTTGTTAGATTTCGTTGTGCTTTGTTCGATTTCGTGGTTCGAATTCGTTGTTCGAATTCGTAGTTCGATTTCGTTGTTCGATTTCGTTGTTCGAATTCGTTGTTCGAATTCGTTGTTCGAATTCGTTGTTCGATTTCGTTGTTCGATTTCGTTGTTCGATTTCGTTGTTAGATTTCGTTGTTCGATTTCGTTGTTAGATTTCGTTGTTCGTTGTTAGATTTCGTTGTTCGTTGTTAGATTTCGTTGTTCTTTGTTCGATTTCGTGGTTCGAATTCGTTGTTCGAATTCGTTGTTCGATTTCGTTGTTCGAATTCGTTGTTCGAAATCGTTGTTCGAATTCGTTGTTCGATTTCGTTGTTCGATTTCGTTGTTCGATTTCGTTGTTCGATTTCGTTGTTCGATTTCGTTGTTCGATTTCGTTGTTCGATTTCGTTTGTTCGATTTCGTTGTTCGATTTCGTTGTTCCATTTCGTTGTTCGATTTCGTTGTTCGATTTCGTTGTTCGATTTCGTTGTTCGATTTCGTTGTTCGTTGTTAGATTTCGTTGTTCGTTGTTAGATTTCGTTGTTCGTTGTTAGATTTCGTTGTTCTTTGTTCGATTTCGTGGTTCGAATTCGTTGTTCGATTTCGTTGTTCGATTTCGTTGTTCGATTTCGTTGTTCGATTTCGTTGTTCGATTTCGTTGTTCGATTTCGTTGTTCGATTTCGTTGTTCGATTTCGTTGTTCGATTTCGTTGTTCGATTTCGTTGTTCGATTTCGTTGTTCGATTTCGTTGTTCGATTCGTTATTCGATTTCGTTGTTCGATTTCGTTGTTCGATTTCGTTGTTAGATTTCGTTGTTCGTTGTTAGATTTCGTTGTTCGATTTCGTTGTTAGATTTCGTTGTTCGATTTCGTTGTTAGATTTCGTTGTTCGTTGTTAGATTTCGTTGTTCGTTGTTAGATTTCGTTGTTCTTTGTTCGATTTCGTGGTTCGAATTCGTTGTTCGAATTCGTTGTTCGATTTCGTTGTTCGAATTCGTTGTTCGAATTCGTTGTTCGAATTCGTTGTTCGAATTCGTTGTTCGAATTCGTTGTTCGATTTCGTTGTTCGATTTCGTTGTTCGATTTCGTTGTTCGATTTCGTTGTTCGATTTCGTTGTTCGATTTCGTTGTTCGATTTCGTTTGTTCGATTTCGTTGTTCGATTTCGTTGTTCCATTTCGTTGTTCGATTTCGTTGTTCGATTTCGTTGTTCGATTTCGTTGTTCGATTTCGTTGTTCGTTGTTAGATTTCGTTGTTCGTTGTTAGATTTCGTTGTTCGTTGTTAGATTTCGTTGTTCTTTGTTCGATTTCGTGGTTCGAATTCGTTGTTCGATTTCGTTGTTCGATTTCGAAGTTCGATTTCGTTGTTCGATTTCGTTGTTCGATTTCGTTGTTCGATTTCGTTGTTCGATTCGTTATTCGATTTCGTTGTTCGATTTCGTTGTTCGATTTCGTTGTTCCATTTCGTTGTTCGATTTCGTTGTTCGATTTCGTTGTTCGATTTCGTTGTTAGATTTCGTTGTTCGTTGTTAGATTTCGTTGTTCGATTTCGTTGTTAGATTTCGTTGTTCGATTTCGTTGTTAGATTTCGTTGTTCGATTTCGTTGTTAGATTTCGTTGTTCGTTGTTAGATTTCGTTGTTCGTTGTTAGATTTCGTTGTTCTTTGTTCGATTTCGTGGTTCGAATTCGTTGTTCGAATTCGTTGTTCGATTTCGTTGTTCGAATTCGTTGTTCGAAATCGTTGTTCGAATTCGTTGTTCGATTTCGTTGTTCGATTTCGTTGTTCGATTTCGTTGTTCGATTTCGTTGTTCGATTTCGTTGTTCGATTTCGTTGTTCGATTTCGTTTGTTCGATTTCGTTGTTCGATTTCGTTGTTCCATTTCGTTGTTCGATTTCGTTGTTCGATTTCGTTGTTCGATTTCGTTGTTCGATTTCGTTGTTCGTTGTTAGATTTCGTTGTTCGTTGTTAGATTTCGTTGTTCTTTGTTCGATTTCGTGGTTCGAATTCGTTGTTCGATTTCGTTGTTCGATTTCGTTGTTCGATTTCGTTGTTCGATTTCGTTGTTCGATTTCGTTGTTCGATTTCGTTGTTCGATTTCGTTGTTCGATTTCGTTGTTCGATTTCGTTGTTCGATTTCGTTGTTCGATTTCGTTGTTCGATTTCGTTGTTCGATTCGTTATTCGATTTCGTTGTTCGATTTCGTTGTTCGATTTCGTTGTTAGATTTCGTTGTTCGTTGTTAGATTTCGTTGTTCGATTTCGTTGTTAGATTTCGTTGTTCGATTTCGTTGTTAGATTTCGTTGTTCGTTGTTAGATTTCGTTGTTCGTTGTTAGATTTCGTTGTTCTTTGTTCGATTTCGTGGTTCGAATTCGTTGTTCGAATTCGTTGTTCGATTTCGTTGTTCGAATTCGTTGTTCGAATTCGTTGTTCGAATTCGTTGTTCGATTTCGTTGTTCGATTTCGTTGTTCGATTTCGTTGTTCGATTTCGTTGTTCGATTTCGTTGTTCGATTTCGTTGTTCGATTTCGTTTGTTCGATTTCGTTGTTCGATTTCGTTGTTCCATTTCGTTGTTCGATTTCGTTGTTCGATTTCGTTGTTCGATTTCGTTGTTCGATTTCGTTGTTCGTTGTTAGATTTCGTTGTTCGTTGTTAGATTTCGTTGTTCGTTGTTAGATTTCGTTGTTCTTTGTTCGATTTCGTGGTTCGAATTCGTTGTTCGATTTCGTTGTTCGATTTCGAAGTTCGATTTCGTTGTTCGATTTCGTTGTTCGATTTCGTTGTTCGATTTCGTTGTTCGATTCGTTATTCGATTTCGTTGTTCGATTTCGTTGTTCGATTTCGTTGTTCCATTTCGTTGTTCGATTTCGTTGTTCGATTTCGTTGTTCGATTTCGTTGTTAGATTTCGTTGTTCGTTGTTAGATTTCGTTGTTCGATTTCGTTGTTAGATTTCGTTGTTCGATTTCGTTGTTAGATTTCGTTGTTCGTTGTTAGATTTCGTTGTTCGTTGTTAGATTTCGTTGTTCTTTGTTCGATTTCGTGGTTCGAATTCGTTGTTCGATTTCGTTGTTCGATTTCGTTGTTCGATTTCGTTGTTCGATTTCGTTGTTCGATTTCGTTGTTCGATTTCGTTGTTCGATTTCGTTGTTCGATTTCGTTGTTCGATTTCGTTGTTCGATTTCGTTGTTCGAATTCGTTGTTCGATTTCGTTGTTCGAATTCGTTGTTCGAATTCGTTGTTCGAATTCGTTGTTCGATTTCGTTGTTCGATTTCGTTGTTCGATTTCGTTGTTCGATTTCGTTGTTCGATTTCGTTGTTCGATTTCGTTGTTCGAATTCGTTGTTCGAATTCGTTGTTCGATTTCGTTGTTCGATTTCGTTGTTCGATTTCGTTGTTCGATTTCGTTGTTCGATTTCGTTGTTCGATTTCGTTGTTCGATTTCGTTGTTCGATTTCGTTGTTCGATTTCGTTGTTCGATTTCGTTGTTCGATTTCGTTGTTAGATTTCGTTGTTCGTTGTTAGATTTCGTTGTTCGATTTCGTTGTTAGATTTCGTTGTTCGATTTCGTTGTTAGATTTCGTTGTTCGTTGTTAGATTTCGTTGTTCGTTGTTAGATTTCGTTGTTCTTTGTTCGATTTCGTGGTTCGAATTCGTTGTTCGAATTCGTTGTTCGATTTCGTTGTTCGAATTCGTTGTTCGAATTCGTTGTTCGAATTCGTTGTTCGATTTCGTTGTTCGATTTCGTTGTTCGATTTCGTTGTTCGATTTCGTTGTTCGATTTCGTTGTTCGATTTCGTTGTTCGAATTCGTTGTTCGAATTCGTTGTTCGATTTCGTTGTTCGATTTCGTTGTTCGATTTCGTTGTTCGATTTCGTTGTTCGATTTCGTTGTTCGATTTCGTTGTTCGATTTCGTTGTTCGATTTCGTTGTTCGATTTCGTTGTTCGATTTCGTTGTTCGATTTCGTTGTTCGATTTCGTTGTTCGATTTCGTTGTTCGATTTCGTTGTTCGATTTCGTTGTTCGATTTCGTTGTTCGATTTCGTTGTTCGATTTCGTTGTTCGATTTCGTTGTTCGATTTCGTTGTTCGATTTCGTTGTTCGATTTCGTTGTTCGATTTCGTTGTTCGATTTCGTTGTTCGATTCGTTGTTCGATTTCGTTGTTCGATTTCGTTGTTCGATTTCGTTGTTCCATTTCGTTGTTCGATTTCGTTGTTCGATTTCGTTGTTCGATTTCGTTGTTAGATTTCGTTGTTCGTTGTTAGATTTCGTTGTTCGATTTCGTTGTTCGATTTCGTTGTTAGATTTCGTTGTTCGTTGTTAGATTTCGTTGTTCGTTGTTAGATTTCGTTGTTCTTTGTTCGATTTCGTGGTTCGAATTCGTTGTTCGAATTCGTTGTTCGATTTCGTTGTTCGAATTCGTTGTTCGAATCCGTTGTTCGATTTCGTTGTTCGATTTCGTTGTTCGATTTCGTTGTTCGATTTCGTTGTTCGATTTCGTTGTTCGATTTCGTTGTTCGATTTCGTTGTTCGATTCGTTATTCGATTCGTTATTCGATTTCGTTGTTCGATTTCGTTGTTCGATTTCGTTGTTCGATTTCGTTGTTCGTTGTTAGATTTCGTTGTTCGTTGTTAGATTTCGTTGTTCGTTGTTAGATTTCGTTGTTCTTTGTTCGATTTCGTGGTTCGAATTCGTTGTTCGATTTCGTTGTTCGATTTCGTTGTTCGATTTCGTTGTTCGATTTCGTTGTTCGATTTCGTTGTTCGATTTCGTTGTTCGATTTCGTTGTTCGATTTCGTTGTTCGATTTCGTTGTTCGATTTCGTTGTTCGATTCGTTATTCGATTTCGTTGTTCGATTTCGTTGTTCGATTTCGTTGTTAGATTTCGTTGTTCGTTGTTAGATTTCGTTGTTCGATTTCGTTGTTAGATTTCGTTGTTCGATTTCGTTGTTAGATTTCGTTGTTCGTTGTTAGATTTCGTTGTTCGTTATTAGATTTCGTTGTTCTTTGTTCGATTTCGTGGTTCGAATTCGTTGTTCGAATTCGTTGTTCGATTTCGTTGTTCGAATTCGTTGTTCGAATTCGTTGTTCGAATTCGTTGTTCGATTTCGTTGTTCGATTTCGTTGTTCGATTTCGTTGTTCGATTTCGTTGTTCGATTTCGTTGTTCGATTTCGTTGTTCGATTTCGTTTGTTCGATTTCGTTGTTCGATTTCGTTGTTCCATTTCGTTGTTCGATTTCGTTGTTCGATTTCGTTGTTTGATTTCGTTGTTCGATTTCGTTGTTCGTTGTTAGATTTCGTTGTTCGTTGTTAGATTTCGTTGTTCGTTGTTAGATTTCGTTGTTCTTTGTTCGATTTCGTGGTTCGAATTCGTTGTTCGATTTCGTTGTTCGATTTCGAAGTTCGATTTCGTTGTTCGTTTTCGTTGTTCGATTTCGTTGTTCGATTTCGTTGTTCGATTCGTTATTCGATTTCGTTGTTCGATTTCGTTGTTCGATTTCGTTGTTCCATTTCGTTGTTCGATTTCGTTGTTCGATTTCGTTGTTCGATTTCGTTGTTAGATTTCGTTGTTCGTTGTTAGATTTCGTTGTTCGATTTCGTTGTTAGATTTCGTTGTTCGATTTCGTTGTTAGATTTCGTTGTTCGTTGTTAGATTTCGTTGTTCGTTGTTAGATTTCGTTGTTCTTTGTTCGATTTCGTGGTTCGAATTCGTTGTTCGAATTCGTTGTTCGATTTCGTTGTTCGAATTCGTTGTTCGAATTCGTTGTTCGAATTCGTTGTTCGAATCCGTTGTTCGATTTCGTTGTTCGATTTCGTTGTTCGATTTCGTTGTTCGATTTCGTTGTTCGTTTTCGTTGTTCGATTTCGTTGTTCGATTTCGTTGTTCGATTTCGTTGTTCGATTTCGTTGTTCGATTTCGTTGTTCGATTTCGTTGTTCGATTTCGTTGTTCGATTTCGTTGTTCGATTTCGTTGTTCGATTCGTTATTCGATTCGTTATTCGATTTCGTTGTTCGATTTCGTTGTTCGATTTCGTTGTTCGATTTCGTTGTTCGTTGTTAGATTTCGTTGTTCGTTGTTAGATTTCGTTGTTCGTTGTTAGATTTCGTTGTTCTTTGTTCGATTTCGTGGTTCGAATTCGTTGTTCGATTTCGTTGTTCGATTTCGTTGTTCGATTTCGTTGTTCGATTTCGTTGTTCGATTTCGTTGTTCGATTTCGTTGTTCGATTTCGTTGTTCGATTTCGTTGTTCGATTTCGTTGTTCGATTTCGTTGTTCGATTTCGTTGTTCGATTTCGTTGTTCGATTTCGTTGTTCGATTTCGTTGTTCGATTTCGTTTGTTCGATTTCGTTGTTCGATTTCGTTGTTCCATTTCGTTGTTCGATTTCGTTGTTCGATTTCGTTGTTTGATTTCGTTGTTCGATTTCGTTGTTCGTTGTTAGATTTCGTTGTTCGTTGTTAGATTTCGTTGTTCGTTGTTAGATTTCGTTGTTCTTTGTTCGATTTCGTGGTTCGAATTCGTTGTTCGATTTCGTTGTTCGATTTCGAAGTTCGATTTCGTTGTTCGATTTCGTTGTTCGATTTCGTTGTTCGATTTCGTTGTTCGATTCGTTATTCGATTTCGTTGTTCGATTTCGTTGTTCGATTTCGTTGTTCCATTTCGTTGTTCGATTTCGTTGTTCGATTTCGTTGTTCGATTTCGTTGTTAGATTTCGTTGTTCGTTGTTAGATTTCGTTGTTCGATTTCGTTGTTAGATTTCGTTGTTCGATTTCGTTGTTAGATTTCGTTGTTCGTTGTTAGATTTCGTTGTTCGTTGTTAGATTTCGTTGTTCTTTGTTCGATTTCGTGGTTCGAATTCGTTGTTCGAATTCGTTGTTCGATTTCGTTGTTCGAATTCGTTGTTCGAATTCGTTGTTCGAATTCGTTGTTCGAATCCGTCGTTCGATTTCGTTGTTCGATTTCGTTGTTCGATTTCGTTGTTCGATTTCGTTGTTCGTTTTCGTTGTTCGATTTCGTTGTTCGATTTCGTTGTTCGATTTCGTTGTTCGATTTCGTTGTTCGATTTCGTTGTTCGATTTCGTTGTTCGATTTCGTTGTTCGATTTCGTTGTTCGATTTCGTTGTTCGATTCGTTATTCGATTCGTTATTCGATTTCGTTGTTCGATTTCGTTGTTCGATTTCGTTGTTCGATTTCGTTGTTCGTTGTTAGATTTCGTTGTTCGTTGTTAGATTTCGTTGTTCGTTGTTAGATTTCGTTGTTCTTTGTTCGATTTCGTGGTTCGAATTCGTTGTTCGATTTCGTTGTTCGATTTCGTTGTTCGATTTCGTTGTTCGATTTCGTTGTTCGATTTCGTTGTTCGATTTCGTTGTTCGATTTCGTTGTTCGATTTCGTTGTTCGATTTCGTTGTTCGATTTCGTTGTTCGATTTCGTTGTTCGATTTCGTTGTTCGATTTCGTTGTTCGATTTCGTTGTTCGATTTCGTTGTTCGATTCGTTATTCGATTTCGTTGTTCGATTTCGTTGTTCTATTTCGTTGTTAGATTTCGTTGTTCGTTGTTAGATTTCGTTGTTCGATTTCGTTGTTAGATTTCGTTGTTCGTTGTTAGATTTCGTTGTTCGTTATTAGATTTCGTTGTTCTTTGTTCGATTTCGTGGTTCGAATTCGTTGTTCGAATTCGTTGTTCGATTTCGTTGTTCGAATTCGTTGTTCGAATTCGTTGTTCGAATTCGTTGTTCGATTTCGTTGTTCGATTTCGTTGTTCGATTTCGTTGTTCGATTTCGTTGTTCGATTTCGTTGTTCGATTTCGTTGTTCGATTTCGTTTGTTCGATTTCGTTGTTCGATTTCGTTGTTCCATTTCGTTGTTCGATTTCGTTGTTCGATTTCGTTGTTTGATTTCGTTGTTCGATTTCGTTGTTCGTTGTTAGATTTCGTTGTTCGTTGTTAGATTTCGTTGTTCGTTGTTAGATTTCGTTGTTCTTTGTTCGATTTCGTGGTTCGAATTCGTTGTTCGATTTCGTTGTTCGATTTCGAAGTTCGATTTCGTTGTTCGATTTCGTTGTTCGATTTCGTTGTTCGATTTCGTTGTTCGATTTCGTTGTTCGATTTCGTTGTTCGATTTCGTTGTTCGATTTCGTTGTTCGATTTCGTTGTTTTAGATTTCGTTGTTCGTTGTTAGATTTCGTTGTTCGTTGTTAGATTTCGTTGTTCGTTGTTAGATTTCGTTGTGCTTTGTTCGATTTCGTGGTTCGAATTCGTTGTTCGAATTCGTAGTTCGATTTCGTTGTTCGATTTCGTTGTTCGAATTCGTTGTTCGAATTCGTTGTTCGAATTCGTTGTTCGATTTCGTTGTTCGATTTCGTTGTTCGATTTCGTTGTTCGATTTCGTTGTTCGATTTCGTTGTTAGATTTCGTTGTTCGTTGTTAGATTTCGTTGTTCGTTATTAGATTTCGTTGTTCTTTGTTCGATTTCGTGGTTCGAATTCGTTGTTCGAATTCGTTGTTCGATTTCGTTGTTCGAATTCGTTGTTCGAATTCGTTGTTCGAATTCGTTGTTCGATTTCGTTGTTCGATTTCGTTGTTCGATTTCGTTGTTCGATTTCGTTGTTCGATTTCGTTGTTCGATTTCGTTGTTCGATTTCGTTGTTCGATTTCGTTGTTCGATTCGTTATTCGATTTCGTTGTTCGATTTCGTTGTTCGATTTCGTTGTTCCATTTCGTTGTTCGATTTCGTTGTTCGATTTCGTTGTTCGATTTCGTTGTTAGATTTCGTTGTTCGTTGTTAGATTTCGTTGTTCGATTTCGTTGTTAGATTTCGTTGTTCGATTTCGTTGTTAGATTTCGTTGTTCGTTGTTAGATTTCGTTGTTCGTTGTTAGATTTCGTTGTTCTTTGTTCGATTTCGTGGTTCGAATTCGTTGTTCGAATTCGTTGTTCGATTTCGTTGTTCGAATTCGTTGTTCGAATTCGTTGTTCGAATTCGTTGTTCGAATCCGTTGTTCGATTTCGTTGTTCGATTTCGTGGTTCGAATTCGTTGTTCGATTTCGTTGTTCGATTTCGTTGTTAGATTTCGTTGTTCGTTGTTAGATTTCGTTGTTCGATTTCGTTGTTAGATTTCGTTGTTCGATTTCGTTGTTAGATTTCGTTGTTCGTTGTTAGATTTCGTTGTTCGTTGTTAGATTTCGTTGTTCTTTGTTCGATTTCGTGGTTCGAATTCGTTGTTCGAATTCGTTGTTCGATTTCGTTGTTCGAATTCGTTGTTCGAATTCGTTGTTCGAATTCGTTGTTCGATTTCGTTGTTCGATTTCGTTGTTCGATTTCGTTGTTCGATTTCGTTGTTCGATTTCGTTGTTCGATTTCGTTGTTCGATTTCGTTGTTAGATTTCGTTGTTCGTTGTTAGATTTCGTTGTTCGTTGTTAGATTTCGTTGTTCGTTGTTAGATTTCGTTGTTCTTTGTTCGATTTCGTGGTTCGAATTCGTTGTTCGAATTCGTTGTTCGATTTCGTTGTTCGATTTCGTTGTTCGATTTCGTTGTTCGATTTCGTGGTTCGAATTCGTTGTTCGAATTCGTTGTTCGATTTCGTTGTTCGATTTCGTTGTTCGATTTTGTTGTTCGATTTCGTTGTTCGATTTCGTTGTTCGATTTCGTTGTTCGATTTCGTTGTTCGATTTCGTTGTTCGATTTCGTTGTTCGATTTCGTTGTTCGATTTCTTTGTTCGATTTCGTTGTTCGATTTCGTTGTTCGATTTCGTTGTTTTAGATTTCGTTGTTCGTTGTTAGATTTCGTTGTTCGTTGTTAGATTTCGTTGTTCGTTGTTAGATTTCGTTGTGCTTTGTTCGATTTCGTGGTTCGAATTCGTTGTTCGAATTCGTAGTTCGATTTCGTTGTTCGATTTCGTTGTTCGATTTTGTTGTTCGATTTCGTTGTTCGATTTCGTTGTTCGATTTCGTTGTTCGATTTCGTTGTTCGATTTCGTTGTTCGATTTCGTTGTTCGATTTCGTTGTTCGATTTCGTTGTTCGATTTCGTTGTTCGATTTCGTTGTTCGATTTCGTTGTTCGATTTCGTTGTTCGATTTCGTTGTTCGATTTCGTTGTTCGATTTCGTTGTTCGATTTCGTTGTTCGATTTCGTTGTTCGATTTCGTTGTTCGATTTCGTTGTTCGATTTCGTTGTTCGATTTCGTTGTTCGATTTCGTTGTTCGATTTCGTTGTTCGATTTCGTTGTTCGATTTCGTTGTTCGATTTCGTTGTTAGATTTCGTTGTTCGTTGTTAGATTTCGTTGTTCGTTGTTAGATTTCGTTGTTCGTTGTTAGATTTCGTTGTTCTTTGTTCGATTTCGTGGTTCGAATTCGTTGTTCGAATTCGTTGTTCGATTTCGTTGTTCGATTTCGTTGTTCGATTTCGTTGTTCGATTTCGTTGTTCGATTTCGTGGTTCGAATTCGTTGTTCGAATTCGTTGTTCGATTTCGTTGTTCGATTTTGTTGTTCGATTTCGTTGTTCGATTTCGTTGTTCGATTTCGTTGTTCGATTTCGTTGTTCGATTTCGTTGTTCGATTTCGTTGTTCGATTTCGTTGTTCGATTTCGTTGTTCGATTTCGTTGTTCGATTTCTTTGTTCGATTTCGTTGTTCGATTTCGTTGTTCGATTTCGTTGTTTTAGATTTCGTTGTTCGTTGTTAGATTTCGTTGTTCGTTGTTAGATTTCGTTGTTCGTTGTTAGATTTCGTTGTGCTTTGTTCGATTTCGTAGTTCGAATTCGTTGTTCGAATTCGTTGTTCGATTTCGTTGTTCGATTTCGTTGTTCGATTTTGTTGTTCGATTTCGTTGTTCGATTTCGTTGTTCGATTTCGTTGTTCGATTTCGTTGTTCGATTTCGTTGTTCGATTTCGTTGTTCGATTTCGTTGTTCGATTTCGTTGTTCGATTTCGTTGTTCGATTTCGTTGTTCGATTTCGTTGTTCGATTTCGTTGTTCGATTTCGTTGTTCGATTTCGTTGTTCGATTTCGTTGTTCGATTTCGTTGTTCGATTTCGTTGTTCGATTTCGTTGTTCGATTTCGTTGTTCGATTTCGTTGTTCGATTTCGTTGTTCGATTTCGTTGTTCGATTCGTTGTTCGATTTCGTTGTTCGATTTCGTTGTTCGATTTCGTTGTTAGATTTCGTTGTTCGTTGTTAGATTTCGTTGTTCGATTTCGTTGTTAGATTTCGTTGTTCGTTGTTAGATTTCGTTGTTCGTTGTTAGATTTCGTTGTTCTTTGTTCGATTTCGTTGTTCGATTTCGTTGTTCGTTTTCGTTGTTCGATTTCGTTGTTCGATTTCGTTGTTCGATTTCGTTGTTCGATTTCGTTGTTCGATTTCGTTGTTCGATTTCGTTGTTCGATTTCGTTGTTCGATTCGTTATTCGATTTCGTTGTTCGATTTCGTTGTTCGATTTCGTTGTTCGATTTCGTTGTTCGTTGTTAGATTTCGTTGTTCGTTGTTAGATTTCGTTGTTCGTTGTTAGATTTCGTTGTTCTTTGTTCGATTTCGTGGTTCGAATTCGTTGTTCGATTTCGTTGTTCGATTTCGTTGTTCGATTTCGTTGTTCGATTTCGTTGTTCGATTTCGTTGTTCGATTTCGTTGTTCGATTTCGTTGTTCGATTTCGTTGTTCGATTTCGTTGTTCGATTTCGTTGTTCGATTTCGTTGTTCGATTTCGTTGTTCGATTTCGTTGTTCGATTTCGTTGTTCGATTTCGTTGTTCGATTTCGTTGTTCGATTTCGTTGTTCGATTTCGTTGTTCGATTTCGTTGTTCGATTTCGTTGTTCGATTTCGTTGTTCGATTTCGTTGTTCGATTTCGTTGTTCGATTTCGTTGTTCGATTCGTTATTCGATTTCGTTGTTCGATTTCGTTGTTCGATTTCGTTGTTCGATTTCGTTGTTAGATTTCGTTGTTCGTTGTTAGATTTCGTTGTTCGATTTCGTTGTTAGATTTCGTTGTTCGATTTCGTTGTTAGATTTCGTTGTTCGTTGTTAGATTTCGTTGTTCGTTGTTAGATTTCGTTGTTCTTTGTTCGATTTCGTGGTTCGAATTCGTTGTTCGAATTCGTTGTTCGATTTCGTTGTTCGAATTCGTTGTTCGAATTCGTTGTTCGAATTCGTTGTTCGATTTCGTTGTTCGATTTCGTTGTTCGATTTCGTTGTTCGATTTCGTTGTTCGATTTCGTTGTTCGATTTCGTTGTTCGATTTCGTTGTTCGATTTCGTTGTTCGATTTCGTTGTTCGATTTCGTTGTTCGATTTCGTTGTTCGATTTCGTTGTTCGATTTCGTTGTTCGATTTCGTTGTTCGATTCGTTATTCGATTTCGTTGTTCGATTTCGTTGTTCGATTTCGTTGTTAGATTTCGTTGTTCGTTGTTAGATTTCGTTGTTCGATTTCGTTGTTAGATTTCGTTGTTCGATTTCGTTGTTAGATTTCGTTGTTCGTTGTTAGATTTCGTTGTTCGTTGTTAGATTTCGTTGTTCTTTGTTCGATTTCGTGGTTCGAATTCGTTGTTCGAATTCGTTGTTCGATTTCGTTGTTCGAATTCGTTGTTCGAATTCGTTGTTCGAATTCGTTGTTCGATTTCGTTGTTCGATTTCGTTGTTCGATTTCGTTGTTCGATTTCGTTGTTCGATTTCGTTGTTCGATTTCGTTGTTCGATTTCGTTTGTTCGATTTCGTTGTTCGATTTCGTTGTTCCATTTCGTTGTTCGATTTCGTTGTTCGATTTCGTTGTTTGATTTCGTTGTTCGATTTCGTTGTTCGTTGTTAGATTTCGTTGTTCGTTGTTAGATTTCGTTGTTCGTTGTTAGATTTCGTTGTTCTTTGTTCGATTTCGTGGTTCGAATTCGTTGTTCGATTTCGTTGTTCGATTTCGAAGTTCGATTTCGTTGTTCGATTTCGTTGTTCGATTTCGTTGTTCGATTTCGTTGTTCGATTCGTTATTCGATTTCGTTGTTCGATTTCGTTGTTCGATTTCGTTGTTCCATTTCGTTGTTCGATTTCGTTGTTCGATTTCGTTGTTCGATTTCGTTGTTAGATTTCGTTGTTCGTTGTTAGATTTCGTTGTTCGATTTCGTTGTTAGATTTCGTTGTTCGATTTCGTTGTTAGATTTCGTTGTTCGTTGTTAGATTTCGTTGTTCGTTGTTAGATTTCGTTGTTCTTTGTTCGATTTCGTGGTTCGAATTCGTTGTTCGAATTCGTTGTTCGATTTCGTTGTTCGAATTCGTTGTTCGAATTCGTTGTTCGAATTCGTTGTTCGATTTCGTTGTTCGATTTCGTTGTTCGATTTCGTTGTTCGATTTCGTTGTTCGATTTCGTTGTTCGATTTCGTTGTTCGATTTCGTTGTTCGATTTCGTTGTTAGATTTCGTTGTTCGTT
This sequence comes from Neocrepidodera transversa, assembly GCA_963243735.1. NCBI lineage: Eukaryota > Metazoa > Arthropoda > Insecta > Coleoptera > Chrysomelidae > Neocrepidodera > Neocrepidodera transversa. Next base: position 175,998 of record CAUJLB010000231.1, read on the forward strand.
GTTAGATTTCGTTGTTCGTTGTTAGATTTCGTTGTTCGTTGTTAGATTTCGTTGTTCTTTGTTCGATTTCGTTGTTCGATTTCGTTGTTCGATTTCGTTGTTCGATTTCGTGGTTCGAATTCGTTGTTCGAATTCGTTGTTCGATTTCGTTGTTCGATTTCGTTGTTCGATTTTGTTGTTCGATTTCGTTGTTCGATTTCGTTGTTCGATTTCGTTGTTCGATTTCGTTGTTCGATTTCGTTGTTCGATTTCGTTGTTCGATTTCGTTGTTCGATTTCGTTGTTCGATTTCTTTGTTCGATTTCGTTGTTCGATTTCGTTGTTTTAGATTTCGTTGTTCGTTGTTAGATTTCGTTGTTCGTTGTTAGATTTCGTTGTTCGTTGTTAGATTTCGTTGTGCTTTGTTCGATTTCGTGGTTCGAATTCGTTGTTCGAATTCGTTGTTCGATTTCGTTGTTCGATTTCGTTGTTCGATTTTGTTGTTCGATTTCGTTGTTCGATTTCGTTGTTCGATTTCGTTGTTCGATTTCGTTGTTCGATTTCGTTGTTCGATTTCGTTGTTCGATTTCGTTGTTCGATTTCGTTGTTCGATTTCGTTGTTCGATTTCGTTGTTCGATTTCGTTGTTCGATTTCGTTGTTCGATTTCGTTGTTCGATTTCGTTGTTCGATTTCGTTGTTCGATTTCGTTGTTCGATTTCGTTGTTCGATTTCGTTGTTCGATTTCGTTGTTCGATTTCGTTGTTCGATTTCGTTGTTCGATTTCGTTGTTCGATTTCGTTGTTCGATTTCGTTGTTCGATTTCGTTGTTCGATTTCGTTGTTAGATTTCGTTGTTCGTTGTTCGATTTCGTTGTTCGATTTCGTTGTTCGATTTCGTTGTTCGATTTCGTTGTTCGATTTCTTTGTTCGATTTCGTTGTTCGATTTCGTTGTTCGATTTCGTTGTTTTAGATTTCGTTGTTCGTTGTTAGATTTCGTTGTTCGTTGTTAGATTTCGTTGTTCGTTGTTAGATTTCGTTGTGCTTTGTTCGATTTCGTGGTTCGAATTCGTTGTTCGAATTCGTTGTTCGATTTCGTTGTTCTATTTCGTTGTTCGATTTCGTTGTTCGATTTCGTTGTTCGATTTCGTTGTTCGATTTCGTTGTTCGATTTCGTTGTTCGATTTCGTTGTTCGATTTCGTTGTTCGATTTCGTTGTTCGATTTCGTTGTTCGATTTCGTTGTTAGATTTCGTTGTTCGTTGTTAGATTTCGTTGTTCGTTGTTCGATTTCGTTGTTCGATTTCGTGGTTCGAATTCGTTGTTCGAATTCGTTGTTCGATTTCGTTGTTCGATTTCGTTGTTCGATTTTGTTGTTCGATTTCGTTGTTCGATTTCGTTGTTCGATTTCGTTGTTCGATTTCGTTGTTCGATTTCGTTGTTCGATTTCGTTGTTCGATTTCGTTGTTCGATTTCGTTGTTCGATTTCGTTGTTCGATTTCGTTGTTCGATTTCTTTGTTCGATTTCGTTGTTCGATTTCGTTGTTCGATTTCGTTGTTCGATTTCGTTGTTCGATTTCGTTGTTCGATTTCGTTGTTCGATTTCGTTGTTCGATTTCGTTGTTCGATTTCGTTGTTCGATTTCGTTGTTCGATTTCGTTGTTCGATTTCGTTGTTCGATTTCGTTGTTCGATTTCGTTGTTCGATTTCGTTGTTCGATTCGTTGTTCGATTTCGTTGTTCGATTTCGTTGTTCGATTTCGTTGTTCCATTTCGTTGTTCGATTTCGTTGTTCGATTTCGTTATTCGATTTCGTTGTTAGATTTCGTTGTTCGTTGTTAGATTTCGTTGTTCGATTTCGTTGTTAGATTTCGTTGTTCGTTGTTAGATTTCGTTGTTCGTTGTTAGATTTCGTTGTTCTTTGTTCGATTTCGTGGTTCGAATTCGTTGTTCGAATTCGTTGTTCGATTTCGTTGTTCGAATTCGTTGTTCGAATCCGTTGTTCGATTTCGTTGTTCGATTTCGTTGTTCGATTTCGTTGTTCGATTTCGTTGTTCGTTTTCGTTGTTCGATTTCGTTGTTCGATTTCGTTGTTCGATTTCGTTGTTCGATTTCGTTGTTCGATTTCGTTGTTCGATTTCGTTGTTCGATTTCGTTGTTCGATTTCGTTGTTCGATTTCGTTGTTCGATTCGTTATTCGATTTCGTTGTTCGATTTCGTTGTTCGATTTCGTTGTTCGTTGTTAGATTTCGTTGTTCGTTGTTAGATTTCGTTGTTCGTTGTTAGATTTCGTTGTTCTTTGTTCGATTTCGTGGTTCGAATTCGTTGTTCGATTTCGTTGTTCGATTTCGTTGTTCGATTTCGTTGTTCGATTTCGTTGTTCGATTTCGTTGTTCGATTTCGTTGTTCGATTTCGTTGTTCGATTTCGTTGTTCGAATTCGTTGTTCGAATTCGTTGTTCGAATTCGTTGTTCGATTTCGTTGTTCGATTTCGTTGTTCGATTTCGTTGTTCGATTTCGTTGTTCGATTTCGTTGTTCGATTTCGTTGTTCGATTTCGTTGTTCGATTTCGTTGTTCGATTTCGTTGTTCGATTTCGTTGTTCGATTTCGTTGTTCGATTTCGTTGTTCGATTTCGTTGTTCGATTTCGTTGTTCGATTTCTTTGTTCGATTTCGTTGTTCGATTTCGTTGTTCGATTTCGTTGTTCGATTTCGTTGTTCGATTTCGTTGTTCGATTTCGTTGTTCGATTTCGTTGTTCGATTTCGTTGTTCGATTTCGTTGTTCGATTTCGTTGTTCGATTTCTTTGTTCCATTTCGTTGTTCGATTTCGTTGTTCGATTTCGTTGTTAGATTTCGTTGTTCGTTGTTAGATTTCGTTGTTCGATTTCGTTGTTAGATTTCGTTGTTCGTTGTTAGATTTCGTTGTTCGTTGTTAGATTTCGTTGTTCTTTGTTCGATTTCGTGGTTCGAATTCGTTGTTCGAATTCGTTGTTCGATTTCGTTGTTCGAATTCGTTGTTCGAATCCGTTGTTCGATTTCGTTGTTCGATTTCGTTGTTCGATTTCGTTGTTCGATTTCGTTGTTCGTTTTCGTTGTTCGATTTCGTTGTTCGATTTCGTTGTTCGATTTCGTTGTTCGATTTCGTTGTTCGATTTCGTTGTTCGATTTCGTTGTTCGATTTCGTTGTTCGATTTCGTTGTTCGATTTCGTTGTTCGATTCGTTATTCGATTTCGTTGTTCGATTTCGTTGTTCGATTTCGTTGTTCGATTTCGTTGTTCGTTGTTAGATTTCGTTGTTCGTTGTTAGATTTCGTTGTTCGTTGTTAGATTTCGTTGTTCTTTGTTCGATTTCGTGGTTCGAATTCGTTGTTCGATTTCGTTGTTCGATTTCGTTGTTCGATTTCGTTGTTCGATTTCGTTGTTCGATTTCGTTGTTCGATTTCGTTGTTCGATTTCGTTGTTCGATTTCGTTGTTCGATTTCGTTGTTCGATTTCGTTGTTCGATTTCGTTGTTCGATTTCGTTGTTCGATTTCGTTGTTCGATTTCGTTGTTCGATTTCGTTGTTCGATTCGTTATTCGATTTCGTTGTTCGATTTCGTTGTTCGATTTCGTTGTTAGATTTCGTTGTTCGTTGTTAGATTTCGTTGTTCGATTTCGTTGTTAGATTTCGTTGTTCGATTTCGTTGTTAGATTTCGTTGTTCGTTGTTAGATTTCGTTGTTCGTTGTTAGATTTCGTTGTTCTTTGTTCGATTTCGTGGTTCGAATTCGTTGTTCGAATTCGTTGTTCGATTTCGTTGTTCGATTTCGTTGTTCGATTTCGTTGTTCGATTTCGTTGTTCGTTTTCGTTGTTCGATTTCGTTGTTCGATTTCGTTGTTCGATTTCGTTGTTCGATTTCGTTGTTCGATTTCGTTGTTCGATTTCGTTGTTCGATTTCGTTGTTCGATTTCGTTGTTCGATTTCGTTGTTCGATTCGTTATTCGATTTCGTTGTTCGATTTCGTTGTTCGATTTCGTTGTTCGATTTCGTTGTTCGTTGTTAGATTTCGTTGTTCGTTGTTAGATTTCGTTGTTCGTTGTTAGATTTCGTTGTTCTTTGTTCGATTTCGTGGTTCGAATTCGTTGTTCGATTTCGTTGTTCGATTTCGTTGTTCGATTTCGTTGTTCGATTTCGTTGTTCGATTTCGTTGTTCGATTTCGTTGTTCGATTTCGTTGTTCGATTTCGTTGTTCGATTTCGTTGTTCGATTTCGTTGTTCGATTTCGTTGTTCGATTTCGTTGTTCGATTTCGTTGTTCGATTTCGTTGTTCGATTTCGTTGTTCGATTCGTTATTCGATTTCGTTGTTCGATTTCGTTGTTCGATTTCGTTGTTAGATTTCGTTGTTCGTTGTTAGATTTCGTTGTTCAATTTCGTTGTTAGATTTCGTTGTTCGATTTCGTTGTTAGATTTCGTTGTTCGTTGTTAGATTTCGTTGTTCTTTGTTCGATTTCGTGGTTCGAATTCGTTGTTCGAATTCGTTGTTCGATTTCGTTGTTCGAATTCGTTGTTCGAATTCGTTGTTCGAATTCGTTGTTCGATTTCGTTGTTCGATTTCGTTGTTCGATTTCGTTGTTCGATTTCGTTGTTCGATTTCGTTGTTCGATTTCGTTGTTCGATTTCGTTTGTTCGATTTCGTTGTTCGATTTCGTTGTTCCATTTCGTTGTTCGATTTCGTTGTTCGATTTCGTTGTTCGATTTCGTTGTTCGATTTCGTTGTTCGTTGTTAGATTTCGTTGTTCGTTGTTAGATTTCGTTGTTCGTTGTTAGATTTCGTTGTTCTTTGTTCGATTTCGTGGTTCGAATTCGTTGTTCGATTTCGTTGTTCGATTTCGTTGTTCGATTTCGTTGTTCGATTTCGTTGTTCGATTTCGTTGTTCGATTTCGTTGTTCGATTTCGTTGTTCGATTTCGTTGTTCGATTTCGTTGTTCGATTTCGTTGTTCGATTTCGTTGTTCGATTCGTTATTCGATTTCGTTGTTCGATTTCGTTGTTCGATTTCGTTGTTCGATTTCGTTGTTCGATTTCGTTGTTCGATTCGTTATTCGATTTCGTTGTTCGATTTCGTTGTTCGATTTCGTTGTTAGATTTCGTTGTTCGTTGTTAGATTTCGTTGTTCGTTGTTAGATTTCGTTGTTCTTTGTTCGAATTCGTTGTTCGAATTCGTTGTTCGATTTCGTTGTTCGAATTCGTTGTTCGAATTCGTTGTTCGAATTCGTTGTTCGATTTCGTTGTTCGATTTCGTTGTTCGATTTCGTTGTTCGATTTCGTTGTTCGATTTCGTTGTTCGATTTCGTTGTTCGATTTCGTTTGTTCGATTTCGTTGTTCGATTTCGTTGTTCCATTTCGTTGTTCGATTTCGTTGTTCGATTTCGTTGTTCGATTTCGTTGTTCGTTGTTAGATTTCGTTGTTCGTTGTTAGATTTCGTTGTTCGTTGTTAGATTTCGTTGTTCGTTGTTAGATTTCGTTGTTCTTTGTTCGATTTCGTGGTTCGAATTCGTTGTTCGATTTCGTTGTTCGATTTCGAAGTTCGATTTCGTTATTCGATTTCGTTGTTCGATTTCGTTGTTCGATTTCGTTGTTCGATTCGTTATTCGATTTCGTTGTTCGATTTCGTTGTTCGATTTCGTTGTTCCATTTCGTTGTTCGATTTCGTTGTTCGATTTCGTTGTTCGATTTCGTTGTTAGATTTCGTTGTTCGTTGTTAGATTTCGTTGTTCGATTTCGTTGTTAGATTTCGTTGTTCGATTTCGTTGTTAGATTTCGTTGTTCGTTGTTAGATTTCGTTGTTCGTTGTTAGATTTCGTTGTTCTTTGTTCGATTTCGTGGTTCGAATTCGTTGTTCGATTTCGTTGTTCGATTTCGTTGTTCGATTTCGTTGTTCGATTTCGTTGTTCGATTTCGTTGTTCGATTTCGTTGTTCGATTTCGTTGTTCGATTTCGTTGTTCGATTTCGTTGTTCGATTTCGTTGTTCGATTTCGTTGTTCGAATTCGTTGTTCGAATTCGTTGTTCGATTTCGTTGTTCGATTTCGTTGTTCGATTTCGTTGTTCGATTTCGTTGTTCGATTTCGTTGTTCGATTTCGTTGTTCGATTTCGTTGTTCGATTTCGTTGTTCGATTTCGTTGTTCGATTTCGTTGTTCGATTTCGTTGTTCGATTTCGTTGTTCGATTTCGTTGTTCGATTTCGTTGTTCGATTTCGTTGTTCGATTTCGTTGTTCGATTTCGTTGTTCGATTTCGTTGTTCGATTTCGTTGTTCGATTTCGTTGTTCGATTTCGTTGTTCGATTTCGTTGTTCGATTCGTTGTTCGATTTCGTTGTTCGATTTCGTTGTTCGATTTCGTTGTTCCATTTCGTTGTTCGATTTCGTTGTTCGATTTCGTTGTTCGATTTCGTTGTTAGATTTCGTTGTTCGTTGTTAGATTTCGTTGTTCGATTTCGTTGTTCGATTTCGTTGTTAGATTTCGTTGTTCGTTGTTAGATTTCGTTGTTCGCTGTTAGATTTCGTTGTTCTTTGTTCGATTTCGTGGTTCGAATTCGTTGTTCGAATTCGTTGTTCGATTTCGTTGTTCGAATTCGTTGTTCGAATCCGTTGTTCGATTTCGTTGTTCGATTTCGTTGTTCGATTTCGTTGTTCGATTTCGTTGTTCGATTTCGTTGTTCGATTTCGTTGTTCGATTTCGTTGTTCGATTTCGTTGTTCGATTTCGTTGTTCGATTTCGTTGTTCGATTTCGTTGTTCGATTCGTTATTCGATTCGTTATTCGATTTCGTTGTTCGATTTCGTTGTTCGATTTCGTTGTTCGATTTCGTTGTTCGTTGTTAGATTTCGTTGTTCGTTGTTAGATTTCGTTGTTCGTTGTTAGATTTCGTTGTTCTTTGTTCGATTTCGTGGTTCGAATTCGTTGTTCGATTTCGTTGTTCGATTTCGTTGTTCGATTTCGTTGTTCGATTTCGTTGTTCGATTTCGTTGTTCGATTTCGTTGTTCGATTTCGTTGTTCGATTTCGTTGTTCGATTTCGTTGTTCGATTTCGTTGTTCGATTTCGTTGTTCGATTTCGTTGTTCGATTCGTTATTCGATTTCGTTGTTCGATTTCGTTGTTCGATTTCGTTGTTAGATTTCGTTGTTCGTTGTTAGATTTCGTTGTTCGATTTCGTTGTTAGATTTCGTTGTTCGTTGTTAGATTTCGTTGTTCGTTATTAGATTTCGTTGTTCTTTGTTCGATTTCGTGGTTCGAATTCGTTGTTCGAATTCGTTGTTCGATTTCGTTGTTCGAATTCGTTGTTCGAATTCGTTGTTCGAATTCGTTGTTCGATTTCGTTGTTCGATTTCGTTGTTCGATTTCGTTGTTCGATTTCGTTGTTCGATTTCGTTGTTCGATTTCGTTTGTTCGATTTCGTTGTTCGATTTCGTTGTTCCATTTCGTTGTTCGATTTCGTTGTTCGATTTCGTTGTTTGATTTCGTTGTTCGATTTCGTTGTTCGTTGTTAGATTTCGTTGTTCGTTGTTAGATTTCGTTGTTCGTTGTTAGATTTCGTTGTTCTTTGTTCGATTTCGTGGTTCGAATTCGTTGTTCGATTTCGTTGTTCGATTTCGAAGTTCGATTTCGTTGTTCGATTTCGTTGTTCGATTTCGTTGTTCGATTTCGTTGTTCGATTCGTTATTCGATTTCGTTGTTCGATTTCGTTGTTCGATTTCGTTGTTCCATTTCGTTGTTCGATTTCGTTGTTCGATTTCGTTGTTCGATTTCGTTGTTAGATTTCGTTGTTCGTTGTTAGATTTCGTTGTTCGATTTCGTTGTTAGATTTCGTTGTTCGATTTCGTTGTTAGATTTCTTTGTTCGTTGTTAGATTTCGTTGTTAGATTTCGTTGTTCGTTGTTAGATTTCGTTGTTCTTTGTTCGATTTCGTGGTTCGAATTCGTTGTTCGAATTCGTTGTTCGATTTCGTTGTTCGAATTCGTTGTTCGAATTCGTTGTTCGAATTCGTTGTTCGATTTCGTTGTTCGATTTCGTTGTTCGATTTCGTTGTTCGATTTCGTTGTTCGATTTCGTTGTTCGATTTCGTTGTTCGATTTCGTTGTTCGATTTCGTTGTTCGATTTCGTTGTTAGATTTCGTTGTTCGTTGTTAGATTTCGTTGTTCGTTGTTAGATTTCGTTGTTCGTTGTTAGATTTCGTTGTTCTTTGTTCGATTTCGTGGTTCGAATTCGTTGTTCGAATTCGTTGTTCGATTTCGTTGTTCGATTTCGTTGTTCGATTTCGTTGTTCGATTTCGTGGTTCGAATTCGTTGTTCGAATTCGTTGTTCGATTTCGTTGTTCGATTTCGTTGTTCGATTTTGTTGTTCGATTTCGTTGTTCGATTTCGTTGTTCGATTTCGTTGTTCGATTTCGTTGTTCGATTTCGTTGTTCGATTTCGTTGTTCGATTTCGTTGTTCGATTTCGTTGTTCGATTTCTTTGTTCGATTTCGTTGTTCGATTTCGTTGTTCGATTTCGTTGTTTTAGATTTCGTTGTTCGTTGTTAGATTTCGTTGTTCGTTGTTAGATTTCGTTGTTCGTTGTTAGATTTCGTTGTGCTTTGTTCGATTTCGTGGTTCGAATTCGTTGTTCGAATTCGTAGTTCGATTTCGTTGTTCGATTTCGTTGTTCGATTTTGTTGTTCGATTTCGTTGTTCGATTTCGTTGTTCGATTTCGTTGTTCGATTTCGTTGTTCGATTTCGTTGTTCGATTTCGTTGTTCGATTCGTTATTCGATTTCGTTGTTCGATTTCGTTGTTCGATTTCGTTGTTCGATTTCGTTGTTCGTTGTTAGATTTCGTTGTTCGTTGTTAGATTTCGTTGTTCGTTGTTAGATTTCGTTGTTCTTTGTTCGATTTCGTGGTTCGAATTCGTTGTTCGATTTCGTTGTTCGATTTCGTTGTTCGATTTCGTTGTTCGATTTCGTTGTTCGATTTCGTTGTTCGATTTCGTTGTTCGATTTCGTTGTTCGATTTCGTTGTTCGATTTCGTTGTTCGATTTCGTTGTTCGATTTCGTTGTTCGATTTCGTTGTTCGATTTCGTTGTTCGATTTCGTTGTTCGAATTCGTTGTTCGATTTCGTTGTTCGATTTCGTGGTTCGAATTCGTTGTTCGATTTCGTTGTTCGATTTCGTTGTTCGATTTCGTTGTTGGATTTCGTTGTTCGATTTCGTTGTTCGATTTCGTTGTTCGATTTCGTTGTTCGATTTCGTTGTTCGATTTCGTTGTTCGATTCGTTATTCGATTTCGTTGTTCGATTTCGTTGTTCGATTTCGTTGTTAGATTTCGTTGTTCGTTGTTAGATTTCGTTGTTCGATTTCGTTGTTAGATTTCGTTGTTCGATTTCGTTGTTAGATTTCGTTGTTCGTTGTTAGATTTCGTTGTTCGTTGTTAGATTTCGTTGTTCTTTGTTCGATTTCGTGGTTCGAATTCGTTGTTCGAATTCGTTGTTCGATTTCGTTGTTCGAATTCGTTGTTCGAAATCGTTGTTCGAATTCGTTGTTCGATTTCGTTGTTCGATTTCGTTGTTCGATTTCGTTGTTCGATTTCGTTGTTCGATTTCGTTGTTCGATTTCGTTGTTCGATTTCGTTTGTTCGATTTCGTTGTTCGATTTCGTTGTTCCATTTCGTTGTTCGATTTCGTTGTTCGATTTCGTTGTTCGATTTCGTTGTTCGATTTCGTTGTTCGTTGTTAGATTTCGTTGTTCGTTGTTAGATTTCGTTGTTCGTTGTTAGATTTCGTTGTTCTTTGTTCGATTTCGTGGTTCGAATTCGTTGTTCGATTTCGTTGTTCGATTTCGTTGTTCGATTTCGTTGTTCGATTTCGTTGTTCGATTTCGTTGTTCGATTTCGTTGTTCGATTTCGTTGTTCGATTTCGTTGTTCGATTTCGTTGTTCGATTTCGTTGTTCGATTTCGTTGTTCGATTTCGTTGTTCGATTCGTTATTCGATTTCGTTGTTAGATTTCGTTGTTCGATTTCGTTGTTAGATTTCGTTGTTCGTTGTTAGATTTCGTTGTTCGTTGTTAGATTTCGTTGTTCTTTGTTCGATTTCGTGGTTCGAATTCGTTGTTCGAATTCGTTGTTCGATTTCGTTGTTCGAATTCGTTGTTCGAATTCGTTGTTCGAATTCGTTGTTCGATTTCGTTGTTCGATTTCGTTGTTCGATTTCGTTGTTCGATTTCGTTGTTCGATTTCGTTGTTCGATTTCGTTGTTCGATTTCGTTTGTTCGATTTCGTTGTTCGATTTCGTTGTTCCATTTCGTTGTTCGATTTCGTTGTTCGATTTCGTTGTTCGATTTCGTTGTTCGATTTCGTTGTTCGTTGTTAGATTTCGTTGTTCGTTGTTAGATTTCGTTGTTCGTTGTTAGATTTCGTTGTTCTTTGTTCGATTTCGTGGTTCGAATTCGTTGTTCGATTTCGTTGTACGATTTCGAAGTTCGATTTCGTTGTTCGATTTCGTTGTTCGATTTCGTTGTTCGATTTCGTTGTTCGATTCGTTATTCGATTTCGTTGTTCGATTTCGTTGTTCGATTTCGTTGTTCCATTTCGTTGTTCGATTTCGTTCTTCGATTTCGTTGTTCGATTTCGTTGTTAGATTTCGTTGTTCGTTGTTAGATTTCGTTGTTCGATTTCGTTGTTAGATTTCGTTGTTCGATTTCGTTGTTAGATTTCGTTGTTCGTTGTTAGATTTCGTTGTTCGTTGTTAGATTTCGTTGTTCTTTGTTCGATTTCGTGGTTCGAATTCGTTGTTCGATTTCGTTGTTCGATTTCGTTGTTCGATTTCGTTGTTCGATTTCGTTGTTCGATTTCGTTGTTCGATTTCGTTGTTCGATTTCGTTGTTCGATTTCGTTGTTCGATTTCGTTGTTCGATTTCGTTGTTCGAATTCGTTGTTCGAATTCGTTGTTCGAATTCGTTGTTCGATTTCGTTGTTCGATTTCGTTGTTCGATTTCGTTGTTCGATTTCGTTGTTCGATTTCGTTGTTCGATTTCGTTGTTCGATTTCGTTGTTCGATTTCGTTGTTCGATTTCGTTGTTCGATTTCGTTGTTCGATTTCGTTGTTCGATTTCGTTGTTCGATTTCGTTGTTCGATTTCGTTGTTCGATTTCGTTGTTCGATTTCGTTGTTCGATTTCGTTGTTCGATTTCGTTGTTCGATTTCGTTGTTCGATTTCGTTGTTCGATTTCGTTGTTCGATTTCGTTGTTCGATTTCGTTGTTCGATTCGTTGTTCGATTTCGTTGTTCGATTTCGTTGTTCGATTTCGTTGTTCCATTTCGTTGTTCGATTTCGTTGTTCGATTTCGTTGTTAGATTTCGTTGTTCGTTGTTAGATTTCGTTGTTCGATTTCGTTGTTCGATTTCGTTGTTAGATTTCGTTGTTCGTTGTTAGATTTCGTTGTTCGTTGTTAGATTTCGTTGTTCTTTGTTCGATTTCGTGGTTCGAATTCGTTGTTCGAATTCGTTGTTCGATTTCGTTGTTCGAATTCGTTGTTCGAATCCGTTGTTCGATTTCGTTGTTCGATTTCGTTGTTCCATTTCGTTGTTCGATTTCGTTGTTCGATTTCGTTGTTAGATTTCGTTGTTCGTTGTTAGATTTCGTTGTTCGATTTCGTTGTTAGATTTCGTTGTTCGATTTCGTTGTTAGATTTCGTTGTTCGTTGTTAGATTTCGTTGTTCGTTGTTAGATTTCGTTGTTCTTTGTTCGATTTCGTGGTTCGAATTCGTTGTTCGATTTCGTTGTTCGATTTCGTTGTTCGATTTCGTTGTTCGATTTCGTTGTTCGATTTCGTTGTTCGATTTCGTTGTTCGATTTCGTTGTTCGATTTCGTTGTTCGATTTCGTTGTTCGATTTCGTTGTTCGAATTCGTTGTTCGAATTCGTTGTTCGAATTCGTTGTTCGATTTCGTTGTTCGATTTCGTTGTTCGATTTCGTTGTTCGATTTCGTTGTTCGATTTCGTTGTTCGATTTCGTTGTTCGATTTCGTTGTTCGATTTCGTTGTTCGATTTCGTTGTTCGATTTCGTTGTTCGATTTCGTTGTTCGATTTCGTTGTTCGATTTCGTTGTTCGATTTCGTTGTTCGATTTCGTTGTTCGATTTCGTTGTTCGATTTCGTTGTTCGATTTCGTTGTTCGATTTCGTTGTTCGATTTCGTTGTTCGATTCGTTGTTCGATTTCGTTGTTCGATTTCGTTGTTCGATTTCGTTGTTCCATTTCGTTGTTCGATTTCGTTGTTCGATTTCGTTGTTAGATTTCGTTGTTCGTTGTTAGATTTCGTTGTTCGATTTCGTTGTTCGATTTCGTTGTTAGATTTCGTTGTTCGTTGTTAGATTTCGTTGTTCGCTGTTAGATTTCGTTGTTCTTTGTTCGATTTCGTGGTTCGAATTCGTTGTTCGAATTCGTTGTTCGATTTCGTTGTTCGAATTCGTTGTTCGAATCCGTTGTTCGATTTCGTTGTTCGATTTCGTTGTTCGATTTCGTTGTTCGATTTCGTTGTTCGTTTTCGTTGTTCGATTTCGTTGTTCGATTTCGTTGTTCGATTTCGTTGTTCGATTTCGTTGTTCGATTTCGTTGTTCGATTTCGTTGTTCGATTTCGTTGTTCGATTTCGTTGTTCGATTTCGTTGTTCGATTCGTTATTCGATTCGTTATTCGATTTCGTTGTTCGATTTCGTTGTTCGATTTCGTTGTTCGATTTCGTTGTTCGTTGTTAGATTTCGTTGTTCGTTGTTAGATTTCGTTGTTCGTTGTTAGATTTCGTTGTTCTTTGTTCGATTTCGTGGTTCGAATTCGTTGTTCGATTTCGTTGTTCGATTTCGTTGTTCGATTTCGTTGTTCGATTTCGTTGTTCGATTTCGTTGTTCGATTTCGTTGTTCGATTTCGTTGTTCGATTTCGTTGTTCGATTTCGTTGTTCGATTTCGTTGTTCGATTTCGTTGTTCGATTCGTTATTCGATTTCGTTGTTCGATTTCGTTGTTCGATTTCGTTGTTAGATTTCGTTGTTCGTTGTTAGATTTCGTTGTTCGATTTCGTTGTTAGATTTCGTTGTTCGATTTCGTTGTTAGATTTCGTTGTTCGTTGTTAGATTTCGTTGTTCGTTATTAGATTTCGTTGTTCTTTGTTCGATTTCGTGGTTCGAATTCGTTGTTCGAATTCGTTGTTCGATTTCGTTGTTCGAATTCGTTGTTCGAATTCGTTGTTCGAATTCGTTGTTCGATTTCGTTGTTCGATTTCGTTGTTCGATTTCGTTGTTCGATTTCGTTGTTCGATTTCGTTGTTCGATTTCGTTGTTCGATTTCGTTTGTTCGATTTCGTTGTTCGATTTCGTTGTTCCATTTCGTTGTTCGATTTCGTTGTTCGATTTCGTTGTTTGATTTCGTTGTTCGATTTCGTTGTTCGTTGTTAGATTTCGTTGTTCGTTGTTAGATTTCGTTGTTCGTTGTTAGATTTCGTTGTTCTTTGTTCGATTTCGTGGTTCGAATTCGTTGTTCGATTTCGTTGTTCGATTTCGAAGTTCGATTTCGTTGTTCGATTTCGTTGTTCGATTTCGTTGTTCGATTTCGTTGTTCGATTCGTTATTCGATTTCGTTGTTCGATTTCGTTGTTCGATTTCGTTGTTCCATTTCGTTGTTCGATTTCGTTGTTCGATTTCGTTGTTCGATTTCGTTGTTAGATTTCGTTGTTCGTTGTTAGATTTCGTTGTTCGATTTCGTTGTTAGATTTCGTTGTTCGATTTCGTTGTTAGATTTCGTTGTTCGTTGTTAGATTTCGTTGTTCGTTGTTAGATTTCGTTGTTCTTTGTTCGATTTCGTGGTTCGAATTCGTTGTTCGAATTCGTTGTTCGATTTCGTTGTTCGAATTCGTTGTTCGAATTCGTTGTTCGAATTCGTTGTTCGATTTCGTTGTTCGATTTCGTTGTTCGATTTCGTTGTTCGATTTCGTTGTTCGATTTCGTTGTTCGATTTCGTTGTTCGATTTCGTTGTTCGATTTCGTTGTTAGATTTCGTTGTTCGTTGTTAGATTTCGTTGTTCGTTGTTAGATTTCGTTGTTCGTTGTTAGATTTCGTTGTTCTTTGTTCGATTTCGTGGTTCGAATTCGTTGTTCGAATTCGTTGTTCGATTTCGTTGTTCGATTTCGTTGTTCGATTTCGTTGTTCGATTTCGTGGTTCGAATTCGTTGTTCGAATTCGTTGTTCGATTTCGTTGTTCGATTTCGTTGTTCGATTTTGTTGTTCGATTTCGTTGTTCGATTTCGTTGTTCGATTTCGTTGTTCGATTTCGTTGTTCGATTTCGTTGTTCGATTTCGTTGTTCGATTTCGTTGTTCGATTTCGTTGTTCGATTTCTTTGTTCGATTTCGTTGTTCGATTTTGTTGTTCGATTTCGTTGTTCGATTTCGTTGTTCGATTTCGTTGTTCGATTTCGTTGTTCGATTTCGTTGTTCGATTTCGTTGTTCGATTCGTTATTCGATTTCGTTGTTCGATTTCGTTGTTCGATTTCGTTGTTCGATTTCGTTGTTCGTTGTTAGATTTCGTTGTTCGTTGTTAGATTTCGTTGTTCGTTGTTAGATTTCGTTGTTCTTTGTTCGATTTCGTGGTTCGAATTCGTTGTTCGATTTCGTTGTTCGATTTCGTTGTTCGATTTCGTTGTTCGATTTCGTTGTTCGATTTCGTTGTTCGATTTCGTTGTTCGATTTCGTTGTTCGATTTCGTTGTTCGATTTCGTTGTTCGATTTCGTTGTTCGATTTCGTTGTTCGATTTCGTTGTTCGATTTCGTTGTTCGATTTCGTTGTTCGATTTCGTTGTTCGATTTCGTTGTTCGATTTCGTGGTTCGAATTCGTTGTTCGATTTCGTTGTTCGATTTCGTTGTTCGATTTCGTTGTTCGATTTCGTTGTTCGATTTCGTTGTTCGATTTCGTTGTTCGATTTCGTTGTTCGATTTCGTTGTTCGATTCGTTATTCGATTTCGTTGTTCGATTTCGTTGTTCGATTTCGTTGTTAGATTTCGTTGTTCGTTGTTAGATTTCGTTGTTCGATTTCGTTGTTAGATTTCGTTGTTCGATTTCGTTGTTAGATTTCGTTGTTCGTTGTTAGATTTCGTTGTTCGTTGTTAGATTTCGTTGTTCTTTGTTCGATTTCGTGGTTCGAATTCGTTGTTCGAATTCGTTGTTCGATTTCGTTGTTCGAATTCGTTGTTCGAAATCGTTGTTCGAATTCGTTGTTCGATTTCGTTGTTCGATTTCGTTGTTCGATTTCGTTGTTCGATTTCGTTGTTCGATTTCGTTGTTCGATTTCGTTGTTCGATTTCGTTTGTTCGATTTCGTTGTTCGATTTCGTTGTTCCATTTCGTTGTTCGATTTCGTTGTTCGATTTCGTTGTTCGATTTCGTTGTTCGATTTCGTTGTTCGTTGTTAGATTTCGTTGTTCGTTGTTAGATTTCGTTGTTCGTTGTTAGATTTCGTTGTTCTTTGTTCGATTTCGTGGTTCGAATTCGTTGTTCGATTTCGTTGTTCGATTTCGTTGTTCGATTTCGTTGTTCGATTTCGTTGTTCGATTTCGTTGTTCGATTTCGTTGTTCGATTTCGTTGTTCGATTTCGTTGTTCGATTTCGTTGTTCGATTTCGTTGTTCGATTTCGTTGTTCGATTTCGTTGTTCGATTTCGTTGTTCGATTCGTTATTCGATTTCGTTGTTCGATTTCGTTGTTCGATTTCGTTGTTAGATTTCGTTGTTCGTTGTTAGATTTCGTTGTTCGATTTCGTTGTTAGATTTCGTTGTTCGATTTCGTTGTTAGATTTCGTTGTTCGTTGTTAGATTTCGTTGTTCGTTGTTAGATTTCGTTGTTCTTTGTTCGATTTCGTGGTTCGAATTCGTTGTTCGAATTCGTTGTTCGATTTCGTTGTTCGAATTCGTTGTTCGAATTCGTTGTTCGAATTCGTTGTTCGATTTCGTTGTTCGATTTCGTTGTTCGATTTCGTTGTTCGATTTCGTTGTTCGATTTCGTTGTTCGATTTCGTTGTTCGATTTCGTTTGTTCGATTTCGTTGTTCGATTTCGTTGTTCCATTTCGTTGTTCGATTTCGTTGTTCGATTTCGTTGTTCGATTTCGTTGTTCGATTTCGTTGTTCGTTGTTAGATTTCGTTGTTCGTTGTTAGATTTCGTTGTTCGTTGTTAGATTTCGTTGTTCTTTGTTCGATTTCGTGGTTCGAATTCGTTGTTCGATTTCGTTGTTCGATTTCGAAGTTCGATTTCGTTGTTCGATTTCGTTGTTCGATTTCGTTGTTCGATTTCGTTGTTCGATTCGTTATTCGATTTCGTTGTTCGATTTCGTTGTTCGATTTCGTTGTTCCATTTCGTTGTTCGATTTCGTTGTTCGATTTCGTTGTTCGATTTCGTTGTTAGATTTCGTTGTTCGTTGTTAGATTTCGTTGTTCGATTTCGTTGTTAGATTTCGTTGTTCGATTTCGTTGTTAGATTTCGTTGTTCGATTTCGTTGTTAGATTTCGTTGTTCGTTGTTAGATTTCGTTGTTCGTTGTTAGATTTCGTTGTTCTTTGTTCGATTTCGTGGTTCGAATTCGTTGTTCGAATTCGTTGTTCGATTTCGTTGTTCGAATTCGTTGTTCGAAATCGTTGTTCGAATTCGTTGTTCGATTTCGTTGTTCGATTTCGTTGTTCGATTTCGTTGTTCGATTTCGTTGTTCGATTTCGTTGTTCGATTTCGTTGTTCGATTTCGTTTGTTCGATTTCGTTGTTCGATTTCGTTGTTCCATTTCGTTGTTCGATTTCGTTGTTCGATTTCGTTGTTCGATTTCGTTGTTCGATTTCGTTGTTCGTTGTTAGATTTCGTTGTTCGTTGTTAGATTTCGTTGTTCTTTGTTCGATTTCGTGGTTCGAATTCGTTGTTCGATTTCGTTGTTCGATTTCGTTGTTCGATTTCGTTGTTCGATTTCGTTGTTCGATTTCGTTGTTCGATTTCGTTGTTCGATTTCGTTGTTCGATTTCGTTGTTCGATTTCGTTGTTCGATTTCGTTGTTCGATTTCGTTGTTCGATTTCGTTGTTCGATTCGTTATTCGATTTCGTTGTTCGATTTCGTTGTTCGATTTCGTTGTTAGATTTCGTTGTTCGTTGTTAGATTTCGTTGTTCGATTTCGTTGTTAGATTTCGTTGTTCGATTTCGTTGTTAGATTTCGTTGTTCGTTGTTAGATTTCGTTGTTCGTTGTTAGATTTCGTTGTTCTTTGTTCGATTTCGTGGTTCGAATTCGTTGTTCGAATTCGTTGTTCGATTTCGTTGTTCGAATTCGTTGTTCGAATTCGTTGTTCGAATTCGTTGTTCGATTTCGTTGTTCGATTTCGTTGTTCGATTTCGTTGTTCGATTTCGTTGTTCGATTTCGTTGTTCGATTTCGTTGTTCGATTTCGTTTGTTCGATTTCGTTGTTCGATTTCGTTGTTCCATTTCGTTGTTCGATTTCGTTGTTCGATTTCGTTGTTCGATTTCGTTGTTCGATTTCGTTGTTCGTTGTTAGATTTCGTTGTTCGTTGTTAGATTTCGTTGTTCGTTGTTAGATTTCGTTGTTCTTTGTTCGATTTCGTGGTTCGAATTCGTTGTTCGATTTCGTTGTTCGATTTCGAAGTTCGATTTCGTTGTTCGATTTCGTTGTTCGATTTCGTTGTTCGATTTCGTTGTTCGAATCGTTATTCGATTTCGTTGTTCGATTTCGTTGTTCGATTTCGTTGTTCCATTTCGTTGTTCGATTTCGTTGTTCGATTTCGTTGTTCGATTTCGTTGTTAGATTTCGTTGTTCGTTGTTAGATTTCGTTGTTCGATTTCGTTGTTAGATTTCGTTGTTCGATTTCGTTGTTAGATTTCGTTGTTCGTTGTTAGATTTCGTTGTTCGTTGTTAGATTTCGTTGTTCTTTGTTCGATTTCGTGGTTCGAATTCGTTGTTCGATTTCGTTGTTCGATTTCGTTGTTCGATTTCGTTGTTCGATTTCGTTGTTCGATTTCGTTGTTCGATTTCGTTGTTCGATTTCGTTGTTCGATTTCGTTGTTCGATTTCGTTGTTCGATTTCGTTGCTCGAATTCGTTGTTCGAATTCGTTGTTCGAATTCGTTGTTCGATTTCGTTGTTCGATTTCGTTGTTCGATTTCGTTGTTCGATTTCGTTGTTCGATTTCGTTGTTCGATTTCGTTGTTCGATTTCGTTGTTCGATTTCGTTGTTCGATTTCGTTGTTCGATTTCGTTGTTCGATTTCGTTGTTCGATTTCGTTGTTCGATTTCGTTGTTCGATTTCGTTGTTCGATTTCGTTGTTCGATTTCGTTGTTCGATTTCGTTGTTCGATTTCGTTGTTCGATTTCGTTGTTCGATTTCGTTGTTCGATTTCGTTGTTCGATTTCGTTGTTCGATTCGTTGTTCGATTTCGTTGTTCGATTTCGTTGTTCGATTTCGTTGTTCCATTTCGTTGTTCGATTTCGTTGTTCGATTTCGTTGTTCGATTTCGTTGTTAGATTTCGTTGTTCGTTGTTAGATTTCGTTGTTCGATTTCGTTGTTCGATTTCGTTGTTAGATTTCGTTGTTCGTTGTTAGATTTCGTTGTTCGTTGTTAGATTTCGTTGTTCTTTGTTCGATTTCGTGGTTCGAATTCGTTGTTCGAATTCGTTGTTCGATTTCGTTGTTCGAATTCGTTGTTCGAATCCGTTGTTCGATTTCGTTGTTCGATTTCGTTGTTCGATTTCGTTGTTCGATTTCGTTGTTCGATTTCGTTGTTCGATTTCGTTGTTCGATTTCGTTGTTCGATTCGTTATTCGATTCGTTATTCGATTTCGTTGTTCGATTTCGTTGTTCGATTTCGTTGTTCGATTTCGTTGTTCGTTGTTAGATTTCGTTGTTCGTTGTTAGATTTCGTTGTTCGTTGTTAGATTTCGTTGTTCTTTGTTCGATTTCGTGGTTCGAATTCGTTGTTCGATTTCGTTGTTCGATTTCGTTGTTCGATTTCGTTGTTCGATTTCGTTGTTCGATTTCGTTGTTCGATTTCGTTGTTCGATTTCGTTGTTCGATTTCGTTGTTCGATTTCGTTGTTCGATTTCGTTGTTCGATTTCGTTGTTCGATTTCGTTGTTCGATTTCGTTGTTCGATTCGTTATTCGATTTCGTTGTTCGATTTCGTTGTTCGATTTCGTTGTTAGATTTCGTTGTTCGTTGTTAGATTTCGTTGTTCGATTTCGTTGTTAGATTTCGTTGTTCGATTTCGTTGCTAGATTTCGTTGTTCGTTGTTAGATTTCGTTGTTCGTTATTAGATTTCGTTGTTCTTTGTTCGATTTCGTGGTTCGAATTCGTTGTTCGAATTCGTTGTTCGATTTCGTTGTTCGAATTCGTTGTTCGAATTCGTTGTTCGAATTCGTTGTTCGATTTCGTTGTTCGATTTCGTTGTTCGATTTCGTTGTTCGATTTCGTTGTTCGATTTCGTTGTTCGATTTCGTTGTTCGATTTCGTTTGTTCGATTTCGTTGTTCGATTTCGTTGTTCCATTTCGTTGTTCGATTTCGTTGTTCGATTTCGTTGTTTGATTTCGTTGTTCGATTTCGTTGTTCGTTGTTAGATTTCGTTGTTCGTTGTTAGATTTCGTTGTTCGTTGTTAGATTTCGTTGTTCTTTGTTCGATTTCGTGGTTCGAATTCGTTGTTCGATTTCGTTGTTCGATTTCGAAGTTCGATTTCGTTGTTCGATTTCGTTGTTCGATTTCGTTGTTCGATTTCGTTGTTCGATTCGTTATTCGATTTCGTTGTTCGATTTCGTTGTTCGATTTCGTTGTTCCATTTCGTTGTTCGATTTCGTTGTTCGATTTCGTTGTTCGATTTCGTTGTTAGATTTCGTTGTTCGTTGTTAGATTTCGTTGTTAGATTTCGTTGTTCGATTTCGTTGTTAGATTTCGTTGTTCGTTGTTAGATTTCGTTGTTCGTTGTTAGATTTCGTTGTTCTTTGTTCGATTTCGTGGTTCGAATTCGTTGTTCGAATTCGTTGTTCGATTTCGTTGTTCGAATTCGTTGTTCGAATTCGTTGTTCGAATTCGTTGTTCGAATCCGTTGTTCGATTTCGTTGTTCGATTTCGTTGTTCGATTTCGTTGTTCGATTTCGTTGTTCGTTTTCGTTGTTCGATTTCGTTGTTCGATTTCGTTGTTCGATTTCGTTGTTCGATTTCGTTGTTCGATTTCGTTGTTCGATTTCGTTGTTCGATTTCGTTGTTCGATTTCGTTGTTCGATTTCGTTGTTCGATTCGTTATTCGATTCGTTATTCGATTTCGTTGTTCGATTTCGTTGTTCGATTTCGTTGTTCGATTTCGTTGTTCGTTGTTAGATTTCGTTGTTCGTTGTTAGATTTCGTTGTTCGTTGTTAGATTTCGTTGTTCTTTGTTCGATTTCGTGGTTCGAATTCGTTGTTCGATTTCGTTGTTCGATTTCGTTGTTCGATTTCGTTGTTCGATTTCGTTGTTCGATTTCGTTGTTCGATTTCGTTGTTCGATTTCGTTGTTCGATTTCGTTGTTCGATTTCGTTGTTCGATTTCGTTGTTCGATTTCGTTGTTCGATTTCGTTGTTCGATTTCGTTGTTCGATTTCGTTGTTCGATTTCGTTTGTTCGATTTCGTTGTTCGATTTCGTTGTTCCATTTCGTTGTTCGATTTCGTTGTTCGATTTCGTTGTTTGATTTCGTTGTTCGATTTCGTTGTTCGTTGTTAGATTTCGTTGTTCGTTGTTAGATTTCGTTGTTCGTTGTTAGATTTCGTTGTTCTTTGTTCGATTTCGTGGTTCGAATTCGTTGTTCGATTTCGTTGTTCGATTTCGAAGTTCGATTTCGTTGTTCGATTTCGTTGTTCGATTTCGTTGTTCGATTTCGTTGTTCGATTCGTTATTCGATTTCGTTGTTCGATTTCGTTGTTCGATTTCGTTGTTCCATTTCGTTGTTCGATTTCGTTGTTCGATTTCGTTGTTCGATTTCGTTGTTAGATTTCGTTGTTCGTTGTTAGATTTCGTTGTTCGATTTCGTTGTTAGATTTCGTTGTTCGATTTCGTTGTTAGATTTCGTTGTTCGTTGTTAGATTTCGTTGTTCGTTGTTAGATTTCGTTGTTCGTTGTTAGATTTCGTTGTTCTTTGTTCGATTTCGTGGTTCGAATTCGTTGTTCGAATTCGTTGTTCGATTTCGTTGTTCGAATTCGTTGTTCGAATTCGTTGTTCGAATTCGTTGTTCGAATCCGTTGTTCGATTTCGTTGTTCGATTTCGTTGTTCGATTTCGTTGTTCGATTTCGTTGTTCGATTTCGTTGTTCGTTTTCGTTGTTCGATTTCGTTGTTCGATTTCGTTGTTCGATTTCGTTGTTCGATTTCGTTGTTCGATTTCGTTGTTCGATTTCGTTGTTCGATTTCGTTGTTCGATTTCGTTGTTCGATTTCGTTGTTCGATTCGTTATTCGATTCGTTATTCGATTTCGTTGTTCGATTTCGTTGTTCGATTTCGTTGTTCGATTTCGTTGTTCGTTGTTAGATTTCGTTGTTCGTTGTTAGATTTCGTTGTTCGTTGTTAGATTTCGTTGTTCTTTGTTCGATTTCGTGGTTCGAATTCGTTGTTCGATTTCGTTGTTCGATTTCGTTGTTCGATTTCGTTGTTCGATTTCGTTGTTCGATTTCGTTGTTCGATTTCGTTGTTCGATTTCGTTGTTCGATTTCGTTGTTCGATTTCGTTGTTCGATTTCGTTGTTCGATTTCGTTGTTCGATTTCGTTGTTCGATTTCGTTGTTCGATTTCGTTGTTCGATTTCGTTGTTCGATTCGTTATTCGATTCGTTATTCGATTTCGTTGTTCGATTTCGTTGTTCGATTTCGTTGTTCGATTTCGTTGTTCGTTGTTAGATTTCGTTGTTCGTTGTTAGATTTCGTTGTTCGTTGTTAGATTTCGTTGTTCTTTGTTCGATTTCGTGGTTCGAATTCGTTGTTCGATTTCGTTGTTCGATTTCGTTGTTCGATTTCGTTGTTCGATTTCGTTGTTCGATTTCGTTGTTCGATTTCGTTGTTCGATTTCGTTGTTCGATTTCGTTGTTCTATTTCGTTGTTAGATTTCGTTGTTCGTTGTTAGATTTCGTTGTTCGATTTCGTTGTTAGATTTCGTTGTTCGTTGTTAGATTTCGTTGTTCGTTATTAGATTTCGTTGTTCTTTGTTCGATTTCGTGGTTCGAATTCGTTGTTCGAATTCGTTGTTCGATTTCGTTGTTCGAATTCGTTGTTCGAATTCGTTGTTCGAATTCGTTGTTCGATTTCGTTGTTCGATTTCGTTGTTCGATTTCGTTGTTCGATTTCGTTGTTCGATTTCGTTGTTCGATTTCGTTGTTCGATTTCGTTTGTTCGATTTCGTTGTTCGATTTCGTTGTTCCATTTCGTTGTTCGATTTCGTTGTTCGATTTCGTTGTTTGATTTCGTTGTTCGATTTCGTTGTTCGTTGTTAGATTTCGTTGTTCGTTGTTAGATTTCGTTGTTCGTTGTTAGATTTCGTTGTTCTTTGTTCGATTTCGTGGTTCGAATTCGTTGTTCGATTTCGTTGTTCGATTTCGAAGTTCGATTTCGTTGTTCGATTTCGTTGTTCGATTTCGTTGTTCGATTTCGTTGTTCGATTCGTTATTCGATTTCGTTGTTCGATTTCGTTGTTCGATTTCGTTGTTCCATTTCGTTGTTCGATTTCGTTGTTCGATTTCGTTGTTCGATTTCGTTGTTAGATTTCGTTGTTCGTTGTTAGATTTCGTTGTTCGATTTCGTTGTTAGATTTCGTTGTTCGATTTCGTTGTTAGATTTCGTTGTTCGTTGTTAGATTTCGTTGTTCGTTGTTAGATTTCGTTGTTCTTTGTTCGATTTCGTGGTTCGAATTCGTTGTTCGAATTCGTTGTTCGATTTCGTTGTTCGAATTCGTTGTTCGAATTCGTTGTTCGAATTCGTTGTTCGATTTCGTTGTTCGATTTCGTTGTTCGATTTCGTTGTTCGATTTCGTTGTTCGATTTCGTTGTTCGATTTCGTTGTTCGATTTCGTTGTTCGATTTCGTTGTTCGATTTCGTTGTTCGTTGTTAGATTTCGTTGTTCGTTGTTAGATTTCGTTGTTCGTTGTTAGATTTCGTTGTTCTTTGTTCGATTTCGTGGTTCGAATTCGTTGTTCGAATTCGTTGTTCGATTTCGTTGTTCGATTTCGTTGTTCGATTTCGTTGTTCGATTTCGTGGTTCGAATTCGTTGTTCGAATTCGTTGTTCGATTTCGTTGTTCGATTTCGTTGTTCGATTTTGTTGTTCGATTTCGTTGTTCGATTTCGTTGTTCGATTTCGTTGTTCGATTTCGTTGTTCGATTTCGTTGTTCGATTTCGTTGTTCGATTTCGTTGTTCGATTTCGTTGTTCGATTTCTTTGTTCGATTTCGTTGTTCGATTTCGTTGTTCGATTTCGTTGTTTTAGATTTCGTTGTTCGTTGTTAGATTTCGTTGTTCGTTGTTAGATTTCGTTGTTCGTTGTTAGATTTCGTTGTGCTTTGTTCGATTTCGTGGTTCGAATTCGTTGTTCGAATTCGTAGTTCGATTTCGTTGTTCGATTTCGTTGTTCGATTTTGTTGTTCGATTTCGTTGTTCGATTTCGTTGTTCGATTTCGTTGTTCGATTTCGTTGTTCGATTTCGTTGTTCGATTTCGTTGTTCGATTTCGTTGTTCGATTTCGTTGTTCGATTTCGTTGTTCGATTTCGTTGTTCGATTTCGTTGTTCGATTTCGTTGTTCGATTTCGTTGTTCGATTTCGTTGTTCGATTTCGTTGTTCGATTTCGTTGTTCGATTTCGTTGTTCGATTTCGTTGTTCGATTTCGTTGTTCGATTTCGTTGTTCGATTTCGTTGTTCGATTTCGTTGTTCGATTTCGTTGTTCGATTTCGTTGTTCGATTTCGTTGTTCGATTTCGTTGTTCGATTTCGTTGTTCGATTTCGTTGTTAGATTTCGTTGTTCGTTGTTAGATTTCGTTGTTCGTTGTTAGATTTCGTTGTTCGTTGTTAGATTTCGTTGTTCTTTGTTCGATTTCGTGGTTCGAATTCGTTGTTCGAATTCGTTGTTCGATTTCGTTGTTCGATTTCGTTGTTCGATTTCGTTGTTCGATTTCGTTGTTCGATTTCGTGGTTCGAATTCGTTGTTCGAATTCGTTGTTCGATTTCGTTGTTCGATTTTGTTGTTCGATTTCGTTGTTCGATTTCGTTGTTCGATTTCGTTGTTCGATTTCGTTGTTCGATTTCGTTGTTCGATTTCGTTGTTCGATTTCGTTGTTCGATTTCGTTGTTCGATTTCGTTGTTCGATTTCTTTGTTCGATTTCGTTGTTCGATTTCGTTGTTCGATTTCGTTGTTCGATTTCGTTGTTCGATTTCGTTGTTCGATTTCGTTGTTCGATTTCGTTGTTCGATTTCGTTGTTCGATTTCGTTGTTCGATTTCGTTGTTCGATTTCGTTGTTCGATTCGTTGTTCGATTTCGTTGTTCGATTTCGTTGTTCGATTTCGTTGTTAGATTTCGTTGTTCGTTGTTAGATTTCGTTGTTCGATTTCGTTGTTAGATTTCGTTGTTCGTTGTTAGATTTCGTTGTTCGTTGTTAGATTTCGTTGTTCTTTGTTCGATTTCGTTGTTCGATTTCGTTGTTCGATTTCGTTGTTCGTTGTTAGATTTCGTTGTTCGTTGTTAGATTTCGTTGTTCGTTGTTAGATTTCGTTGTTCTTTGTTCGATTTCGTGGTTCGAATTCGTTGTTCGATTTCGTTGTTCGATTTCGTTGTTCGATTTCGTTGTTCGATTTCGTTGTTCGATTTCGTTGTTCGATTTCGTTGTTCGATTTCGTTGTTCGATTTCGTTGTTCGATTTCGTTGTTCGATTTCGTTGTTCGAATTCGTTGTTCGAATTCGTTGTTCGAATTCGTTGTTCGATTTCGTTGTTCGATTTCGTTGTTCGATTTCGTTGTTCGATTTCGTTGTTCGATTTCGTTGTTCGATTTCGTTGTTCGATTTCGTTGTTCGATTTCGTTGTTCGATTTCGTTGTTCGATTTCGTTGTTCGATTTCGTTGTTCGATTTCGTTGTTCGATTTCGTTGTTCGATTTCGTTGTTCGATTTCGTTGTTCGATTTCGTTGTTCGATTTCGTTGTTCGATTTCGTTGTTCGATTTCGTTGTTCGATTTCGTTGTTCGATTTCGTTGTTCGATTTCGTTGTTCGATTTCGTTGTTCGATTTCGTTGTTCGATTTCGTTGTTCGATTTCGTTGTTCGATTTCGTTGTTCGATTTCGTTGTTCGATTTCGTTGTTCGATTTCGTTGTTCGATTTCGTTGTTCGATTTCGTTGTTCGATTTCGTTGTTCGATTTCGTTGTTCGATTTCGTTGTTCGATTTCGTTGTTCGATTTCGTTGTTCCATTTCGTTGTTCGATTTCGTTGTTCGATTTCGTTGTTCCATTTCGTTGTTCGATTTCGTTGTTCGATTTCGTTGTTCGATTTCGTTGTTCGATTTCGTTGTTAGATTTCGTTGTTCGTTGTTAGATTTCGTTGTTCGTTGTTAGATTTCGTTGTTCGATTTCGTTGTTCGATTTCGTTGTTCGATTTCGTTGTTAGATTTCGTTGTTCGATTTCGTTGTTCGATTTCGTTGTTAGATTTCGTTGTTCGTTGTTAGATTTCGTTGTTCGTTGTTAGATTTCGTTGTTCGATTTCGTTGTTCGATTTCGTTGTTAGATTTCGTTGTTCGTTGTTAGATTTCGTTGTTCGTTGTTAGATTTCGTTGTTCTTTGTTCGATTTCGTGGTTCGAATTCGTTGTTCGAATTCGTTGTTCGATTTCGTTGTTCGAATTCGTTGTTCGATTTCGTTGTTCGATTTCGTTGTTCCATTTCGTTGTTCGATTTCGTTGTTCGATTTCGTTGTTCGATTTCGTTGTTAGATTTCGTTGTTCGTTGTTAGATTTCGTTGTTCGTTGTTAGATTTCGTTGTTCGATTTCGTTGTTCGATTTCGTTGTTAGATTTCGTTGTTCGTTGTTAGATTTCGTTGTTCGTTGTTAGATTTCGTTGTTCTTTGTTCGATTTCGTGGTTCGAATTCGTTGTTCGAATTCGTTGTTCGATTTCGTTGTTCGAATTCGTTGTTCGAATTCGTTGTTCGAATTCGTTGTTCGATTTCGTTGTTCGATTTCGTTGTTCGATTTCGTTGTTCGATTTCGTTGTTCGTTTTCGTTGTTCGATTTCGTTGTTCGATTTCGTTGTTCGATTTCGTTGTTCGATTTCGTTGTTCGATTTCGTTGTTCGTTGTTAGATTTCGTTGTTCTTTGTTCGATTTCGTGGTTCGAATTCGTTGTTCGAATTCGTTGTTCGATTTCGTTGTTCGAATTCGTTGTTCGATTTCGTTGTTCGATTTCGTTGTTCCATTTCGTTGTTCGATTTCGTTCGATTTCGTTGTTCGATTTCGTTGTTAGATTTCGTTGTTCGTTGTTAGATTTCGTTGTTCGTTGTTAGATTTCGTTGTTCGATTTCGTTGTTCGATTTCGTTGTTAGATTTCGTTGTTCGTTGTTAGATTTCGTTGTTCTTTGTTCGATTTCGTGGTTCGAATTCGTTGTTCGAATTCGTTGTTCGATTTCGTTGTTCGAATTCGTTGTTCGAATTCGTTGTTCGAATTCGTTGTTCGATTTCGTTGTTCGATTTCGTTGTTCGATTTCGTTGTTCGATTTCGTTGTTCGTTTTCGTTGTTCGATTTCGTTGTTCGATTTCGTTGTTCGATTTTGTTGTTCGATTTCGTTGTTCGATTTCGTTGTTCGATTTCGTTGTTCGATTTCGTTGTTCGATTTCGTTGTTCCATTTCGTTCGATTTCGTTGTTCGATTCGTTCGATTTCGTTGTTCGATTTCGTTGTTCGATTTCGTTGTTCCATTTCGTTGTTCGATTTCGTTGTTCGATTTCGTTGTTCGATTTCGTTGTTAGATTTCGTTGTTCGTTGTTAGATTTCGTTGTTCGTTGTTAGATTTCGTTGTTCGATTTCGTTGTTCGATTTCGTTGTTAGATTTCGTTGTTCGTTGTTAGATTTCGTTGTTCGTTGTTAGATTTCGTTGTTCTTTGTTCGATTTCGTGGTTCGAATTCGTTGTTCGAATTCGTTGTTCGATTTCGTTGTTCGAATTCGTTGTTCGAATTCGTTGTTCGAATTCGTTGTTCGATTTCGTTGTTCGATTTCGTTGTTCGATTTCGTTGTTCGATTTCGTTGTTCGATTTCGTTGTTCGTTTTCGTTGTTCGATTTCGTTG
Source organism: Neocrepidodera transversa (assembly GCA_963243735.1). NCBI lineage: Eukaryota > Metazoa > Arthropoda > Insecta > Coleoptera > Chrysomelidae > Neocrepidodera > Neocrepidodera transversa. The sequence goes on from CAUJLB010000231.1 coordinate 203,345, forward strand.
TTCGATTTCGTTGTTCGATTTCGTTGTTCGATTTCGTTGTTCGATTTCGTTGTTCGATTTCGTTGTTCGATTTCGTTGTTCGATTTCGTTGTTCGATTTCGTTGTTCGATTTCGTTGTTAGATTTCGTTGTTCGTTGTTAGATTTCGTTGTTCGTTGTTAGATTTCGTTGTTCTTTGTTCGATTTCGTGGTTCGAATTCGTTATTCGATTTCGTTGTTCGATTTCGTTGTTCGATTTCGTTGTTAGATTTCGTTGTTCGTTGTTAGATTTCGTTGTTCGATTTCGTTGTTAGATTTCGTTGTTCGATTTCGTTGTTAGATTTCGTTGTTCGTTGTTAGATTTCGTTGTTCGTTGTTAGATTTCGTTGTTCTTTGTTCGATTTCGTGGTTCGAATTCGTTGTTCGAATTCGTTGTTCGATTTCGTTGTTCGAATTCGTTGTTCGAATTCGTTGTTCGAATTCGTTGTTCGATTTCGTTGTTCGATTTCGTTGTTCGATTTCGTTGTTCGATTTCGTTGTTCGATTTCGTTGTTCGATTTCGTTGTTCGATTTCGTTGTTCGATTTCGTTTGTTCGATTTCGTTGTTCGATTTCGTTGTTCCATTTCGTTGTTCGATTTCGTTGTTCGATTTCGTTGTTTGATTTCGTTGTTCGATTTCGTTGTTTGATTTCGTTGTTCGATTTCGTTGTTCGTTGTTAGATTTCGTTGTTCGTTGTTAGATTTCGTTGTTCGTTGTTAGATTTCGTTGTTCTTTGTTCGATTTCGTGGTTCGAATTCGTTGTTCGATTTCGTTGTTCGATTTCGAAGTTCGATTTCGTTGTTCGATTTCGTTGTTCGATTTCGTTGTTCGATTTCGTTGTTCGATTTCGTTGTGCGATTTCGTTGTTCGATTTCGTTGTTCGATTTCGAAGTTCGATTTCGTTGTTCGATTTCGTTGTTCGATTTCGTTGTTCGATTTCGTTGTTCGATTTCGTTGTTCGATTTCGTTGTTCGATTTCGTTGTTCGATTCGTTATTCGATTTCGTTGTTCGATTTCGTTGTTCGATTTCGTTGTTAGATTTCGTTGTTCGTTGTTAGATTTCGTTGTTCGATTTCGTTGTTAGATTTCGTTGTTCGATTTCGTTGTTAGATTTCGTTGTTCGTTGTTAGATTTCGTTGTTCGTTGTTAGATTTCGTTGTTCTTTGTTCGATTTCGTGGTTCGAATTCGTTGTTCGAATTCGTTGTTCGATTTCGTTGTTCGAATTCGTTGTTCGAATTCGTTGTTCGAATTCGTTGTTCGATTTCGTTGTTCGATTTCGTTGTTCGATTTCGTTGTTCGATTTCGTTGTTCGATTTCGTTGTTCGATTTCGTTGTTCGATTTCGTTTGTTCGATTTCGTTGTTCGATTTCGTTGTTCCATTTCGTTGTTCGATTTCGTTGTTCGATTTCGTTGTTTGATTTCGTTGTTCGATTTCGTTGTTCGTTGTTAGATTTCGTTGTTCGTTGTTAGATTTCGTTGTTCGTTGTTAGATTTCGTTGTTCTTTGTTCGATTTCGTGGTTCGAATTCGTTGTTCGATTTCGTTGTTCGATTTCGAAGTTCGATTTCGTTGTTCGATTTCGTTGTTCGATTTCGTTGTTCGATTTCGTTGTTCGATTCGTTATTCGATTTCGTTGTTCGATTTCGTTGTTCGATTTCGTTGTTCCATTTCGTTGTTCGATTTCGTTGTTCGATTTCGTTGTTCGATTTCGTTGTTAGATTTCGTTGTTCGTTGTTAGATTTCGTTGTTCGATTTCGTTGTTAGATTTCGTTGTTCGATTTCGTTGTTAGATTTCGTTGTTCGTTGTTAGATTTCGTTGTTCGTTGTTAGATTTCGTTGTTCTTTGTTCGATTTCGTGGTTCGAATTCGTTGTTCGATTTCGTTGTTCGAATTCGTTGTTCGAATTCGTTGTTCGAATTCGTTGTTCGATTTCGTTGTTCGATTTCGTTGTTCGATTTCGTTGTTCGATTTCGTTGTTCGATTTCGTTGTTCGATTTCGTTGTTCGATTTCGTTGTTCGATTTCGTTGTTAGATTTCGTTGTTCGTTGTTAGATTTCGTTGTTCGTTGTTAGATTTCGTTGTTCGTTGTTAGATTTCGTTGTTCTTTGTTCGATTTCGTTGTTCGATTTCGTTGTTCGATTTCGTTGTTCGATTTCGTGGTTCGAATTCGTTGTTCGAATTCGTTGTTCGATTTCGTTGTTCGATTTCGTTGTTCGATTTTGTTGTTCGATTTCGTTGTTCGATTTCGTTGTTCGATTTCGTTGTTCGATTTCGTTGTTCGATTTCGTTGTTCGATTTCGTTGTTCGATTTCGTTGTTCGATTTCGTTGTTCGATTTCGTTGTTCGATTTCTTTGTTCGATTTCGTTGTTCGATTTCGTTGTTCGATTTCGTTGTTTTAGATTTCGTTGTTCGTTGTTAGATTTCGTTGTTCGTTGTTAGATTTCGTTGTTCGTTGTTAGATTTCGTTGTGCTTTGTTCGATTTCGTGGTTCGAATTCGTTGTTCGAATTCGTTGTTCGATTTCGTTGTTCGATTTCGTTGTTCGATTTTGTTGTTCGATTTCGTTGTTCGATTTCGTTGTTCGATTTCGTTGTTCGATTTCGTTGTTCGATTTCGTTGTTCGATTTCGTTGTTCGATTTCGTTGTTCGATTTCGTTGTTCGATTTCGTTGTTCGATTTCGTTGTTCGATTTCGTTGTTCGATTTCGTTGTTCGATTTCGTTGTTCGATTTCGTTGTTCGATTTCGTTGTTCGATTTCGTTGTTCGATTTCGTTGTTCGATTTCGTTGTTCGATTTCGTTGTTCGATTTCGTTGTTCGATGTCGTTGTTCGATTTCGTTGTTCGATTTCGTTGTTCGATTTCGTTGTTCGATTTCGTTGTTCGATTTCGTTGTTCGATTTCGTTGTTAGATTTCGTTGTTCGTTGTTAGATTTCGTTGTTCGTTGTTAGATTTCGTTGTTCGTTGTTAGATTTCGTTGTTCTTTGTTCGATTTCGTGGTTCGAATTCGTTGTTCGAATTCGTTGTTCGATTTCGTTGTTCGATTTCGTTGTTCGATTTCGTTGTTCGATTTCGTGGTTCGAATTCGTTGTTCGAATTCGTTGTTCGATTTCGTTGTTCGATTTCGTTGTTCGATTTTGTTGTTCGATTTCGTTGTTCGATTTCGTTGTTCGATTTCGTTGTTCGATTTCGTTGTTCGATTTCGTTGTTCGATTTCGTTGTTCGATTTCGTTGTTCGATTTCGTTGTTCGATTTCTTTGTTCGATTTCGTTGTTCGATTTCGTTGTTCGATTTCGTTGTTCGATTTCGTTGTTCGATTTCGTTGTTCGATTTCGTTGTTCGATTTCGTTGTTCGATTTCGTTGTTCGATTTCGTTGTTCGATTTCGTTGTTCGATTTCGTTGTTCGATTTCGTTGTTCGATTTCGTTGTTCGATTTCGTTGTTCGATTCGTTGTTCGATTTCGTTGTTCGATTTCGTTGTTCGATTTCGTTGTTCCATTTCGTTGTTCGATTTCGTTGTTCGATTTCGTTATTCGATTTCGTTGTTAGATTTCGTTGTTCGTTGTTAGATTTCGTTGTTCGATTTCGTTGTTAGATTTCGTTGTTCGTTGTTAGATTTCGTTGTTCGTTGTTAGATTTCGTTGTTCTTTGTTCGATTTCGTGGTTCGAATTCGTTGTTCGAATTCGTTGTTCGATTTCGTTGTTCGAATTCGTTGTTCGAATCCGTTGTTCGATTTCGTTGTTCGATTTCGTTGTTCGATTTCGTTGTTCGATTTCGTTGTTCGTTTTCGTTGTTCGATTTCGTTGTTCGATTTCGTTGTTCGATTTCGTTGTTCGATTTCGTTGTTCGATTTCGTTGTTCGATTTCGTTGTTCGATTTCGTTGTTCGATTTCGTTGTTCGATTTCGTTGTTCGATTCGTTATTCGATTTCGTTGTTCGATTTCGTTGTTCGATTTCGTTGTTCGATTTCGTTGTTCGTTGTTAGATTTCGTTGTTCGTTGTTAGATTTCGTTGTTCGTTGTTAGATTTCGTTGTTCTTTGTTCGATTTCGTGGTTCGAATTCGTTGTTCGATTTCGTTGTTCGATTTCGTTGTTCGATTTCGTTGTTCGATTTCGTTGTTCGATTTCGTTGTTCGATTTCGTTGTTCGATTTCGTTGTTCGATTTCGTTGTTCGATTTCGTTGTTCGATTTCGTTGTTCGATTTCGTTGTTCGAATTCGTTGTTCGAATTCGTTGTTCGAATTCGTTGTTCGATTTCGTTGTTCGATTTCGTTGTTCGATTTCGTTGTTCGATTTCGTTGTTCGATTTCGTTGTTCGATTTCGTTGTTCGATTTCGTTGTTCGATTTCGTTGTTCGATTTCGTTGTTCGATTTCGTTGTTCGATTTCGTTGTTCGATTTCGTTGTTCGATTTCGTTGTTCGATTTCGTTGTTCGATTTCGTTGTTCGATTTCTTTGTTCGATTTCGTTGTTCGATTTCGTTGTTCGATTTCGTTGTTCGATTTCGTTGTTCGATTTCGTTGTTCGATTTCGTTGTTCGATTTCGTTGTTCGATTTCGTTGTTCGATTTCGTTGTTCGATTTCGTTGTTCGATTTCTTTGTTCCATTTCGTTGTTCGATTTCGTTGTTCGATTTCGTTGTTCGATTTCGTTGTTAGATTTCGTTGTTCGTTGTTAGATTTCGTTGTTCGATTTCGTTGTTAGATTTCGTTGTTCGTTGTTAGATTTCGTTGTTCGTTGTTAGATTTCGTTGTTCTTTGTTCGATTTCGTGGTTCGAATTCGTTGTTCGAATTCGTTGTTCGATTTCGTTGTTCGAATTCGTTGTTCGAATCCGTTGTTCGATTTCGTTGTTCGATTTCGTTGTTCGATTTCGTTGTTCGATTTCGTTGTTCGTTTTCGTTGTTCGATTTCGTTGTTCGATTTCGTTGTTCGATTTCGTTGTTCGATTTCGTTGTTCGATTTCGTTGTTCGATTTCGTTGTTCGATTTCGTTGTTCGATTTCGTTGTTCGATTTCGTTGTTCGATTCGTTATTCGATTTCGTTGTTCGATTTCGTTGTTCGATTTCGTTGTTCGATTTCGTTGTTCGTTGTTAGATTTCGTTGTTCGTTGTTAGATTTCGTTGTTCGTTGTTAGATTTCGTTGTTCTTTGTTCGATTTCGTGGTTCGAATTCGTTGTTCGATTTCGTTGTTCGATTTCGTTGTTCGATTTCGTTGTTCGATTTCGTTGTTCGATTTCGTTGTTCGATTTCGTTGTTCGATTTCGTTGTTCGATTTCGTTGTTCGATTTCGTTGTTCGATTTCGTTGTTCGATTTCGTTGTTCGATTTCGTTGTTCGATTTCGTTGTTCGATTTCGTTGTTCGATTTCGTTGTTCGATTCGTTATTCGATTTCGTTGTTCGATTTCGTTGTTCGATTTCGTTGTTAGATTTCGTTGTTCGTTGTTAGATTTCGTTGTTCGATTTCGTTGTTAGATTTCGTTGTTCGATTTCGTTGTTAGATTTCGTTGTTCGTTGTTAGATTTCGTTGTTCGTTGTTAGATTTCGTTGTTCTTTGTTCGATTTCGTGGTTCGAATTCGTTGTTCGAATTCGTTGTTCGATTTCGTTGTTCGATTTCGTTGTTCGATTTCGTTGTTCGATTTCGTTGTTCGTTTTCGTTGTTCGATTTCGTTGTTCGATTTCGTTGTTCGATTTCGTTGTTCGATTTCGTTGTTCGATTTCGTTGTTCGATTTCGTTGTTCGATTTCGTTGTTCGATTTCGTTGTTCGATTTCGTTGTTCGATTCGTTATTCGATTTCGTTGTTCGATTTCGTTGTTCGATTTCGTTGTTCGATTTCGTTGTTCGTTGTTAGATTTCGTTGTTCGTTGTTAGATTTCGTTGTTCGTTGTTAGATTTCGTTGTTCTTTGTTCGATTTCGTGGTTCGAATTCGTTGTTCGATTTCGTTGTTCGATTTCGTTGTTCGATTTCGTTGTTCGATTTCGTTGTTCGATTTCGTTGTTCGATTTCGTTGTTCGATTTCGTTGTTCGATTTCGTTGTTCGATTTCGTTGTTCGATTTCGTTGTTCGATTTCGTTGTTCGATTTCGTTGTTCGATTTCGTTGTTCGATTTCGTTGTTCGATTTCGTTGTTCGATTCGTTATTCGATTTCGTTGTTCGATTTCGTTGTTCGATTTCGTTGTTAGATTTGGTTGTTCGTTGTTAGATTTCGTTGTTCAATTTCGTTGTTAGATTTCGTTGTTCGATTTCGTTGTTAGATTTCGTTGTTCGTTGTTAGATTTCGTTGTTCGTTGTTAGATTTCGTTGTTCTTTGTTCGATTTCGTGGTTCGAATTCGTTGTTCGAATTCGTTGTTCGATTTCGTTGTTCGAATTCGTTGTTCGAATTCGTTGTTCGAATTCGTTGTTCGATTTCGTTGTTCGATTTCGTTGTTCGATTTCGTTGTTCGATTTCGTTGTTCGATTTCGTTGTTCGATTTCGTTGTTCGATTTCGTTTGTTCGATTTCGTTGTTCGATTTCGTTGTTCCATTTCGTTGTTCGATTTCGTTGTTCGATTTCGTTGTTCGATTTCGTTGTTCGATTTCGTTGTTCGTTGTTAGATTTCGTTGTTCGTTGTTAGATTTCGTTGTTCTTTGTTCGATTTCGTGGTTCGAATTCGTTGTTCGATTTCGTTGTTCGATTTCGTTGTTAGATTTCGTTGTTCGATTTCGTTGTTAGATTTCGTTGTTCGTTGTTAGATTTCGTTGTTCGTTGTTAGATTTCGTTGTTCTTTGTTCGAATTCGTTGTTCGAATTCGTTGTTCGATTTCGTTGTTCGAATTCGTTGTTCGAATTCGTTGTTCGAATTCGTTGTTCGATTTCGTTGTTCGATTTCGTTGTTCGATTTCGTTGTTCGATTTCGTTGTTCGATTTCGTTGTTCGATTTCGTTGTTCGATTTCGTTGTTCGATTTCGTTTGTTCGATTTCGTTGTTCGATTTCGTTGTTCGATTTCGTTGTTCGATTTCGTTGTTCGATTTCGTTGTTCGATTCGTTATTCGATTCGTTATTCGATTTCGTTGTTCGATTTCGTTGTTCGATTTCGTTGTTCGATTTCGTTGTTCGTTGTTCGATTTCGTTGTTCGATTTCGTTGTTCGATTTCGTTGTTCGATTTCGTTGTTCGATTTCGTTGTTCGATTCGTTATTCGATTTCGTTGTTCGATTTCGTTGTTCGATTTCGTTGTTAGATTTGGTTGTTCGTTGTTAGATTTCGTTGTTCAATTTCGTTGTTAGATTTCGTTGTTCGATTTCGTTGTTAGATTTCGTTGTTCGTTGTTAGATTTCGTTGTTCGTTGTTAGATTTCGTTGTTCTTTGTTCGATTTCGTGGTTCGAATTCGTTGTTCGAATTCGTTGTTCGATTTCGTTGTTCGAATTCGTTGTTCGAATTCGTTGTTCGAATTCGTTGTTCGATTTCGTTGTTCGATTTCGTTGTTCGATTTCGTTGTTCGATTTCGTTGTTCGATTTCGTTGTTCGATTTCGTTGTTCGATTTCGTTTGTTCGATTTCGTTGTTCGATTTCGTTGTTCCATTTCGTTGTTCGATTTCGTTGTTCGATTTCGTTGTTCGATTTCGTTGTTCGATTTCGTTGTTCGTTGTTAGATTTCGTTGTTCGTTGTTAGATTTCGTTGTTCTTTGTTCGATTTCGTTGTTCGATTTCGTTGTTCGATTTCGTTGTTCGATTTCGTTGTTCGATTTCGTTGTTCGATTTCGTTGTTCGATTTCGTTGTTCGATTTCGTTGTTCGATTTCGTTGTTCGATTTCGTTGTTCGATTTCGTTGTTCGATTCGTTATTCGATTTCGTTGTTCGATTTCGTTGTTCGATTTCGTTGTTAGATTTCGTTGTTCGTTGTTAGATTTCGTTGTTCGATTTCGTTGTTAGATTTCGTTGTTCGATTTCGTTGTTAGATTTCGTTGTTCGTTGTTAGATTTCGTTGTTCGTTGTTAGATTTCGTTGTTCGTTGTTCGATTTCGTTGTTCGATTTCGTTGTTAGATTTCGTTGTTCGTTGTTAGATTTCGTTGTTCGATTTCGTTGTTAGATTTCGTTGTTCGATTTCGTTGTTAGATTTCGTTGTTCGTTGTTAGATTTCGTTGTTCGTTGTTAGATTTCGTTGTTCTTTGTTCGAATTCGTTGTTCGAATTCGTTGTTCGATTTCGTTGTTCGAATTCGTTGTTCGAATTCGTTGTTCGAATTCGTTGTTCGATTTCGTTGTTCGATTTCGTTGTTCGATTTCGTTGTTCGATTTCGTTGTTCGATTTCGTTGTTCGATTTCGTTGTTCGATTTCGTTTGTTCGATTTCGTTGTTCGATTTCGTTGTTCGATTTCGTTGTTCGATTTCGTTGTTCGATTTCGTTGTTCGATTCGTTATTCGATTCGTTATTCGATTTCGTTGTTCGATTTCGTTGTTCGATTTCGTTGTTCGATTTCGTTGTTCGTTGTTAGATTTCGTTGTTCGTTGTTAGATTTCGTTGTTCGTTGTTAGATTTCGTTGTTCTTTGTTCGATTTCGTGGTTCGAATTCGTTGTTCGATTTCGTTGTTCGATTTCGTTGTTCGATTTCGTTGTTCGATTTCGTTGTTCGATTTCGTTGTTCGATTTCGTTGTTCGATTTCGTTGTTCGATTTCGTTGTTCGATTTCGTTGTTCGATTTCGTTGTTCGATTTCGTTGTTCGATTTCGTTGTTCGATTTCGTTGTTCGATTTCGTTGTTCGATTTCGTTTGTTCGATTTCGTTGTTCGATTTCGTTGTTCCATTTCGTTGTTCGATTTCGTTGTTCGATTTCGTTGTTTGATTTCGTTGTTCGATTTCGTTGTTCGTTGTTAGATTTCGTTGTTCGTTGTTAGATTTCGTTGTTCGTTGTTAGATTTCGTTGTTCTTTGTTCGATTTCGTGGTTCGAATTCGTTGTTCGATTTCGTTGTTCGATTTCGAAGTTCGATTTCGTTGTTCGATTTCGTTGTTCGATTTCGTTGTTCGATTTCGTTGTTCGATTCGTTATTCGATTTCGTTGTTCGATTTCGTTGTTCGATTTCGTTGTTCCATTTCGTTGTTCGATTTCGTTGTTCGATTTCGTTGTTCGATTTCGTTGTTAGATTTCGTTGTTCGTTGTTAGATTTCGTTGTTCGATTTCGTTGTTAGATTTCGTTGTTCGATTTCGTTGTTAGATTTCGTTGTTCGTTGTTAGATTTCGTTGTTCGTTGTTAGATTTCGTTGTTCTTTGTTCGATTTCGTGGTTCGAATTCGTTGTTCGAATTCGTTGTTCGATTTCGTTGTTCGAATTCGTTGTTCGAATTCGTTGTTCGAATTCGTTGTTCGAATCCGTTGTTCGATTTCGTTGTTCGATTTCGTTGTTCGATTTCGTTGTTCGATTTCGTTGTTCGATTTCGTTGTTCGTTTTCGTTGTTCGATTTCGTTGTTCGATTTCGTTGTTCGATTTCGTTGTTCGATTTCGTTGTTCGATTTCGTTGTTCGATTTCGTTGTTCGATTTCGTTGTTCGATTTCGTTGTTCGATTTCGTTGTTCGATTCGTTATTCGATTCGTTATTCGATTTCGTTGTTCGATTTCGTTGTTCGATTTCGTTGTTCGATTTCGTTGTTCGTTGTTAGATTTCGTTGTTCGTTGTTAGATTTCGTTGTTCGTTGTTAGATTTCGTTGTTCTTTGTTCGATTTCGTGGTTCGAATTCGTTGTTCGATTTCGTTGTTCGATTTCGTTGTTCGATTTCGTTGTTCGATTTCGTTGTTCGATTTCGTTGTTCGATTTCGTTGTTCGATTTCGTTGTTCGATTTCGTTGTTCGATTTCGTTGTTCGATTTCGTTGTTCGATTTCGTTGTTCGATTTCGTTGTTCGATTTCGTTGTTCGATTTCGTTGTTCGATTTCGTTGTTCGATTCGTTATTCGATTCGTTATTCGATTTCGTTGTTCGATTTCGTTGTTCGATTTCGTTGTTCGATTTCGTTGTTCGTTGTTAGATTTCGTTGTTCGTTGTTAGATTTCGTTGTTCGTTGTTAGATTTCGTTGTTCTTTGTTCGATTTCGTGGTTCGAATTCGTTGTTCGATTTCGTTGTTCGATTTCGTTGTTCGATTTCGTTGTTCGATTTCGTTGTTCGATTTCGTTGTTCGATTTCGTTGTTCGATTTCGTTGTTCGATTTCGTTGTTCTATTTCGTTGTTAGATTTCGTTGTTCGTTGTTAGATTTCGTTGTTCGATTTCGTTGTTAGATTTCGTTGTTCGTTGTTAGATTTCGTTGTTCGTTATTAGATTTCGTTGTTCTTTGTTCGATTTCGTGGTTCGAATTCGTTGTTCGAATTCGTTGTTCGATTTCGTTGTTCGAATTCGTTGTTCGAATTCGTTGTTCGAATTCGTTGTTCGATTTCGTTGTTCGATTTCGTTGTTCGATTTCGTTGTTCGATTTCGTTGTTCGATTTCGTTGTTCGATTTCGTTGTTCGATTTCGTTTGTTCGATTTCGTTGTTCGATTTCGTTGTTCCATTTCGTTGTTCGATTTCGTTGTTCGATTTCGTTGTTTGATTTCGTTGTTCGATTTCGTTGTTCGTTGTTAGATTTCGTTGTTCGTTGTTAGATTTCGTTGTTCGTTGTTAGATTTCGTTGTTCTTTGTTCGATTTCGTGGTTCGAATTCGTTGTTCGATTTCGTTGTTCGATTTCGAAGTTCGATTTCGTTGTTCGATTTCGTTGTTCGATTTCGTTGTTCGATTTCGTTGTTCGATTCGTTATTCGATTTCGTTGTTCGATTTCGTTGTTCGATTTCGTTGTTCCATTTCGTTGTTCGATTTCGTTGTTCGATTTCGTTGTTCGATTTCGTTGTTAGATTTCGTTGTTCGTTGTTAGATTTCGTTGTTCGATTTCGTTGTTAGATTTCGTTGTTCGATTTCGTTGTTAGATTTCGTTGTTCGTTGTTAGATTTCGTTGTTCGTTGTTAGATTTCGTTGTTCTTTGTTCGATTTCGTGGTTCGAATTCGTTGTTCGAATTCGTTGTTCGATTTCGTTGTTCGAATTCGTTGTTCGAATTCGTTGTTCGAATTCGTTGTTCGATTTCGTTGTTCGATTTCGTTGTTCGATTTCGTTGTTCGATTTCGTTGTTCGATTTCGTTGTTCGATTTCGTTGTTCGATTTCGTTGTTCGATTTCGTTGTTCGATTTCGTTGTTCGTTGTTAGATTTCGTTGTTCGTTGTTAGATTTCGTTGTTCGTTGTTAGATTTCGTTGTTCTTTGTTCGATTTCGTGGTTCGAATTCGTTGTTCGAATTCGTTGTTCGATTTCGTTGTTCGATTTCGTTGTTCGATTTCGTTGTTCGATTTCGTGGTTCGAATTCGTTGTTCGAATTCGTTGTTCGATTTCGTTGTTCGATTTCGTTGTTCGATTTTGTTGTTCGATTTCGTTGTTCGATTTCGTTGTTCGATTTCGTTGTTCGATTTCGTTGTTCGATTTCGTTGTTCGATTTCGTTGTTCGATTTCGTTGTTCGATTTCGTTGTTCGATTTCTTTGTTCGATTTCGTTGTTCGATTTCGTTGTTCGATTTCGTTGTTTTAGATTTCGTTGTTCGTTGTTAGATTTCGTTGTTCGTTGTTAGATTTCGTTGTTCGTTGTTAGATTTCGTTGTGCTTTGTTCGATTTCGTGGTTCGAATTCGTTGTTCGAATTCGTAGTTCGATTTCGTTGTTCGATTTCGTTGTTCGATTTTGTTGTTCGATTTCGTTGTTCGATTTCGTTGTTCGATTTCGTTGTTCGATTTCGTTGTTCGATTTCGTTGTTCGATTTCGTTGTTCGATTTCGTTGTTCGATTTCGTTGTTCGATTTCGTTGTTCGATTTCGTTGTTCGATTTCGTTGTTCGATTTCGTTGTTCGATTTCGTTGTTCGATTTCGTTGTTCGATTTCGTTGTTCGATTTCGTTGTTCGATTTCGTTGTTCGATTTCGTTGTTCGATTTCGTTGTTCGATTTCGTTGTTCGATTTCGTTGTTCGATTTCGTTGTTCGATTTCGTTGTTCGATTTCGTTGTTCGATTTCGTTGTTCGATTTCGTTGTTCGATTTCGTTGTTCGATTTCGTTGTTAGATTTCGTTGTTCGTTGTTAGATTTCGTTGTTCGTTGTTAGATTTCGTTGTTCGTTGTTAGATTTCGTTGTTCTTTGTTCGATTTCGTGGTTCGAATTCGTTGTTCGAATTCGTTGTTCGATTTCGTTGTTCGATTTCGTTGTTCGATTTCGTTGTTCGATTTCGTTGTTCGATTTCGTGGTTCGAATTCGTTGTTCGAATTCGTTGTTCGATTTCGTTGTTCGATTTTGTTGTTCGATTTCGTTGTTCGATTTCGTTGTTCGATTTCGTTGTTCGATTTCGTTGTTCGATTTCGTTGTTCGATTTCGTTGTTCGATTTCGTTGTTCGATTTCGTTGTTCGATTTCGTTGTTCGATTTCTTTGTTCGATTTCGTTGTTCGATTTCGTTGTTCGATTTCGTTGTTCGATTTCGTTGTTCGATTTCGTTGTTCGATTTCGTTGTTCGATTTCGTTGTTCGATTTCGTTGTTCGATTTCGTTGTTCGATTTCGTTGTTCGATTTCGTTGTTCGATTCGTTGTTCGATTTCGTTGTTCGATTTCGTTGTTCGATTTCGTTGTTAGATTTCGTTGTTCGTTGTTAGATTTCGTTGTTCGATTTCGTTGTTAGATTTCGTTGTTCGTTGTTAGATTTCGTTGTTCGTTGTTAGATTTCGTTGTTCTTTGTTCGATTTCGTTGTTCGATTTCGTTGTTCGATTTCGTTGTTCGTTGTTAGATTTCGTTGTTCGTTGTTAGATTTCGTTGTTCGTTGTTAGATTTCGTTGTTCTTTGTTCGATTTCGTGGTTCGAATTCGTTGTTCGATTTCGTTGTTCGATTTCGTTGTTCGATTTCGTTGTTCGATTTCGTTGTTCGATTTCGTTGTTCGATTTCGTTGTTCGATTTCGTTGTTCGATTTCGTTGTTCGATTTCGTTGTTCGATTTCGTTGTTCGAATTCGTTGTTCGAATTCGTTGTTCGAATTCGTTGTTCGATTTCGTTGTTCGATTTCGTTGTTCGATTTCGTTGTTCGATTTCGTTGTTCGATTTCGTTGTTCGATTTCGTTGTTCGATTTCGTTGTTCGATTTCGTTGTTCGATTTCGTTGTTCGATTTCGTTGTTCGATTTCGTTGTTCGATTTCGTTGTTCGATTTCGTTGTTCGATTTCGTTGTTCGATTTCGTTGTTCGATTTCGTTGTTCGATTTCGTTGTTCGATTTCGTTGTTCGATTTCGTTGTTCGATTTCGTTGTTCGATTTCGTTGTTCGATTTCGTTGTTCGATTTCGTTGTTCGATTTCGTTGTTCGATTTCGTTGTTCGATTTCGTTGTTCGATTTCGTTGTTCGATTTCGTTGTTCGATTTCGTTGTTCGATTTCGTTGTTCGATTTCGTTGTTCGATTTCGTTGTTCGATTTCGTTGTTCGATTTCGTTGTTCGATTTCGTTGTTCGATTTCGTTGTTCGATTTCGTTGTTCCATTTCGTTGTTCGATTTCGTTGTTCGATTTCGTTGTTCCATTTCGTTGTTCGATTTCGTTGTTCGATTTCGTTGTTCGATTTCGTTGTTCGATTTCGTTGTTAGATTTCGTTGTTCGTTGTTAGATTTCGTTGTTCGTTGTTAGATTTCGTTGTTCGATTTCGTTGTTCGATTTCGTTGTTCGATTTCGTTGTTAGATTTCGTTGTTCGATTTCGTTGTTCGATTTCGTTGTTAGATTTCGTTGTTCGTTGTTAGATTTCGTTGTTCGTTGTTAGATTTCGTTGTTCGATTTCGTTGTTCGATTTCGTTGTTAGATTTCGTTGTTCGTTGTTAGATTTCGTTGTTCGTTGTTAGATTTCGTTGTTCTTTGTTCGATTTCGTGGTTCGAATTCGTTGTTCGAATTCGTTGTTCGATTTCGTTGTTCGAATTCGTTGTTCGATTTCGTTGTTCGATTTCGTTGTTCCATTTCGTTGTTCGATTTCGTTGTTCGATTTCGTTGTTCGATTTCGTTGTTAGATTTCGTTGTTCGTTGTTAGATTTCGTTGTTCGTTGTTAGATTTCGTTGTTCGATTTCGTTGTTCGATTTCGTTGTTAGATTTCGTTGTTCGTTGTTAGATTTCGTTGTTCGTTGTTAGATTTCGTTGTTCTTTGTTCGATTTCGTGGTTCGAATTCGTTGTTCGAATTCGTTGTTCGATTTCGTTGTTCGAATTCGTTGTTCGAATTCGTTGTTCGAATTCGTTGTTCGATTTCGTTGTTCGATTTCGTTGTTCGATTTCGTTGTTCGATTTCGTTGTTCGTTTTCGTTGTTCGATTTCGTTGTTCGATTTCGTTGTTCGATTTCGTTGTTCGATTTCGTTGTTCGATTTCGTTGTTCGTTGTTAGATTTCGTTGTTCTTTGTTCGATTTCGTGGTTCGAATTCGTTGTTCGAATTCGTTGTTCGATTTCGTTGTTCGAATTCGTTGTTCGATTTCGTTGTTCGATTTCGTTGTTCCATTTCGTTGTTCGATTTCGTTCGATTTCGTTGTTCGATTTCGTTGTTAGATTTCGTTGTTCGTTGTTAGATTTCGTTGTTCGTTGTTAGATTTCGTTGTTCGATTTCGTTGTTCGATTTCGTTGTTAGATTTCGTTGTTCGTTGTTAGATTTCGTTGTTCTTTGTTCGATTTCGTGGTTCGAATTCGTTGTTCGAATTCGTTGTTCGATTTCGTTGTTCGAATTCGTTGTTCGAATTCGTTGTTCGAATTCGTTGTTCGATTTCGTTGTTCGATTTCGTTGTTCGATTTCGTTGTTCGATTTCGTTGTTCGTTTTCGTTGTTCGATTTCGTTGTTCGATTTCGTTGTTCGATTTTGTTGTTCGATTTCGTTGTTCGATTTCGTTGTTCGATTTCGTTGTTCGATTTCGTTGTTCGATTTCGTTGTTCCATTTCGTTCGATTTCGTTGTTCGATTCGTTCGATTTCGTTGTTCGATTTCGTTGTTCGATTTCGTTGTTCCATTTCGTTGTTCGATTTCGTTGTTCGATTTCGTTGTTCGATTTCGTTGTTAGATTTCGTTGTTCGTTGTTAGATTTCGTTGTTCGTTGTTAGATTTCGTTGTTCGATTTCGTTGTTCGATTTCGTTGTTAGATTTCGTTGTTCGTTGTTAGATTTCGTTGTTCGTTGTTAGATTTCGTTGTTCTTTGTTCGATTTCGTGGTTCGAATTCGTTGTTCGAATTCGTTGTTCGATTTCGTTGTTCGAATTCGTTGTTCGAATTCGTTGTTCGAATTCGTTGTTCGATTTCGTTGTTCGATTTCGTTGTTCGATTTCGTTGTTCGATTTCGTTGTTCGATTTCGTTGTTCGTTTTCGTTGTTCGATTTCGTTGTTCGATTTCGTTGTTCGATTTCGTTGTTCGATTTCGTTGTTCGATTTCGTTGTTCGATTTCGTTGTTCGATTTCGTTGTTCGATTTCGTTGTTCGATTTCGTTGTTCGATTTCGTTGTTAGATTTCGTTGTTCGTTGTTAGATTTCGTTGTTCGTTGTTAGATTTCGTTGTTCTTTGTTCGATTTCGTGGTTCGAATTCGTTATTCGATTTCGTTGTTCGATTTCGTTGTTCGATTTCGTTGTTAGATTTCGTTGTTCGTTGTTAGATTTCGTTGTTCGATTTCGTTGTTAGATTTCGTTGTTCGATTTCGTTGTTAGATTTCGTTGTTCGTTGTTAGATTTCGTTGTTCGTTGTTAGATTTCGTTGTTCTTTGTTCGATTTCGTGGTTCGAATTCGTTGTTCGAATTCGTTGTTCGATTTCGTTGTTCGAATTCGTTGTTCGAATTCGTTGTTCGAATTCGTTGTTCGATTTCGTTGTTCGATTTCGTTGTTCGATTTCGTTGTTCGATTTCGTTGTTCGATTTCGTTGTTCGATTTCGTTGTTCGATTTCGTTGTTCGATTTCGTTTGTTCGATTTCGTTGTTCGATTTCGTTGTTCCATTTCGTTGTTCGATTTCGTTGTTCGATTTCGTTGTTTGATTTCGTTGTTCGATTTCGTTGTTTGATTTCGTTGTTCGATTTCGTTGTTCGTTGTTAGATTTCGTTGTTCGTTGTTAGATTTCGTTGTTCGTTGTTAGATTTCGTTGTTCTTTGTTCGATTTCGTGGTTCGAATTCGTTGTTCGATTTCGTTGTTCGATTTCGAAGTTCGATTTCGTTGTTCGATTTCGTTGTTCGATTTCGTTGTTCGATTTCGTTGTTCGATTTCGTTGTGCGATTTCGTTGTTCGATTTCGTTGTTCGATTTCGAAGTTCGATTTCGTTGTTCGATTTCGTTGTTCGATTTCGTTGTTCGATTTCGTTGTTCGATTTCGTTGTTCGATTTCGTTGTTCGATTTCGTTGTTCGATTCGTTATTCGATTTCGTTGTTCGATTTCGTTGTTCGATTTCGTTGTTAGATTTCGTTGTTCGTTGTTAGATTTCGTTGTTCGATTTCGTTGTTAGATTTCGTTGTTCGATTTCGTTGTTAGATTTCGTTGTTCGTTGTTAGATTTCGTTGTTCGTTGTTAGATTTCGTTGTTCTTTGTTCGATTTCGTGGTTCGAATTCGTTGTTCGAATTCGTTGTTCGATTTCGTTGTTCGAATTCGTTGTTCGAATTCGTTGTTCGAATTCGTTGTTCGATTTCGTTGTTCGATTTCGTTGTTCGATTTCGTTGTTCGATTTCGTTGTTCGATTTCGTTGTTCGATTTCGTTGTTCGATTTCGTTTGTTCGATTTCGTTGTTCGATTTCGTTGTTCCATTTCGTTGTTCGATTTCGTTGTTCGATTTCGTTGTTTGATTTCGTTGTTCGATTTCGTTGTTCGTTGTTAGATTTCGTTGTTCGTTGTTAGATTTCGTTGTTCGTTGTTAGATTTCGTTGTTCTTTGTTCGATTTCGTGGTTCGAATTCGTTGTTCGATTTCGTTGTTCGATTTCGAAGTTCGATTTCGTTGTTCGATTTCGTTGTTCGATTTCGTTGTTCGATTTCGTTGTTCGATTCGTTATTCGATTTCGTTGTTCGATTTCGTTGTTCGATTTCGTTGTTCCATTTCGTTGTTCGATTTCGTTGTTCGATTTCGTTGTTCGATTTCGTTGTTAGATTTCGTTGTTCGTTGTTAGATTTCGTTGTTCGATTTCGTTGTTAGATTTCGTTGTTCGATTTCGTTGTTAGATTTCGTTGTTCGTTGTTAGATTTCGTTGTTCGTTGTTAGATTTCGTTGTTCTTTGTTCGATTTCGTGGTTCGAATTCGTTGTTCGATTTCGTTGTTCGAATTCGTTGTTCGAATTCGTTGTTCGAATTCGTTGTTCGATTTCGTTGTTCGATTTCGTTGTTCGATTTCGTTGTTCGATTTCGTTGTTCGATTTCGTTGTTCGATTTCGTTGTTCGATTTCGTTGTTCGATTTCGTTGTTAGATTTCGTTGTTCGTTGTTAGATTTCGTTGTTCGTTGTTAGATTTCGTTGTTCGTTGTTAGATTTCGTTGTTCTTTGTTCGATTTCGTTGTTCGATTTCGTTGTTCGATTTCGTTGTTCGATTTCGTGGTTCGAATTCGTTGTTCGAATTCGTTGTTCGATTTCGTTGTTCGATTTCGTTGTTCGATTTTGTTGTTCGATTTCGTTGTTCGATTTCGTTGTTCGATTTCGTTGTTCGATTTCGTTGTTCGATTTCGTTGTTCGATTTCGTTGTTCGATTTCGTTGTTCGATTTCGTTGTTCGATTTCGTTGTTCGATTTCTTTGTTCGATTTCGTTGTTCGATTTCGTTGTTCGATTTCGTTGTTTTAGATTTCGTTGTTCGTTGTTAGATTTCGTTGTTCGTTGTTAGATTTCGTTGTTCGTTGTTAGATTTCGTTGTGCTTTGTTCGATTTCGTGGTTCGAATTCGTTGTTCGAATTCGTTGTTCGATTTCGTTGTTCGATTTCGTTGTTCGATTTTGTTGTTCGATTTCGTTGTTCGATTTCGTTGTTCGATTTCGTTGTTCGATTTCGTTGTTCGATTTCGTTGTTCGATTTCGTTGTTCGATTTCGTTGTTCGATTTCGTTGTTCGATTTCGTTGTTCGATTTCGTTGTTCGATTTCGTTGTTCGATTTCGTTGTTCGATTTCGTTGTTCGATTTCGTTGTTCGATTTCGTTGTTCGATTTCGTTGTTCGATTTCGTTGTTCGATTTCGTTGTTCGATTTCGTTGTTCGATTTCGTTGTTCGATGTCGTTGTTCGATTTCGTTGTTCGATTTCGTTGTTCGATTTCGTTGTTCGATTTCGTTGTTCGATTTCGTTGTTCGATTTCGTTGTTAGATTTCGTTGTTCGTTGTTAGATTTCGTTGTTCGTTGTTAGATTTCGTTGTTCGTTGTTAGATTTCGTTGTTCTTTGTTCGATTTCGTGGTTCGAATTCGTTGTTCGAATTCGTTGTTCGATTTCGTTGTTCGATTTCGTTGTTCGATTTCGTTGTTCGATTTCGTGGTTCGAATTCGTTGTTCGAATTCGTTGTTCGATTTCGTTGTTCGATTTCGTTGTTCGATTTTGTTGTTCGATTTCGTTGTTCGATTTCGTTGTTCGATTTCGTTGTTCGATTTCGTTGTTCGATTTCGTTGTTCGATTTCGTTGTTCGATTTCGTTGTTCGATTTCGTTGTTCGATTTCTTTGTTCGATTTCGTTGTTCGATTTCGTTGTTCGATTTCGTTGTTCGATTTCGTTGTTCGATTTCGTTGTTCGATTTCGTTGTTCGATTTCGTTGTTCGATTTCGTTGTTCGATTTCGTTGTTCGATTTCGTTGTTCGATTTCGTTGTTCGATTTCGTTGTTCGATTTCGTTGTTCGATTTCGTTGTTCGATTCGTTGTTCGATTTCGTTGTTCGATTTCGTTGTTCGATTTCGTTGTTCCATTTCGTTGTTCGATTTCGTTGTTCGATTTCGTTATTCGATTTCGTTGTTAGATTTCGTTGTTCGTTGTTAGATTTCGTTGTTCGATTTCGTTGTTAGATTTCGTTGTTCGTTGTTAGATTTCGTTGTTCGTTGTTAGATTTCGTTGTTCTTTGTTCGATTTCGTGGTTCGAATTCGTTGTTCGAATTCGTTGTTCGATTTCGTTGTTCGAATTCGTTGTTCGAATCCGTTGTTCGATTTCGTTGTTCGATTTCGTTGTTCGATTTCGTTGTTCGATTTCGTTGTTCGTTTTCGTTGTTCGATTTCGTTGTTCGATTTCGTTGTTCGATTTCGTTGTTCGATTTCGTTGTTCGATTTCGTTGTTCGATTTCGTTGTTCGATTTCGTTGTTCGATTTCGTTGTTCGATTTCGTTGTTCGATTCGTTATTCGATTTCGTTGTTCGATTTCGTTGTTCGATTTCGTTGTTCGATTTCGTTGTTCGTTGTTAGATTTCGTTGTTCGTTGTTAGATTTCGTTGTTCGTTGTTAGATTTCGTTGTTCTTTGTTCGATTTCGTGGTTCGAATTCGTTGTTCGATTTCGTTGTTCGATTTCGTTGTTCGATTTCGTTGTTCGATTTCGTTGTTCGATTTCGTTGTTCGATTTCGTTGTTCGATTTCGTTGTTCGATTTCGTTGTTCGATTTCGTTGTTCGATTTCGTTGTTCGATTTCGTTGTTCGAATTCGTTGTTCGAATTCGTTGTTCGAATTCGTTGTTCGATTTCGTTGTTCGATTTCGTTGTTCGATTTCGTTGTTCGATTTCGTTGTTCGATTTCGTTGTTCGATTTCGTTGTTCGATTTCGTTGTTCGATTTCGTTGTTCGATTTCGTTGTTCGATTTCGTTGTTCGATTTCGTTGTTCGATTTCGTTGTTCGATTTCGTTGTTCGATTTCGTTGTTCGATTTCGTTGTTCGATTTCTTTGTTCGATTTCGTTGTTCGATTTCGTTGTTCGATTTCGTTGTTCGATTTCGTTGTTCGATTTCGTTGTTCGATTTCGTTGTTCGATTTCGTTGTTCGATTTCGTTGTTCGATTTCGTTGTTCGATTTCGTTGTTCGATTTCTTTGTTCCATTTCGTTGTTCGATTTCGTTGTTCGATTTCGTTGTTCGATTTCGTTGTTAGATTTCGTTGTTCGTTGTTAGATTTCGTTGTTCGATTTCGTTGTTAGATTTCGTTGTTCGTTGTTAGATTTCGTTGTTCGTTGTTAGATTTCGTTGTTCTTTGTTCGATTTCGTGGTTCGAATTCGTTGTTCGAATTCGTTGTTCGATTTCGTTGTTCGAATTCGTTGTTCGAATCCGTTGTTCGATTTCGTTGTTCGATTTCGTTGTTCGATTTCGTTGTTCGATTTCGTTGTTCGTTTTCGTTGTTCGATTTCGTTGTTCGATTTCGTTGTTCGATTTCGTTGTTCGATTTCGTTGTTCGATTTCGTTGTTCGATTTCGTTGTTCGATTTCGTTGTTCGATTTCGTTGTTCGATTTCGTTGTTCGATTCGTTATTCGATTTCGTTGTTCGATTTCGTTGTTCGATTTCGTTGTTCGATTTCGTTGTTCGTTGTTAGATTTCGTTGTTCGTTGTTAGATTTCGTTGTTCGTTGTTAGATTTCGTTGTTCTTTGTTCGATTTCGTGGTTCGAATTCGTTGTTCGATTTCGTTGTTCGATTTCGTTGTTCGATTTCGTTGTTCGATTTCGTTGTTCGATTTCGTTGTTCGATTTCGTTGTTCGATTTCGTTGTTCGATTTCGTTGTTCGATTTCGTTGTTCGATTTCGTTGTTCGATTTCGTTGTTCGATTTCGTTGTTCGATTTCGTTGTTCGATTTCGTTGTTCGATTTCGTTGTTCGATTCGTTATTCGATTTCGTTGTTCGATTTCGTTGTTCGATTTCGTTGTTAGATTTCGTTGTTCGTTGTTAGATTTCGTTGTTCGATTTCGTTGTTAGATTTCGTTGTTCGATTTCGTTGTTAGATTTCGTTGTTCGTTGTTAGATTTCGTTGTTCGTTGTTAGATTTCGTTGTTCTTTGTTCGATTTCGTGGTTCGAATTCGTTGTTCGAATTCGTTGTTCGATTTCGTTGTTCGATTTCGTTGTTCGATTTCGTTGTTCGATTTCGTTGTTCGTTTTCGTTGTTCGATTTCGTTGTTCGATTTCGTTGTTCGATTTCGTTGTTCGATTTCGTTGTTCGATTTCGTTGTTCGATTTCGTTGTTCGATTTCGTTGTTCGATTTCGTTGTTCGATTTCGTTGTTCGATTCGTTATTCGATTTCGTTGTTCGATTTCGTTGTTCGATTTCGTTGTTCGATTTCGTTGTTCGTTGTTAGATTTCGTTGTTCGTTGTTAGATTTCGTTGTTCGTTGTTAGATTTCGTTGTTCTTTGTTCGATTTCGTGGTTCGAATTCGTTGTTCGATTTCGTTGTTCGATTTCGTTGTTCGATTTCGTTGTTCGATTTCGTTGTTCGATTTCGTTGTTCGATTTCGTTGTTCGATTTCGTTGTTCGATTTCGTTGTTCGATTTCGTTGTTCGATTTCGTTGTTCGATTTCGTTGTTCGATTTCGTTGTTCGATTTCGTTGTTCGATTTCGTTGTTCGATTTCGTTGTTCGATTCGTTATTCGATTTCGTTGTTCGATTTCGTTGTTCGATTTCGTTGTTAGATTTGGTTGTTCGTTGTTAGATTTCGTTGTTCAATTTCGTTGTTAGATTTCGTTGTTCGATTTCGTTGTTAGATTTCGTTGTTCGTTGTTAGATTTCGTTGTTCGTTGTTAGATTTCGTTGTTCTTTGTTCGATTTCGTGGTTCGAATTCGTTGTTCGAATTCGTTGTTCGATTTCGTTGTTCGAATTCGTTGTTCGAATTCGTTGTTCGAATTCGTTGTTCGATTTCGTTGTTCGATTTCGTTGTTCGATTTCGTTGTTCGATTTCGTTGTTCGATTTCGTTGTTCGATTTCGTTGTTCGATTTCGTTTGTTCGATTTCGTTGTTCGATTTCGTTGTTCCATTTCGTTGTTCGATTTCGTTGTTCGATTTCGTTGTTCGATTTCGTTGTTCGATTTCGTTGTTCGTTGTTAGATTTCGTTGTTCGTTGTTAGATTTCGTTGTTCTTTGTTCGATTTCGTGGTTCGAATTCGTTGTTCGATTTCGTTGTTCGATTTCGTTGTTCGATTTCGTTGTTCGATTTCGTTGTTCGATTTCGTTGTTCGATTTCGTTGTTCGATTTCGTTGTTCGATTTCGTTGTTCGATTTCGTTGTTCGATTTCGTTGTTCGATTTCGTTGTTCGATTCGTTATTCGATTTCGTTGTTCGATTTCGTTGTTCGATTTCGTTGTTAGATTTCGTTGTTCGTTGTTAGATTTCGTTGTTCGATTTCGTTGTTAGATTTCGTTGTTCGATTTCGTTGTTAGATTTCGTTGTTCGTTGTTAGATTTCGTTGTTCGTTGTTAGATTTCGTTGTTCTTTGTTCGAATTCGTTGTTCGAATTCGTTGTTCGATTTCGTTGTTCGAATTCGTTGTTCGAATTCGTTGTTCGAATTCGTTGTTCGATTTCGTTGTTCGATTTCGTTGTTCGATTTCGTTGTTCGATTTCGTTGTTCGATTTCGTTGTTCGATTTCGTTGTTCGATTTCGTTTGTTCGATTTCGTTGTTCGATTTCGTTGTTCCATTTCGTTGTTCGATTTCGTTGTTCGATTTCGTTGTTCGATTTCGTTGTTCGTTGTTAGATTTCGTTGTTCGTTGTTAGATTTCGTTGTTCGTTGTTAGATTTCGTTGTTCTTTGTTCGATTTGGTGGTACGAATTCGTTGTTCGATTTCGTTGTTCGATTTCGAAGTTCGATTTCGTTGTTCGATTTCGTTGTTCGATTTCGTTGTTCGATTTCGTTGTTCGATTCGTTATTCGATTTCGTTGTTCGATTTCGTTGTTCGATTTCGTTGTTCCATTTCGTTGTTCGATTTCGTTGTTCGATTTCGTTGTTAGATTTCGTTGTTAGATTTCGTTGTTCGTTGTTAGATTTCGTTGTTCGATTTCGTTGTTAGATTTCGTTGTTCGATTTCGTTGTTAGATTTCGTTGTTCGTTGTTAGATTTCGTTGTTCGTTGTTAGATTTCGTTGTTCTTTGTTCGATTTCGTGGTTCGAATTCGTTGTTCGAATTCGTTGTTCGATTTCGTTGTTCGAATTCGTTGTTCGAATTCGTTGTTCGAATTCGTTGTTCGATTTCGTTGTTCGATTTCGTTGTTCGATTTCGTTGTTCGATTTCGTTGTTCGATTTCGTTGTTCGATTTCGTTGTTCGAATTCGTTTGTTCGATTTCGTTGTTCGATTTCGTTGTTCCATTTCGTTGTTCGATTTCGTTGTTCGATTTCGTTGTTCGATTTCGTTGTTCGATTTCGTTGTTCGATTTCGTTGTTCGATTTCGTTGTTCGATTTCGTTGTTCGATTTCGTTGTTCGATTTCGTTGTTCGATTTCGTTGTTCGATTTCGTTGTTCGATTTCGTTGTTCGATTTCGTTGTTCGATTTCGTTGTTCGATTTCGTTGTTCGATTTCGTTGTTCGATTTCGTTGTTCGATTTCGTTGTTCGATTTCGTTGTTCGATTCGTTGTTCGATTTCGTTGTTCGATTTCGTTGTTCGATTTCGTTGTTCCATTTCGTTGTTCGATTTCGTTGTTCGATTTCGTTGTTCGATTTCGTTGTTAGATTTCGTTGTTCGTTGTTAGATTTCGTTGTTCGATTTCGTTGTTCGATTTCGTTGTTAGATTTCGTTGTTCGTTGTTAGATTTCGTTGTTCGCTGTTAGATTTCGTTGTTCTTTGTTCGATTTCGTGGTTCGAATTCGTTGTTCGAATTCGTTGTTCGATTTCGTTGTTCGAATTCGTTGTTCGAATCCGTTGTTCGATTTCGTTGTTCGATTTCGTTGTTCGATTTCGTTGTTCGATTTCGTTGTTCGTTTTCGTTGTTCGATTTCGTTGTTCGATTTCGTTGTTCGATTTCGTTGTTCGATTTCGTTGTTCGATTTCGTTGTTCGATTTCGTTGTTCGATTTCGTTGTTCGATTTCGTTGTTCGATTTCGTTGTTCGATTCGTTATTCGATTCGTTATTCGATTTCGTTGTTCGATTTCGTTGTTCGATTTCGTTGTTCGATTTCGTTGTTCGTTGTTAGATTTCGTTGTTCGTTGTTAGATTTCGTTGTTCGTTGTTAGATTTCGTTGTTCGTTGTTAGATTTCGTTGTTCTTTGTTCGATTTCGTGGTTCGAATTCGTTGTTCGAATTCGTTGTTCGATTTCGTTGTTCGAATTCGTTGTTCGAATCCGTTGTTCGATTTCGTTGTTCGATTTCGTTGTTCGATTTCGTTGTTCGATTTCGTTGTTCGTTTTCGTTGTTCGATTTCGTTGTTCGATTTCGTTGTTCGATTTCGTTGTTCGATTTCGTTGTTCGATTTCGTTGTTCGATTTCGTTGTTCGATTTCGTTGTTCGATTTCGTTGTTCGATTCGTTATTCGATTTCGTTGTTCGATTTCGTTGTTCGATTTCGTTGTTCGATTTCATTGTTCGTTGTTAGATTTCGTTGTTCGTTGTTAGATTTCGTTGTTCGTTGTTAGATTTCGTTGTTCTTTGTTCGATTTCGTGGTTCGAATTCGTTGTTCGATTTCGTTGTTCGATTTCGTTGTTCGATTTCGTTGTTCGATTTCGTTGTTCGATTTCGTTGTTCGATTTCGTTGTTCGATTTCGTTGTTCGATTTCGTTGTTCGATTTCGTTGTTCGATTTCGTTGTTCGATTTCGTTGTTCGATTTCGTTGTTCGATTTCGTTGTTCGATTCGTTATTCGATTTCGTTGTTCGATTTCGTTGTTCGATTTCGTTGTTAGATTTCGTTGTTCGTTGTTAGATTTCGTTGTTCGATTTCGTTGTTAGATTTCGTTGTTCGATTTCGTTGTTAGATTTCGTTGTTCGTTGTTAGATTTCGTTGTTCTTTGTTCGATTTCGTGGTTCGATTTCGTTGTTCGATTTCGTTGTTCGATTTCGTTGTTCGATTTCGTTGTTCGATTTCGTTGTTCGATTCGTTATTCGATTTCGTTGTTCGATTTCGTTGTTCGATTTCGTTGTTCGATTTCGTTGTTCGTTGTTAGATTTCGTTGTTCGTTGTTAGATTTCGTTGTTCGTTGTTAGATTTCGTTGTTCTTTGTTCGATTTCGTGGTTCGAATTCGTTGTTCGATTTCGTTGTTCGATTTCGTTGTTCGATTTCGTTGTTCGATTTCGTTGTTCGATTTCGTTGTTCGATTTCGTTGTTCGATTTCGTTGTTCGATTTCGTTGTTCGATTTCGTTGTTCGATTTCGTTGTTCGATTTCGTTGTTCGATTTCGTTGTTCGATTTCGTTGTTCGATTCGTTGTTCGATTTCGTTGTTCGATTTCGTTGTTCGATTTCGTTGTTCCATTTCGTTGTTCGATTTCGTTGTTCGATTTCGTTGTTCGATTTCGTTGTTAGATTTCGTTGTTCGTTGTTAGATTTCGTTGTTCGATTTCGTTGTTCGATTTCGTTGTTAGATTTCGTTGTTCGTTGTTAGATTTCGTTGTTCGCTGTTAGATTTCGTTGTTCTTTGTTCGATTTCGTGGTTCGAATTCGTTGTTCGAATTCGTTGTTCGATTTCGTTGTTCGAATTCGTTGTTCGAATCCGTTGTTCGATTTCGTTGTTCGATTTCGTTGTTCGATTTCGTTGTTCGATTTCGTTGTTCGTTTTCGTTGTTCGATTTCGTTGTTCGATTTCGTTGTTCGATTTCGTTGTTCGATTTCGTTGTTCGATTTCGTTGTTCGATTTCGTTGTTCGATTTCGTTGTTCGATTTCGTTGTTCGATTTCGTTGTTCGATTCGTTATTCGATTCGTTATTCGATTTCGTTGTTCGATTTCGTTGTTCGATTTCGTTGTTCGATTTCGTTGTTCGTTGTTAGATTTCGTTGTTCGTTGTTAGATTTCGTTGTTCGTTGTTAGATTTCGTTGTTCGTTGTTAGATTTCGTTGTTCTTTGTTCGATTTCGTGGTTCGAATTCGTTGTTCGAATTCGTTGTTCGATTTCGTTGTTCGAATTCGTTGTTCGAATCCGTTGTTCGATTTCGTTGTTCGATTTCGTTGTTCGATTTCGTTGTTCGATTTCGTTGTTCGTTTTCGTTGTTCGATTTCGTTGTTCGATTTCGTTGTTCGATTTCGTTGTTCGATTTCGTTGTTCGATTTCGTTGTTCGATTTCGTTGTTCGATTTCGTTGTTCGATTTCGTTGTTCGATTTCGTTGTTCGATTTCGTTGTTCGATTTCGTTGTTCGATTTCGTTGTTCGATTTCGTTGTTCGATTCGTTATTCGATTTCGTTGTTCGATTTCGTTGTTCGATTTCGTTGTTCGATTTCGTTGTTCGTTGTTAGATTTCGTTGTTCGTTGTTAGATTTCGTTGTTCGTTGTTAGATTTCGTTGTTCTTTGTTCGATTTCGTGGTTCGAATTCGTTGTTCGATTTCGTTGTTCGATTTCGTTGTTCGATTTCGTTGTTCGATTTCGTTGTTCGATTTCGTTGTTCGATTTCGTTGTTCGATTTCGTTGTTCGATTTCGTTGTTCGATTTCGTTGTTCGATTTCGTTGTTCGATTTCGTTGTTCGATTTCGTTGTTCGATTTCGTTGTTCGATTTCGTTGTTCGATTTCGTTGTTCGATTCGTTATTCGATTTCGTTGTTCGATTTCGTTGTTCGATTTCGTTGTTAGATTTGGTTGTTCGTTGTTAGATTTCGTTGTTCAATTTCGTTGTTAGATTTCGTTGTTCGATTTCGTTGTTAGATTTCGTTGTTCGTTGTTAGATTTCGTTGTTCGTTGTTAGATTTCGTTGTTCTTTGTTCGATTTCGTGGTTCGAATTCGTTGTTCGAATTCGTTGTTCGATTTCGTTGTTCGAATTCGTTGTTCGAATTCGTTGTTCGAATTCGTTGTTCGATTTCGTTGTTCGATTTCGTTGTTCGATTTCGTTGTTCGATTTCGTTGTTCGATTTCGTTGTTCGATTTCGTTGTTCGATTTCGTTTGTTCGATTTCGTTGTTCGATTTCGTTGTTCCATTTCGTTGTTCGATTTCGTTGTTCGATTTCGTTGTTCGATTTCGTTGTTCGATTTCGTTGTTCGTTGTTAGATTTCGTTGTTCGTTGTTAGATTTCGTTGTTCTTTGTTCGATTTCGTGGTTCGAATTCGTTGTTCGATTTCGTTGTTCGATTTCGTTGTTCGATTTCGTTGTTCGATTTCGTTGTTCGATTTCGTTGTTCGATTTCGTTGTTCGATTTCGTTGTTCGATTTCGTTGTTCGATTTCGTTGTTCGATTTCGTTGTTCGATTTCGTTGTTCGATTCGTTATTCGATTTCGTTGTTCGATTTCGTTGTTCGATTTCGTTGTTAGATTTCGTTGTTCGTTGTTAGATTTCGTTGTTCGATTTCGTTGTTAGATTTCGTTGTTCGATTTCGTTGTTAGATTTCGTTGTTCGTTGTTAGATTTCGTTGTTCGTTGTTAGATTTCGTTGTTCTTTGTTCGAATTCGTTGTTCGAATTCGTTGTTCGATTTCGTTGTTCGAATTCGTTGTTCGAATTCGTTGTTCGAATTCGTTGTTCGATTTCGTTGTTCGATTTCGTTGTTCGATTTCGTTGTTCGATTTCGTTGTTCGATTTCGTTGTTCGATTTCGTTGTTCGATTTCGTTTGTTCGATTTCGTTGTTCGATTTCGTTGTTCCGTTTCGTTGTTCGATTTCGTTGTTCGATTTCGTTGTTCGATTTCGTTGTTCGTTGTTAGATTTCGTTGTTCGTTGTTAGATTTCGTTGTTCGTTGTTAGATTTCGTTGTTCTTTGTTCGATTTGGTGGTACGAATTCGTTGTTCGATTTCGTTGTTCGATTTCGAAGTTCGATTTCGTTGTTCGATTTCGTTGTTCGATTTCGTTGTTCGATTTCGTTGTTCGATTCGTTATTCGATTTCGTTGTTCGATTTCGTTGTTCGATTTCGTTGTTCCATTTCGTTGTTCGATTTCGTTGTTCGATTTCGTTGTTAGATTTCGTTGTTAGATTTCGTTGTTCGTTGTTAGATTTCGTTGTTCGATTTCGTTGTTAGATTTCGTTGTTCGATTTCGTTGTTAGATTTCGTTGTTCGTTGTTAGATTTCGTTGTTCGTTGTTAGATTTCGTTGTTCTTTGTTCGATTTCGTGGTTCGAATTCGTTGTTCGAATTCGTTGTTCGATTTCGTTGTTCGAATTCGTTGTTCGAATTCGTTGTTCGAATTCGTTGTTCGATTTCGTTGTTCGATTTCGTTGTTCGATTTCGTTGTTCGATTTCGTTGTTCGATTTCGTTGTTCGATTTCGTTGTTCGAATTCGTTTGTTCGATTTCGTTGTTCGATTTCGTTGTTCCATTTCGTTGTTCGATTTCGTTGTTCGATTTCGTTGTTCGATTTCGTTGTTCGATTTCGTTGTTCGATTTCGTTGTTCGATTTCGTTGTTCGATTTCGTTGTTCGATTTCGTTGTTCGATTTCGTTGTTCGATTTCGTTGTTCGATTTCGTTGTTCGATTTCGTTGTTCGATTTCGTTGTTCGATTTCGTTGTTCGATTTCGTTGTTCGATTTCGTTGTTCGATTTCGTTGTTCGATTTCGTTGTTCGATTTCGTTGTTCGATTCGTTGTTCGATTTCGTTGTTCGATTTCGTTGTTCGATTTCGTTGTTCCATTTCGTTGTTCGATTTCGTTGTTCGATTTCGTTGTTCGATTTCGTTGTTAGATTTCGTTGTTCGTTGTTAGATTTCGTTGTTCGATTTCGTTGTTCGATTTCGTTGTTAGATTTCGTTGTTCGTTGTTAGATTTCGTTGTTCGCTGTTAGATTTCGTTGTTCTTTGTTCGATTTCGTGGTTCGAATTCGTTGTTCGAATTCGTTGTTCGATTTCGTTGTTCGAATTCGTTGTTCGAATCCGTTGTTCGATTTCGTTGTTCGATTTCGTTGTTCGATTTCGTTGTTCGATTTCGTTGTTCGTTTTCGTTGTTCGATTTCGTTGTTCGATTTCGTTGTTCGATTTCGTTGTTCGATTTCGTTGTTCGATTTCGTTGTTCGATTTCGTTGTTCGATTTCGTTGTTCGATTTCGTTGTTCGATTTCGTTGTTCGATTCGTTATTCGATTCGTTATTCGATTTCGTTGTTCGATTTCGTTGTTCGATTTCGTTGTTCGATTTCGTTGTTCGTTGTTAGATTTCGTTGTTCGTTGTTAGATTTCGTTGTTCGTTGTTAGATTTCGTTGTTCGTTGTTAGATTTCGTTGTTCTTTGTTCGATTTCGTGGTTCGAATTCGTTGTTCGAATTCGTTGTTCGATTTCGTTGTTCGAATTCGTTGTTCGAATCCGTTGTTCGATTTCGTTGTTCGATTTCGTTGTTCGATTTCGTTGTTCGATTTCGTTGTTCGTTTTCGTTGTTCGATTTCGTTGTTCGATTTCGTTGTTCGATTTCGTTGTTCGATTTCGTTGTTCGATTTCGTTGTTCGATTTCGTTGTTCGATTTCGTTGTTCGATTCGTTATTCGATTTCGTTGTTCGATTTCGTTGTTCGATTTCGTTGTTCGATTTCGTTGTTCGTTGTTAGATTTCGTTGTTCGTTGTTAGATTTCGTTGTTCGTTGTTAGATTTCGTTGTTCTTTGTTCGATTTCGTGGTTCGAATTCGTTGTTCGATTTCGTTGTTCGATTTCGTTGTTCGATTTCGTTGTTCGATTTCGTTGTTCGATTTCGTTGTTCGATTTCGTTGTTCGATTTCGTTGTTCGATTTCGTTGTTCGATTTCGTTGTTCGATTTCGTTGTTCGATTTCGTTGTTCGATTTCGTTGTTCGATTTCGTTGTTCGATTTCGTTGTTCGATTCGTTATTCGATTTCGTTGTTCGATTTCGTTGTTCGATTTCGTTGTTAGATTTCGTTGTTCGTTGTTAGATTTCGTTGTTCGATTTCGTTGTTAGATTTCGTTGTTCGATTTCGTTGTTAGATTTCGTTGTTCGTTGTTAGATTTCGTTGTTCGTTGTTAGATTTCGTTGTTCTTTGTTCGATTTCGTGGTTCGAATTCGTTGTTCGAATTCGTTGTTCGATTTCGTTGTTCGATTTCGTTGTTCGATTTCGTTGTTCGATTTCGTTGTTCGTTTTCGTTGTTCGATTTCGTTGTTCGATTTCGTTGTTCGATTTCGTTGTTCGATTTCGTTGTTCGATTTCGTTGTTCGATTTCGTTGTTCGATTTCGTTGTTCGATTTCGTTGTTCGATTTCGTTGTTCGATTCGTTATTCGATTTCGTTGTTCGATTTCGTTGTTCGATTTCGTTGTTCGATTTCGTTGTTCGTTGTTAGATTTCGTTGTTCGTTGTTAGATTTCGTTGTTCGTTGTTAGATTTCGTTGTTCTTTGTTCGATTTCGTGGTTCGAATTCGTTGTTCGATTTCGTTGTTCGATTTCGTTGTTCGATTTCGTTGTTCGATTTCGTTGTTCGATTTCGTTGTTCGATTTCGTTGTTCGATTTCGTTGTTCGATTTCGTTGTTCGATTTCGTTGTTCGATTTCGTTGTTCGATTTCGTTGTTCGATTTCGTTGTTCGATTTCGTTGTTCGATTTCGTTGTTCGATTCGTTATTCGATTTCGTTGTTCGATTTCGTTGTTCGATTTCGTTGTTAGATTTCGTTGTTCGTTGTTAGATTTCGTTGTTCAATTTCGTTGTTAGATTTCGTTGTTCGATTTCGTTGTTAGATTTCGTTGTTCGTTGTTAGATTTCGTTGTTCGTTGTTAGATTTCGTTGTTCTTTGTTCGATTTCGTGGTTCGAATTCGTTGTTCGAATTCGTTGTTCGATTTCGTTGTTCGAATTCGTTGTTCGAATTCGTTGTTCGAATTCGTTGTTCGATTTCGTTGTTCGATTTCGTTGTTCGATTTCGTTGTTCGATTTCGTTGTTCGATTTCGTTGTTCGATTTCGTTGTTCGATTTCGTTTGTTCGATTTCGTTGTTCGATTTCGTTGTTCCATTTCGTTGTTCGATTTCGTTGTTCGATTTCGTTGTTCGATTTCGTTGTTCGATTTCGTTGTTCGTTGTTAGATTTCGTTGTTCGTTGTTAGATTTCGTTGTTCGTTGTTAGATTTCGTTGTTCTTTGTTCGATTTCGTGGTTCGAATTCGTTGTTCGATTTCGTTGTTCGATTTCGTTGTTCGATTTCGTTGTTCGATTTCGTTGTTCGATTTCGTTGTTCGATTTCGTTGTTCGATTTCGTTGTTCGATTTCGTTGTTCGATTTCGTTGTTCGATTTCGTTGTTCGATTTCGTTGTTCGATTCGTTATTCGATTTCGTTGTTCGATTTCGTTGTTCGATTTCGTTGTTAGATTTCGTTGTTCGTTGTTAGATTTCGTTGTTCGATTTCGTTGTTAGATTTCGTTGTTCGATTTCGTTGTTAGATTTCGTTGTTCGTTGTTAGATTTCGTTGTTCGTTGTTAGATTTCGTTGTTCTTTGTTCGAATTCGTTGTTCGAATTCGTTGTTCGATTTCGTTGTTCGAATTCGTTGTTCGAATTCGTTGTTCGAATTCGTTGTTCGATTTCGTTGTTCGATTTCGTTGTTCGATTTCGTTGTTCGATTTCGTTGTTCGATTTCGTTGTTCGATTTCGTTGTTCGATTTCGTTTGTTCGATTTCGTTGTTCGATTTCGTTGTTCCATTTCGTTGTTCGATTTCGTTGTTCGATTTCGTTGTTCGATTTCGTTGTTCGTTGTTAGATTTCGTTGTTCGTTGTTAGATTTCGTTGTTCGTTGTTAGATTTCGTTGTTCTTTGTTCGATTTCGTGGTTCGAATTCGTTGTTCGATTTCGTTGTTCGATTTCGAAGTTCGATTTCGTTGTTCGATTTCGTTGTTCGATTTCGTTGTTCGATT
The DNA here is from genome assembly GCA_963243735.1 of Neocrepidodera transversa. Taxonomy (NCBI): domain Eukaryota; kingdom Metazoa; phylum Arthropoda; class Insecta; order Coleoptera; family Chrysomelidae; genus Neocrepidodera; species Neocrepidodera transversa. The sequence continues at coordinate 235,217 of CAUJLB010000231.1, forward strand.
TCGTTGTTCGATTCGTTATTCGATTTCGTTGTTCGATTTCGTTGTTCGATTTCGTTGTTCCATTTCGTTGTTCGATTTCGTTGTTCGATTTCGTTGTTCGATTTCGTTGTTAGATTTCGTTGTTCGTTGTTAGATTTCGTTGTTCGATTTCGTTGTTAGATTTCGTTGTTCGATTTCGTTGTTAGATTTCGTTGTTCGTTGTTAGATTTCGTTGTTCGTTGTTAGATTTCGTTGTTCTTTGTTCGATTTCGTGGTTCGAATTCGTTGTTCGATTTCGTTGTTCGATTTCGTTGTTCGATTTCGTTGTTCGATTTCGTTGTTCGATTTCGTTGTTCGATTTCGTTGTTCGATTTCGTTGTTCGATTTCGTTGTTCGATTTCGTTGTTCGATTTCGTTGTTCGATTTCGTTGTTCGAATTCGTTGTTCGAATTCGTTGTTCGAATTCGTTGTTCGATTTCGTTGTTCGATTTCGTTGTTCGATTTCGTTGTTCGATTTCGTTGTTCGATTTCGTTGTTCGATTTCGTTGTTCGATTTCGTTGTTCGATTTCGTTGTTCGATTTCGTTGTTCGATTTCGTTGTTCGATTTCGTTGTTCGATTTCGTTGTTCGATTTCGTTGTTCGATTTCGTTGTTCGATTTCGTTGTTCGATTTCGTTGTTCGATTTCGTTGTTCGATTTCGTTGTTCGATTTCGTTGTTCGATTTCGTTGTTCGATTTCGTTGTTCGATTTCGTTGTTCGATTTCGTTGTTCGATTCGTTGTTCGATTTCGTTGTTCGATTTCGTTGTTCGATTTCGTTGTTCCATTTCGTTGTTCGATTTCGTTGTTCGATTTCGTTGTTAGATTTCGTTGTTCGTTGTTAGATTTCGTTGTTCGATTTCGTTGTTCGATTTCGTTGTTAGATTTCGTTGTTCGTTGTTAGATTTCGTTGTTCGCTGTTAGATTTCGTTGTTCTTTGTTCGATTTCGTGGTTCGAATTCGTTGTTCGAATTCGTTGTTCGATTTCGTTGTTCGAATTCGTTGTTCGAATCCGTTGTTCGATTTCGTTGTTCGATTTCGTTGTTCGTTTTCGTTGTTCGATTTCGTTGTTCGATTTCGTTGTTCGATTTCGTTGTTCGATTTCGTTGTTCGATTTCGTTGTTCGATTTCGTTGTTCGATTTCGTTGTTCGATTTCGTTGTTCGATTTCGTTGTTCGATTCGTTATTCGATTCGTTATTCGATTTCGTTGTTCGATTTCGTTGTTCGATTTCGTTGTTCGTTGTTAGATTTCGTTGTTCGTTGTTAGATTTCGTTGTTCGTTGTTAGATTTCGTTGTTCTTTGTTCGATTTCGTGGTTCGAATTCGTTGTTCGATTTCGTTGTTCGATTTCGTTGTTCGATTTCGTTGTTCGATTTCGTTGTTCGATTTCGTTGTTCGATTTCGTTGTTCGATTTCGTTGTTCCATTTCGTTGTTCGATTTCGTTGTTCGATTTCGTTGTTCGATTTCGTTGTTCGATTTCGTTGTTCGATTTCGTTGTTCCATTTCGTTGTTCGATTTCGTTGTTCGATTTCGTTGTTCCATTTCGTTGTTCGTTGTTAGATTTCGTTGTTCGATTTCGTTGTTAGATTTCGTTGTTCGATTTCGTTGTTAGATTTCGTTGTTCGATTTCGTTGTTAGATTTCGTTGTTCGTTGTTAGATTTCGTTGTTCGTTATTAGATTTCGTTGTTCTTTGTTCGATTTCGTGGTTCGAATTCGTTGTTCGAATTCGTTGTTCGATTTCGTTGTTCGAATTCGTTGTTCGAATTCGTTGTTCGAATTCGTTGTTCGATTTCGTTGTTCGATTTCGTTGTTCGATTTCGTTGTTCGATTTCGTTGTTCGATTTCGTTGTTCGATTTCGTTGTTCGATTTCGTTTGTTCGATTTCGTTGTTCGATTTCGTTGTTCCATTTCGTTGTTCGATTTCGTTGTTCGATTTCGTTGTTTGATTTCGTTGTTCGATTTCGTTGTTCGTTGTTAGATTTCGTTGTTCGTTGTTAGATTTCGTTGTTCGTTGTTAGATTTCGTTGTTCTTTGTTCGATTTCGTGGTTCGAATTCGTTGTTCGATTTCGTTGTTCGATTTCGAAGTTCGATTTCGTTGTTCGATTTCGTTGTTCGATTTCGTTGTTCGATTTCGTTGTTCGATTCGTTATTCGATTTCGTTGTTCGATTTCGTTGTTCGATTTCGTTGTTCCATTTCGTTGTTCGATTTCGTTGTTCGATTTCGTTGTTCGATTTCGTTGTTAGATTTCGTTGTTCGTTGTTAGATTTCGTTGTTAGATTTCGTTGTTCGATTTCGTTGTTAGATTTCGTTGTTCGTTGTTAGATTTCGTTGTTCGTTGTTAGATTTCGTTGTTCTTTGTTCGATTTCGTGGTTCGAATTCGTTGTTCGAATTCGTTGTTCGATTTCGTTGTTCGAATTCGTTGTTCGAATTCGTTGTTCGAATTCGTTGTTCGATTTCGTTGTTCGATTTCGTTGTTCGATTTCGTTGTTCGATTTCGTTGTTCGATTTCGTTGTTCGATTTCGTTGTTCGATTTCGTTGTTCGATTTCGTTGTTAGATTTCGTTGTTCGTTGTTAGATTTCGTTGTTCGTTGTTAGATTTCGTTGTTCGTTGTTAGATTTCGTTGTTCTTTGTTCGATTTCGTGGTTCGAATTCGTTGTTCGAATTCGTTGTTCGATTTCGTTGTTCGATTTCGTTGTTCGATTTCGTTGTTCGATTTCGTGGTTCGAATTCGTTGTTCGAATTCGTTGTTCGATTTCGTTGTTCGATTTCGTTGTTCGATTTTGTTGTTCGATTTCGTTGTTCGATTTCGTTGTTCGATTTCGTTGTTCGATTTCGTTGTTCGATTTCGTTGTTCGATTTCGTTGTTCGATTTCGTTGTTCGATTTCGTTGTTCGATTTCTTTGTTCGATTTCGTTGTTCGATTTCGTTGTTCGATTTCGTTGTTTTAGATTTCGTTGTTCGTTGTTAGATTTCGTTGTTCGTTGTTAGATTTCGTTGTTCGTTGTTAGATTTCGTTGTGCTTTGTTCGATTTCGTGGTTCGAATTCGTTGTTCGAATTCGTAGTTCGATTTCGTTGTTCGATTTCGTTGTTCGATTTTGTTGTTCGATTTCGTTGTTCGATTTCGTTGTTCGATTTCGTTGTTCGATTTCGTTGTTCGATTTCGTTGTTCGATTTCGTTGTTCGATTCGTTATTCGATTTCGTTGTTCGATTTCGTTGTTCGATTTCGTTGTTCGATTTCGTTGTTCGTTGTTAGATTTCGTTGTTCGTTGTTAGATTTCGTTGTTCGTTGTTAGATTTCGTTGTTCTTTGTTCGATTTCGTGGTTCGAATTCGTTGTTCGATTTCGTTGTTCGATTTCGTTGTTCGATTTCGTTGTTCGATTTCGTTGTTCGATTTCGTTGTTCGATTTCGTTGTTCGATTTCGTTGTTCGATTTCGTTGTTCGATTTCGTTGTTCGATTTCGTTGTTCGATTTCGTTGTTCGATTTCGTTGTTCGATTTCGTTGTTCGATTTCGTTGTTCGATTTCGTTGTTCGATTTCGTTGTTCGATTTCGTGGTTCGAATTCGTTGTTCGATTTCGTTGTTCGATTTCGTTGTTCGATTTCGTTGTTCGATTTCGTTGTTCGATTTCGTTGTTCGATTTCGTTGTTCGATTTCGTTGTTCGATTTCGTTGTTCGATTTCGTTGTTCGATTTCGTTGTTCGATTCGTTATTCGATTTCGTTGTTCGATTTCGTTGTTCGATTTCGTTGTTAGATTTCGTTGTTCGTTGTTAGATTTCGTTGTTCGATTTCGTTGTTAGATTTCGTTGTTCGATTTCGTTGTTAGATTTCGTTGTTCGTTGTTAGATTTCGTCGTTCGTTGTTAGATTTCGTTGTTCTTTGTTCGATTTCGTGGTTCGAATTCGTTGTTCGAATTCGTTGTTCGATTTCGTTGTTCGAATTCGTTGTTCGAAATCGTTGTTCGAATTCGTTGTTCGATTTCGTTGTTCGATTTCGTTGTTCGATTTCGTTGTTCGATTTCGTTGTTCGATTTCGTTGTTCGATTTCGTTGTTTTAGATTTCGTTGTTCGTTGTTAGATTTCGTTGTTCGTTGTTAGATTTCGTTGTTCGTTGTTAGATTTCGTTGTGCTTTGTTCGATTTCGTGGTTCGAATTCGTTGTTCGAATTCGTAGTTCGATTTCGTTGTTCGATTTCGTTGTTCGATTTTGTTGTTCGATTTCGTTGTTCGATTTCGTTGTTCGATTTCGTTGTTCGATTTCGTTGTTCGATTTCGTTGTTCGATTTCGTTGTTCGATTCGTTATTCGATTTCGTTGTTCGATTTCGTTGTTCGATTTCGTTGTTCGATTTCGTTGTTCGTTGTTAGATTTCGTTGTTCGTTGTTAGATTTCGTTGTTCGTTGTTAGATTTCGTTGTTCTTTGTTCGATTTCGTGGTTCGAATTCGTTGTTCGATTTCGTTGTTCGATTTCGTTGTTCGATTTCGTTGTTCGATTTCGTTGTTCGATTTCGTTGTTCGATTTCGTTGTTCGATTTCGTTGTTCGATTTCGTTGTTCGATTTCGTTGTTCGATTTCGTTGTTCGATTTCGTTGTTCGATTTCGTTGTTCGATTTCGTTGTTCGATTTCGTTGTTCGATTTCGTTGTTCGATTTCGTTGTTCGATTTCGTGGTTCGAATTCGTTGTTCGATTTCGTTGTTCGATTTCGTTGTTCGATTTCGTTGTTCGATTTCGTTGTTCGATTTCGTTGTTCGATTTCGTTGTTCGATTTCGTTGTTCGATTTCGTTGTTCGATTTCGTTGTTCGATTCGTTATTCGATTTCGTTGTTCGATTTCGTTGTTCGATTTCGTTGTTAGATTTCGTTGTTCGTTGTTAGATTTCGTTGTTCGATTTCGTTGTTAGATTTCGTTGTTCGATTTCGTTGTTAGATTTCGTTGTTCGTTGTTAGATTTCGTCGTTCGTTGTTAGATTTCGTTGTTCTTTGTTCGATTTCGTGGTTCGAATTCGTTGTTCGAATTCGTTGTTCGATTTCGTTGTTCGAATTCGTTGTTCGAAATCGTTGTTCGAATTCGTTGTTCGATTTCGTTGTTCGATTTCGTTGTTCGATTTCGTTGTTCGATTTCGTTGTTCGATTTCGTTGTTCGATTTCGTTGTTCGATTTCGTTTGTTCGATTTCGTTGTTCGATTTCGTTGTTCCATTTCGTTGTTCGATTTCGTTGTTCGATTTCGTTGTTCGATTTCGTTGTTCGATTTCGTTGTTCGTTGTTAGATTTCGTTGTTCGTTGTTAGATTTCGTTGTTCGTTGTTAGATTTCGTTGTTCTTTGTTCGATTTCGTGGTTCGAATTCGTTGTTCGATTTCGTTGTTCGATTTCGTTGTTCGATTTCGTTGTTCGATTTCGTTGTTCGATTTCGTTGTTCGATTTCGTTGTTCGATTTCGTTGTTCGATTTCGTTGTTCGATTTCGTTGTTCGATTTCGTTGTTCGATTTCGTTGTTCGATTTCGTTGTTCGATTCGTTATTCGATTTCGTTGTTCGATTTCGTTGTTCGATTTCGTTGTTAGATTTCGTTGTTCGTTGTTAGATTTCGTTGTTCGATTTCGTTGTTAGATTTCGTTGTTCGATTTCGTTGTTAGATTTCGTTGTTCGTTGTTAGATTTCGTTGTTCGTTGTTAGATTTCGTTGTTCTTTGTTCGATTTCGTGGTTCGAATTCGTTGTTCGAATTCGTTGTTCGATTTCGTTGTTCGAATTCGTTGTTCGAATTCGTTGTTCGAATTCGTTGTTCGATTTCGTTGTTCGATTTCGTTGTTCGATTTCGTTGTTCGATTTCGTTGTTCGATTTCGTTGTTCGATTTCGTTGTTCGATTTCGTTTGTTCGATTTCGTTGTTCGATTTCGTTGTTCCATTTCGTTGTTCGATTTCGTTGTTCGATTTCGTTGTTCGATTTCGTTGTTCGATTTCGTTGTTCGTTGTTAGATTTCGTTGTTCGTTGTTAGATTTCGTTGTTCGTTGTTAGATTTCGTTGTTCTTTGTTCGATTTCGTGGTTCGAATTCGTTGTTCGATTTCGTTGTTCGATTTCGAAGTTCGATTTCGTTGTTCGATTTCGTTGTTCGATTTCGTTGTTCGATTTCGTTGTTCGATTCGTTATTCGATTTCGTTGTTCGATTTCGTTGTTCGATTTCGTTGTTCCATTTCGTTGTTCGATTTCGTTGTTCGATTTCGTTGTTCGTTGTTAGATTTCGTTGTTAGATTTCGTTGTTCGATTTCGTTGTTAGATTTCGTTGTTCGTTGTTAGATTTCGTTGTTCGTTGTTAGATTTCGTTGTTCTTTGTTCGATTTCGTGGTTCGAATTCGTTGTTCGAATTCGTTGTTCGATTTCGTTGTTCGAATTCGTTGTTCGAATTCGTTGTTCGAATTCGTTGTTCGATTTCGTTGTTCGATTTCGTTGTTCGATTTCGTTGTTCGATTTCGTTGTTCGATTTCGTTGTTCGATTTCGTTGTTCGATTTCGTTGTTCGATTTCGTTGTTAGATTTCGTTGTTCGTTGTTAGATTTCGTTGTTCGTTGTTAGATTTCGTTGTTCGTTGTTAGATTTCGTTGTTCTTTGTTCGATTTCGTGGTTCGAATTCGTTGTTCGAATTCGTTGTTCGATTTCGTTGTTCGATTTCGTTGTTCGATTTCGTTGTTCGATTTCGTGGTTCGAATTCGTTGTTCGAATTCGTTGTTCGATTTCGTTGTTCGATTTCGTTGTTCGATTTTGTTGTTCGATTTCGTTGTTCGATTTCGTTGTTCGATTTCGTTGTTCGATTTCGTTGTTCGATTTCGTTGTTCGATTTCGTTGTTCGATTTCGTTGTTCGATTTCGTTGTTCGATTTCTTTGTTCGATTTCGTTGTTCGATTTCGTTGTTCGATTTCGTTGTTTTAGATTTCGTTGTTCGTTGTTAGATTTCGTTGTTCGTTGTTAGATTTCGTTGTTCGTTGTTAGATTTCGTTGTGCTTTGTTCGATTTCGTGGTTCGAATTCGTTGTTCGAATTCGTAGTTCGATTTCGTTGTTCGATTTCGTTGTTCGATTTTGTTGTTCGATTTCGTTGTTCGATTTCGTTGTTCGATTTCGTTGTTCGATTTCGTTGTTCGATTTCGTTGTTCGATTTCGTTGTTCGATTCGTTATTCGATTTCGTTGTTCGATTTCGTTGTTCGTTGTTAGATTTCGTTGTTAGATTTCGTTGTTCGATTTCGTTGTTAGATTTCGTTGTTCGTTGTTAGATTTCGTTGTTCGTTGTTAGATTTCGTTGTTCTTTGTTCGATTTCGTGGTTCGAATTCGTTGTTCGAATTCGTTGTTCGATTTCGTTGTTCGAATTCGTTGTTCGAATTCGTTGTTCGAATTCGTTGTTCGATTTCGTTGTTCGATTTCGTTGTTCGATTTCGTTGTTCGATTTCGTTGTTCGATTTCGTTGTTCGATTTCGTTGTTCGATTTCGTTGTTCGATTTCGTTGTTAGATTTCGTTGTTCGTTGTTAGATTTCGTTGTTCGTTGTTAGATTTCGTTGTTCGTTGTTAGATTTCGTTGTTCTTTGTTCGATTTCGTGGTTCGAATTCGTTGTTCGAATTCGTTGTTCGATTTCGTTGTTCGATTTCGTTGTTCGATTTCGTTGTTCGATTTCGTGGTTCGAATTCGTTGTTCGAATTCGTTGTTCGATTTCGTTGTTCGATTTCGTTGTTCGATTTTGTTGTTCGATTTCGTTGTTCGATTTCGTTGTTCGATTTCGTTGTTCGATTTCGTTGTTCGATTTCGTTGTTCGATTTCGTTGTTCGATTTCGTTGTTCGATTTCGTTGTTCGATTTCTTTGTTCGATTTCGTTGTTCGATTTCGTTGTTCGATTTCGTTGTTTTAGATTTCGTTGTTCGTTGTTAGATTTCGTTGTTCGTTGTTAGATTTCGTTGTTCGTTGTTAGATTTCGTTGTGCTTTGTTCGATTTCGTGGTTCGAATTCGTTGTTCGAATTCGTAGTTCGATTTCGTTGTTCGATTTCGTTGTTCGATTTTGTTGTTCGATTTCGTTGTTCGATTTCGTTGTTCGATTTCGTTGTTCGATTTCGTTGTTCGATTTCGTTGTTCGATTTCGTTGTTCGATTCGTTATTCGATTTCGTTGTTCGATTTCGTTGTTCGATTTCGTTGTTCGATTTCGTTGTTCGTTGTTAGATTTCGTTGTTCGTTGTTAGATTTCGTTGTTCGTTGTTAGATTTCGTTGTTCTTTGTTCGATTTCGTGGTTCGAATTCGTTGTTCGATTTCGTTGTTCGATTTCGTTGTTCGATTTCGTTGTTCGATTTCGTTGTTCGATTTCGTTGTTCGATTTCGTTGTTCGATTTCGTTGTTCGATTTCGTTGTTCGATTTCGTTGTTCGATTTCGTTGTTCGATTTCGTTGTTCGATTTCGTTGTTCGATTTCGTTGTTCGATTTCGTTGTTCGATTTCGTTGTTCGATTTCGTTGTTCGATTTCGTTGTTCGATTTCGTGGTTCGAATTCGTTGTTCGATTTCGTTGTTCGATTTCGTTGTTCGATTTCGTTGTTCGATTTCGTTGTTCGATTTCGTTGTTCGATTTCGTTGTTCGATTTCGTTGTTCGATTTCGTTGTTCGATTTCGTTGTTCGATTCGTTATTCGATTTCGTTGTTCGATTTCGTTGTTCGATTTCGTTGTTAGATTTCGTTGTTCGTTGTTAGATTTCGTTGTTCGATTTCGTTGTTAGATTTCGTTGTTCGATTTCGTTGTTAGATTTCGTTGTTCGTTGTTAGATTTCGTTGTTCGTTGTTAGATTTCGTTGTTCTTTGTTCGATTTCGTGGTTCGAATTCGTTGTTCGAATTCGTTGTTCGATTTCGTTGTTCGAATTCGTTGTTCGAAATCGTTGTTCGAATTCGTTGTTCGATTTCGTTGTTCGATTTCGTTGTTCGATTTCGTTGTTCGATTTCGTTGTTCGATTTCGTTGTTCGATTTCGTTGTTCGATTTCGTTTGTTCGATTTCGTTGTTCGATTTCGTTGTTCCATTTCGTTGTTCGATTTCGTTGTTCGATTTCGTTGTTCGATTTCGTTGTTCGATTTCGTTGTTCGTTGTTAGATTTCGTTGTTCGTTGTTAGATTTCGTTGTTCGTTGTTAGATTTCGTTGTTCTTTGTTCGATTTCGTGGTTCGAATTCGTTGTTCGATTTCGTTGTTCGATTTCGTTGTTCGATTTCGTTGTTCGATTTCGTTGTTCGATTTCGTTGTTCGATTTCGTTGTTCGATTTCGTTGTTCGATTTCGTTGTTCGATTTCGTTGTTCGATTTCGTTGTTCGATTTCGTTGTTCGATTTCGTTGTTCGATTCGTTATTCGATTTCGTTGTTCGATTTCGTTGTTCGATTTCGTTGTTAGATTTCGTTGTTCGTTGTTAGATTTCGTTGTTCGATTTCGTTGTTAGATTTCGTTGTTCGATTTCGTTGTTAGATTTCGTTGTTCGTTGTTAGATTTCGTTGTTCGTTGTTAGATTTCGTTGTTCTTTGTTCGATTTCGTGGTTCGAATTCGTTGTTCGAATTCGTTGTTCGATTTCGTTGTTCGAATTCGTTGTTCGAATTCGTTGTTCGAATTCGTTGTTCGATTTCGTTGTTCGATTTCGTTGTTCGATTTCGTTGTTCGATTTCGTTGTTCGATTTCGTTGTTCGATTTCGTTGTTCGATTTCGTTTGTTCGATTTCGTTGTTCGATTTCGTTGTTCCATTTCGTTGTTCGATTTCGTTGTTCGATTTCGTTGTTCGATTTCGTTGTTCGATTTCGTTGTTCGTTGTTAGATTTCGTTGTTCGTTGTTAGATTTCGTTGTTCGTTGTTAGATTTCGTTGTTCTTTGTTCGATTTCGTGGTTCGAATTCGTTGTTCGATTTCGTTGTTCGATTTCGAAGTTCGATTTCGTTGTTCGATTTCGTTGTTCGATTTCGTTGTTCGATTTCGTTGTTCGATTCGTTATTCGATTTCGTTGTTCGATTTCGTTGTTCGATTTCGTTGTTCCATTTCGTTGTTCGATTTCGTTGTTCGATTTCGTTGTTCGATTTCGTTGTTAGATTTCGTTGTTCGTTGTTAGATTTCGTTGTTCGATTTCGTTGTTAGATTTCGTTGTTCGATTTCGTTGTTAGATTTCGTTGTTCGTTGTTAGATTTCGTTGTTCGTTGTTAGATTTCGTTGTTCTTTGTTCGATTTCGTGGTTCGAATTCGTTGTTCGATTTCGTTGTTCGATTTCGTTGTTCGATTTCGTGGTTCGAATTCGTTGTTCGATTTCGTTGTTCGATTTCGTTGTTCGATTTCGTTGTTCGATTTCGTTGTTCGATTTCGTTGTTCGATTTCGTTGTTCGATTTCGTTGTTCGATTTCGTTGTTCGATTTCGTTGTTCGATTTCGTTGTTCGATTTCGTTGTTCGAATTCGTTGTTCGAATTCGTTGTTCGAATTCGTTGTTCGATTTCGTTGTTCGATTTCGTTGTTCGATTTCGTTGTTCGATTTCGTTGTTCGATTTCGTTGTTCGATTTCGTTGTTCGATTTCGTTGTTCGATTTCGTTGTTCGATTTCGTTGTTCGATTTCGTTGTTCGATTTCGTTGTTCGATTTCGTTGTTCGATTTCGTTGTTCGATTTCGTTGTTCGATTTCGTTGTTCGATTTCTTTGTTCGATTTCGTTGTTCGATTTCGTTGTTCGATTTCGTTGTTCGATTTCGTTGTTCGATTTCGTTGTTCGATTTCGTTGTTCGATTTCGTTGTTCGATTTCGTTGTTCGATTTCGTTGTTCGATTTCGTTGTTCGATTTCGTTGTTCGATTTCTTTGTTCCATTTCGTTGTTCGATTTCGTTGTTCGATTTCGTTGTTCGATTTCGTTGTTAGATTTCGTTGTTCGTTGTTAGATTTCGTTGTTCGATTTCGTTGTTAGATTTCGTTGTTCGTTGTTAGATTTCGTTGTTCGTTGTTAGATTTCGTTGTTCTTTGTTCGATTTCGTGGTTCGAATTCGTTGTTCGAATTCGTTGTTCGATTTCGTTGTTCGAATTCGTTGTTCGAATCCGTTGTTCGATTTCGTTGTTCGATTTCGTTGTTCGATTTCGTTGTTCGATTTCGTTGTTCGTTTTCGTTGTTCGATTTCGTTGTTCGATTTCGTTGTTCGATTTCGTTGTTCGATTTCGTTGTTCGATTTCGTTGTTCGATTTCGTTGTTCGATTTCGTTGTTCGATTTCGTTGTTCGATTTCGTTGTTCGATTCGTTATTCGATTTCGTTGTTCGATTTCGTTGTTCGATTTCGTTGTTCGATTTCGTTGTTCGTTGTTAGATTTCGTTGTTCGTTGTTAGATTTCGTTGTTCGTTGTTAGATTTCGTTGTTCTTTGTTCGATTTCGTGGTTCGAATTCGTTGTTCGATTTCGTTGTTCGATTTCGTTGTTCGATTTCGTTGTTCGATTTCGTTGTTCGATTTCGTTGTTCGATTTCGTTGTTCGATTTCGTTGTTCGATTTCGTTGTTCGATTTCGTTGTTCGATTTCGTTGTTCGATTTCGTTGTTCGATTTCGTTGTTCGATTTCGTTGTTCGATTTCGTTGTTCGATTTCGTTGTTCGATTCGTTATTCGATTTCGTTGTTCGATTTCGTTGTTCGATTTCGTTGTTAGATTTCGTTGTTCGTTGTTAGATTTCGTTGTTCGATTTCGTTGTTAGATTTCGTTGTTCGATTTCGTTGTTAGATTTCGTTGTTCGTTGTTAGATTTCGTTGTTCGTTGTTAGATTTCGTTGTTCTTTGTTCGATTTCGTGGTTCGAATTCGTTGTTCGAATTCGTTGTTCGATTTCGTTGTTCGATTTCGTTGTTCGATTTCGTTGTTCGATTTCGTTGTTCGTTTTCGTTGTTCGATTTCGTTGTTCGATTTCGTTGTTCGATTTCGTTGTTCGATTTCGTTGTTCGATTTCGTTGTTCGATTTCGTTGTTCGATTTCGTTGTTCGATTTCGTTGTTCGATTTCGTTGTTCGATTCGTTATTCGATTTCGTTGTTCGATTTCGTTGTTCGATTTCGTTGTTCGATTTCGTTGTTCGTTGTTAGATTTCGTTGTTCGTTGTTAGATTTCGTTGTTCGTTGTTAGATTTCGTTGTTCTTTGTTCGATTTCGTGGTTCGAATTCGTTGTTCGATTTCGTTGTTCGATTTCGTTGTTCGATTTCGTTGTTCGATTTCGTTGTTCGATTTCGTTGTTCGATTTCGTTGTTCGATTTCGTTGTTCGATTTCGTTGTTCGATTTCGTTGTTCGATTTCGTTGTTCGATTTCGTTGTTCGATTTCGTTGTTCGATTTCGTTGTTCGATTTCGTTGTTCGATTTCGTTGTTCGATTCGTTATTCGATTTCGTTGTTCGATTTCGTTGTTCGATTTCGTTGTTAGATTTGGTTGTTCGTTGTTAGATTTCGTTGTTCAATTTCGTTGTTAGATTTCGTTGTTCGATTTCGTTGTTAGATTTCGTTGTTCGTTGTTAGATTTCGTTGTTCGTTGTTAGATTTCGTTGTTCTTTGTTCGATTTCGTGGTTCGAATTCGTTGTTCGAATTCGTTGTTCGATTTCGTTGTTCGAATTCGTTGTTCGAATTCGTTGTTCGAATTCGTTGTTCGATTTCGTTGTTCGATTTCGTTGTTCGATTTCGTTGTTCGATTTCGTTGTTCGATTTCGTTGTTCGATTTCGTTGTTCGATTTCGTTTGTTCGATTTCGTTGTTCGATTTCGTTGTTCCATTTCGTTGTTCGATTTCGTTGTTCGATTTCGTTGTTCGATTTCGTTGTTCGATTTCGTTGTTCGTTGTTAGATTTCGTTGTTCGTTGTTAGATTTCGTTGTTCTTTGTTCGATTTCGTGGTTCGAATTCGTTGTTCGATTTCGTTGTTCGATTTCGTTGTTCGATTTCGTTGTTCGATTTCGTTGTTCGATTTCGTTGTTCGATTTCGTTGTTCGATTTCGTTGTTCGATTTCGTTGTTCGATTTCGTTGTTCGATTTCGTTGTTCGATTTCGTTGTTCGATTCGTTATTCGATTTCGTTGTTCGATTTCGTTGTTCGATTTCGTTGTTAGATTTCGTTGTTCGTTGTTAGATTTCGTTGTTCGATTTCGTTGTTAGATTTCGTTGTTCGATTTCGTTGTTAGATTTCGTTGTTCGTTGTTAGATTTCGTTGTTCGTTGTTAGATTTCGTTGTTCTTTGTTCGAATTCGTTGTTCGAATTCGTTGTTCGATTTCGTTGTTCGAATTCGTTGTTCGAATTCGTTGTTCGAATTCGTTGTTCGATTTCGTTGTTCGATTTCGTTGTTCGATTTCGTTGTTCGATTTCGTTGTTCGATTTCGTTGTTCGATTTCGTTGTTCGATTTCGTTTGTTCGATTTCGTTGTTCGATTTCGTTGTTCCATTTCGTTGTTCGATTTCGTTGTTCGATTTCGTTGTTCGATTTCGTTGTTCGTTGTTAGATTTCGTTGTTCGTTGTTAGATTTCGTTGTTCGTTGTTAGATTTCGTTGTTCTTTGTTCGATTTGGTGGTACGAATTCGTTGTTCGATTTCGTTGTTCGATTTCGAAGTTCGATTTCGTTGTTCGATTTCGTTGTTCGATTTCGTTGTTCGATTTCGTTGTTCGATTCGTTATTCGATTTCGTTGTTCGATTTCGTTGTTCGATTTCGTTGTTCCATTTCGTTGTTCGATTTCGTTGTTCGATTTCGTTGTTAGATTTCGTTGTTAGATTTCGTTGTTCGTTGTTAGATTTCGTTGTTCGATTTCGTTGTTAGATTTCGTTGTTCGATTTCGTTGTTAGATTTCGTTGTTCGTTGTTAGATTTCGTTGTTCGTTGTTAGATTTCGTTGTTCTTTGTTCGATTTCGTGGTTCGAATTCGTTGTTCGAATTCGTTGTTCGATTTCGTTGTTCGAATTCGTTGTTCGAATTCGTTGTTCGAATTCGTTGTTCGATTTCGTTGTTCGATTTCGTTGTTCGATTTCGTTGTTCGATTTCGTTGTTCGATTTCGTTGTTCGATTTCGTTGTTCGAATTCGTTTGTTCGATTTCGTTGTTCGATTTCGTTGTTCCATTTCGTTGTTCGATTTCGTTGTTCGATTTCGTTGTTCGATTTCGTTGTTCGATTTCGTTGTTCGATTTCGTTGTTCGATTTCGTTGTTCGATTTCGTTGTTCGATTTCGTTGTTCGATTTCGTTGTTCGATTTCGTTGTTCGATTTCGTTGTTCGATTTCGTTGTTCGATTTCGTTGTTCGATTTCGTTGTTCGATTTCGTTGTTCGATTTCGTTGTTCGATTTCGTTGTTCGATTTCGTTGTTCGATTTCGTTGTTCGATTCGTTGTTCGATTTCGTTGTTCGATTTCGTTGTTCGATTTCGTTGTTCCATTTCGTTGTTCGATTTCGTTGTTCGATTTCGTTGTTCGATTTCGTTGTTAGATTTCGTTGTTCGTTGTTAGATTTCGTTGTTCGATTTCGTTGTTCGATTTCGTTGTTAGATTTCGTTGTTCGTTGTTAGATTTCGTTGTTCGCTGTTAGATTTCGTTGTTCTTTGTTCGATTTCGTGGTTCGAATTCGTTGTTCGAATTCGTTGTTCGATTTCGTTGTTCGAATTCGTTGTTCGAATCCGTTGTTCGATTTCGTTGTTCGATTTCGTTGTTCGATTTCGTTGTTCGATTTCGTTGTTCGTTTTCGTTGTTCGATTTCGTTGTTCGATTTCGTTGTTCGATTTCGTTGTTCGATTTCGTTGTTCGATTTCGTTGTTCGATTTCGTTGTTCGATTTCGTTGTTCGATTTCGTTGTTCGATTTCGTTGTTCGATTCGTTATTCGATTCGTTATTCGATTTCGTTGTTCGATTTCGTTGTTCGATTTCGTTGTTCGATTTCGTTGTTCGTTGTTAGATTTCGTTGTTCGTTGTTAGATTTCGTTGTTCGTTGTTAGATTTCGTTGTTCGTTGTTAGATTTCGTTGTTCTTTGTTCGATTTCGTGGTTCGAATTCGTTGTTCGAATTCGTTGTTCGATTTCGTTGTTCGAATTCGTTGTTCGAATCCGTTGTTCGATTTCGTTGTTCGATTTCGTTGTTCGATTTCGTTGTTCGATTTCGTTGTTCGTTTTCGTTGTTCGATTTCGTTGTTCGATTTCGTTGTTCGATTTCGTTGTTCGATTTCGTTGTTCGATTTCGTTGTTCGATTTCGTTGTTCGATTTCGTTGTTCGATTTCGTTGTTCGATTCGTTATTCGATTTCGTTGTTCGATTTCGTTGTTCGATTTCGTTGTTCGATTTCGTTGTTCGTTGTTAGATTTCGTTGTTCGTTGTTAGATTTCGTTGTTCGTTGTTAGATTTCGTTGTTCTTTGTTCGATTTCGTGGTTCGAATTCGTTGTTCGATTTCGTTGTTCGATTTCGTTGTTCGATTTCGTTGTTCGATTTCGTTGTTCGATTTCGTTGTTCGATTTCGTTGTTCGATTTCGTTGTTCGATTTCGTTGTTCGATTTCGTTGTTCGATTTCGTTGTTCGATTTCGTTGTTCGATTTCGTTGTTCGATTTCGTTGTTCGATTTCGTTGTTCGATTCGTTATTCGATTTCGTTGTTCGATTTCGTTGTTCGATTTCGTTGTTAGATTTCGTTGTTCGTTGTTAGATTTCGTTGTTCGATTTCGTTGTTAGATTTCGTTGTTCGATTTCGTTGTTAGATTTCGTTGTTCGTTGTTAGATTTCGTTGTTCTTTGTTCGATTTCGTGGTTCGATTTCGTTGTTCGATTTCGTTGTTCGATTTCGTTGTTCGATTTCGTTGTTCGATTTCGTTGTTCGATTCGTTATTCGATTTCGTTGTTCGATTTCGTTGTTCGATTTCGTTGTTCGATTTCGTTGTTCGTTGTTAGATTTCGTTGTTCGTTGTTAGATTTCGTTGTTCGTTGTTAGATTTCGTTGTTCTTTGTTCGATTTCGTGGTTCGAATTCGTTGTTCGATTTCGTTGTTCGATTTCGTTGTTCGATTTCGTTGTTCGATTTCGTTGTTCGATTTCGTTGTTCGATTTCGTTGTTCGATTTCGTTGTTCGATTTCGTTGTTCGATTTCGTTGTTCGATTTCGTTGTTCGATTTCGTTGTTCGATTTCGTTGTTCGATTTCGTTGTTCGATTCGTTGTTCGATTTCGTTGTTCGATTTCGTTGTTCGATTTCGTTGTTCCATTTCGTTGTTCGATTTCGTTGTTCGATTTCGTTGTTCGATTTCGTTGTTAGATTTCGTTGTTCGTTGTTAGATTTCGTTGTTCGATTTCGTTGTTCGATTTCGTTGTTAGATTTCGTTGTTCGTTGTTAGATTTCGTTGTTCGCTGTTAGATTTCGTTGTTCTTTGTTCGATTTCGTGGTTCGAATTCGTTGTTCGAATTCGTTGTTCGATTTCGTTGTTCGAATTCGTTGTTCGAATCCGTTGTTCGATTTCGTTGTTCGATTTCGTTGTTCGATTTCGTTGTTCGATTTCGTTGTTCGTTTTCGTTGTTCGATTTCGTTGTTCGATTTCGTTGTTCGATTTCGTTGTTCGATTTCGTTGTTCGATTTCGTTGTTCGATTTCGTTGTTCGATTTCGTTGTTCGATTTCGTTGTTCGATTTCGTTGTTCGATTCGTTATTCGATTCGTTATTCGATTTCGTTGTTCGATTTCGTTGTTCGATTTCGTTGTTCGATTTCGTTGTTCGTTGTTAGATTTCGTTGTTCGTTGTTAGATTTCGTTGTTCGTTGTTAGATTTCGTTGTTCGTTGTTAGATTTCGTTGTTCTTTGTTCGATTTCGTGGTTCGAATTCGTTGTTCGAATTCGTTGTTCGATTTCGTTGTTCGAATTCGTTGTTCGAATCCGTTGTTCGATTTCGTTGTTCGATTTCGTTGTTCGATTTCGTTGTTCGATTTCGTTGTTCGTTTTCGTTGTTCGATTTCGTTGTTCGATTTCGTTGTTCGATTTCGTTGTTCGATTTCGTTGTTCGATTTCGTTGTTCGATTTCGTTGTTCGATTTCGTTGTTCGATTTCGTTGTTCGATTTCGTTGTTCGATTTCGTTGTTCGATTTCGTTGTTCGATTTCGTTGTTCGATTTCGTTGTTCGATTCGTTATTCGATTTCGTTGTTCGATTTCGTTGTTCGATTTCGTTGTTCGATTTCGTTGTTCGTTGTTAGATTTCGTTGTTCGTTGTTAGATTTCGTTGTTCGTTGTTAGATTTCGTTGTTCTTTGTTCGATTTCGTGGTTCGAATTCGTTGTTCGATTTCGTTGTTCGATTTCGTTGTTCGATTTCGTTGTTCGATTTCGTTGTTCGATTTCGTTGTTCGATTTCGTTGTTCGATTTCGTTGTTCGATTTCGTTGTTCGATTTCGTTGTTCGATTTCGTTGTTCGATTTCGTTGTTCGATTTCGTTGTTCGATTTCGTTGTTCGATTTCGTTGTTCGATTTCGTTGTTCGATTCGTTATTCGATTTCGTTGTTCGATTTCGTTGTTCGATTTCGTTGTTAGATTTGGTTGTTCGTTGTTAGATTTCGTTGTTCAATTTCGTTGTTAGATTTCGTTGTTCGATTTCGTTGTTAGATTTCGTTGTTCGTTGTTAGATTTCGTTGTTCGTTGTTAGATTTCGTTGTTCTTTGTTCGATTTCGTGGTTCGAATTCGTTGTTCGAATTCGTTGTTCGATTTCGTTGTTCGAATTCGTTGTTCGAATTCGTTGTTCGAATTCGTTGTTCGATTTCGTTGTTCGATTTCGTTGTTCGATTTCGTTGTTCGATTTCGTTGTTCGATTTCGTTGTTCGATTTCGTTGTTCGATTTCGTTTGTTCGATTTCGTTGTTCGATTTCGTTGTTCCATTTCGTTGTTCGATTTCGTTGTTCGATTTCGTTGTTCGATTTCGTTGTTCGATTTCGTTGTTCGTTGTTAGATTTCGTTGTTCGTTGTTAGATTTCGTTGTTCTTTGTTCGATTTCGTGGTTCGAATTCGTTGTTCGATTTCGTTGTTCGATTTCGTTGTTCGATTTCGTTGTTCGATTTCGTTGTTCGATTTCGTTGTTCGATTTCGTTGTTCGATTTCGTTGTTCGATTTCGTTGTTCGATTTCGTTGTTCGATTTCGTTGTTCGATTTCGTTGTTCGATTCGTTATTCGATTTCGTTGTTCGATTTCGTTGTTCGATTTCGTTGTTAGATTTCGTTGTTCGTTGTTAGATTTCGTTGTTCGATTTCGTTGTTAGATTTCGTTGTTCGATTTCGTTGTTAGATTTCGTTGTTCGTTGTTAGATTTCGTTGTTCGTTGTTAGATTTCGTTGTTCTTTGTTCGAATTCGTTGTTCGAATTCGTTGTTCGATTTCGTTGTTCGAATTCGTTGTTCGAATTCGTTGTTCGAATTCGTTGTTCGATTTCGTTGTTCGATTTCGTTGTTCGATTTCGTTGTTCGATTTCGTTGTTCGATTTCGTTGTTCGATTTCGTTGTTCGATTTCGTTTGTTCGATTTCGTTGTTCGATTTCGTTGTTCCATTTCGTTGTTCGATTTCGTTGTTCGATTTCGTTGTTCGATTTCGTTGTTCGTTGTTAGATTTCGTTGTTCGTTGTTAGATTTCGTTGTTCGTTGTTAGATTTCGTTGTTCTTTGTTCGATTTGGTGGTACGAATTCGTTGTTCGATTTCGTTGTTCGATTTCGAAGTTCGATTTCGTTGTTCGATTTCGTTGTTCGATTTCGTTGTTCGATTTCGTTGTTCGATTCGTTATTCGATTTCGTTGTTCGATTTCGTTGTTCGATTTCGTTGTTCCATTTCGTTGTTCGATTTCGTTGTTCGATTTCGTTGTTAGATTTCGTTGTTAGATTTCGTTGTTCGTTGTTAGATTTCGTTGTTCGATTTCGTTGTTAGATTTCGTTGTTCGATTTCGTTGTTAGATTTCGTTGTTCGTTGTTAGATTTCGTTGTTCGTTGTTAGATTTCGTTGTTCTTTGTTCGATTTCGTGGTTCGAATTCGTTGTTCGAATTCGTTGTTCGATTTCGTTGTTCGAATTCGTTGTTCGAATTCGTTGTTCGAATTCGTTGTTCGATTTCGTTGTTCGATTTCGTTGTTCGATTTCGTTGTTCGATTTCGTTGTTCGATTTCGTTGTTCGATTTCGTTGTTCGAATTCGTTTGTTCGATTTCGTTGTTCGATTTCGTTGTTCCATTTCGTTGTTCGATTTCGTTGTTCGATTTCGTTGTTCGATTTCGTTGTTCGATTTCGTTGTTCGATTTCGTTGTTCGATTTCGTTGTTCGATTTCGTTGTTCGATTTCGTTGTTCGATTTCGTTGTTCGATTTCGTTGTTCGATTTCGTTGTTCGATTTCGTTGTTCGATTTCGTTGTTCGATTTCGTTGTTCGATTTCGTTGTTCGATTTCGTTGTTCGATTTCGTTGTTCGATTTCGTTGTTCGATTTCGTTGTTCGATTCGTTGTTCGATTTCGTTGTTCGATTTCGTTGTTCGATTTCGTTGTTCCATTTCGTTGTTCGATTTCGTTGTTCGATTTCGTTGTTCGATTTCGTTGTTAGATTTCGTTGTTCGTTGTTAGATTTCGTTGTTCGATTTCGTTGTTCGATTTCGTTGTTAGATTTCGTTGTTCGTTGTTAGATTTCGTTGTTCGCTGTTAGATTTCGTTGTTCTTTGTTCGATTTCGTGGTTCGAATTCGTTGTTCGAATTCGTTGTTCGATTTCGTTGTTCGAATTCGTTGTTCGAATCCGTTGTTCGATTTCGTTGTTCGATTTCGTTGTTCGATTTCGTTGTTCGTTTTCGTTGTTCGATTTCGTTGTTCGATTTCGTTGTTCGATTTCGTTGTTCGATTTCGTTGTTCGATTTCGTTGTTCGATTTCGTTGTTCGATTTCGTTGTTCGATTTCGTTGTTCGATTTCGTTGTTCGATTCGTTATTCGATTCGTTATTCGATTTCGTTGTTCGATTTCGTTGTTCGATTTCGTTGTTCGATTTCGTTGTTCGTTGTTAGATTTCGTTGTTCGTTGTTAGATTTCGTTGTTCGTTGTTAGATTTCGTTGTTCGTTGTTAGATTTCGTTGTTCTTTGTTCGATTTCGTGGTTCGAATTCGTTGTTCGAATTCGTTGTTCGATTTCGTTGTTCGAATTCGTTGTTCGAATCCGTTGTTCGATTTCGTTGTTCGATTTCGTTGTTCGATTTCGTTGTTCGATTTCGTTGTTCGTTTTCGTTGTTCGATTTCGTTGTTCGATTTCGTTGTTCGATTTCGTTGTTCGATTTCGTTGTTCGATTTCGTTGTTCGATTTCGTTGTTCGATTTCGTTGTTCGATTTCGTTGTTCGATTCGTTATTCGATTTCGTTGTTCGATTTCGTTGTTCGATTTCGTTGTTCGATTTCGTTGTTCGTTGTTAGATTTCGTTGTTCGTTGTTAGATTTCGTTGTTCGTTGTTAGATTTCGTTGTTCTTTGTTCGATTTCGTGGTTCGAATTCGTTGTTCGATTTCGTTGTTCGATTTCGTTGTTCGATTTCGTTGTTCGATTTCGTTGTTCGATTTCGTTGTTCGATTTCGTTGTTCGATTTCGTTGTTCGATTTCGTTGTTCGATTTCGTTGTTCGATTTCGTTGTTCGATTTCGTTGTTCGATTTCGTTGTTCGATTTCGTTGTTCGATTTCGTTGTTCGATTCGTTATTCGATTTCGTTGTTCGATTTCGTTGTTCGATTTCGTTGTTAGATTTCGTTGTTCGTTGTTAGATTTCGTTGTTCGATTTCGTTGTTAGATTTCGTTGTTCGATTTCGTTGTTAGATTTCGTTGTTCGTTGTTAGATTTCGTTGTTCGTTGTTAGATTTCGTTGTTCTTTGTTCGATTTCGTGGTTCGAATTCGTTGTTCGAATTCGTTGTTCGATTTCGTTGTTCGATTTCGTTGTTCGATTTCGTTGTTCGATTTCGTTGTTCGATTTCGTTGTTCGATTTCGTTGTTCGATTTCGTTGTTCGATTCGTTATTCGATTTCGTTGTTCGATTTCGTTGTTCGATTTCGTTGTTCGATTTCGTTGTTCGTTGTTAGATTTCGTTGTTCGTTGTTAGATTTCGTTGTTCGTTGTTAGATTTCGTTGTTCTTTGTTCGATTTCGTGGTTCGAATTCGTTGTTCGATTTCGTTGTTCGATTTCGTTGTTCGATTTCGTTGTTCGATTTCGTTGTTCGATTTCGTTGTTCGATTTCGTTGTTCGATTTCGTTGTTCGATTTCGTTGTTCGATTTCGTTGTTCGATTTCGTTGTTCGATTTCGTTGTTCGATTTCGTTGTTCGATTTCGTTGTTCGATTTCGTTGTTCGATTCGTTATTCGATTTCGTTGTTCGATTTCGTTGTTCGATTTCGTTGTTAGATTTCGTTGTTCGTTGTTAGATTTCGTTGTTCAATTTCGTTGTTAGATTTCGTTGTTCGATTTCGTTGTTAGATTTCGTTGTTCGTTGTTAGATTTCGTTGTTCGTTGTTAGATTTCGTTGTTCTTTGTTCGATTTCGTGGTTCGAATTCGTTGTTCGAATTCGTTGTTCGATTTCGTTGTTCGAATTCGTTGTTCGAATTCGTTGTTCGAATTCGTTGTTCGATTTCGTTGTTCGATTTCGTTGTTCGATTTCGTTGTTCGATTTCGTTGTTCGATTTCGTTGTTCGATTTCGTTGTTCGATTTCGTTTGTTCGATTTCGTTGTTCGATTTCGTTGTTCCATTTCGTTGTTCGATTTCGTTGTTCGATTTCGTTGTTCGATTTCGTTGTTCGATTTCGTTGTTCGTTGTTAGATTTCGTTGTTCGTTGTTAGATTTCGTTGTTCGTTGTTAGATTTCGTTGTTCTTTGTTCGATTTCGTGGTTCGAATTCGTTGTTCGATTTCGTTGTTCGATTTCGTTGTTCGATTTCGTTGTTCGATTTCGTTGTTCGATTTCGTTGTTCGATTTCGTTGTTCGATTTCGTTGTTCGATTTCGTTGTTCGATTTCGTTGTTCGATTTCGTTGTTCGATTTCGTTGTTCGATTCGTTATTCGATTTCGTTGTTCGATTTCGTTGTTCGATTTCGTTGTTAGATTTCGTTGTTCGTTGTTAGATTTCGTTGTTCGATTTCGTTGTTAGATTTCGTTGTTCGATTTCGTTGTTAGATTTCGTTGTTCGTTGTTAGATTTCGTTGTTCGTTGTTAGATTTCGTTGTTCTTTGTTCGAATTCGTTGTTCGAATTCGTTGTTCGATTTCGTTGTTCGAATTCGTTGTTCGAATTCGTTGTTCGAATTCGTTGTTCGATTTCGTTGTTCGATTTCGTTGTTCGATTTCGTTGTTCGATTTCGTTGTTCGATTTCGTTGTTCGATTTCGTTGTTCGATTTCGTTTGTTCGATTTCGTTGTTCGATTTCGTTGTTCCATTTCGTTGTTCGATTTCGTTGTTCGATTTCGTTGTTCGATTTCGTTGTTCGTTGTTAGATTTCGTTGTTCGTTGTTAGATTTCGTTGTTCGTTGTTAGATTTCGTTGTTCTTTGTTCGATTTCGTGGTTCGAATTCGTTGTTCGATTTCGTTGTTCGATTTCGAAGTTCGATTTCGTTGTTCGATTTCGTTGTTCGATTTCGTTGTTCGATTTCGTTGTTCGATTCGTTATTCGATTTCGTTGTTCGATTTCGTTGTTCGATTTCGTTGTTCCATTTCGTTGTTCGATTTCGTTGTTCGATTTCGTTGTTCGATTTCGTTGTTAGATTTCGTTGTTCGTTGTTAGATTTCGTTGTTCGATTTCGTTGTTAGATTTCGTTGTTCGATTTCGTTGTTAGATTTCGTTGTTCGTTGTTAGATTTCGTTGTTCGTTGTTAGATTTCGTTGTTCTTTGTTCGATTTCGTGGTTCGAATTCGTTGTTCGATTTCGTTGTTCGATTTCGTTGTTCGATTTCGTTGTTCGATTTCGTTGTTCGATTTCGTTGTTCGATTTCGTTGTTCGATTTCGTTGTTCGATTTCGTTGTTCGATTTCGTTGTTCGATTTCGTTGTTCGATTTCGTTGTTCGAATTCGTTGTTCGAATTCGTTGTTCGAATTCGTTGTTCGATTTCGTTGTTCGATTTCGTTGTTCGATTTCGTTGTTCGATTTCGTTGTTCGATTTCGTTGTTCGATTTCGTTGTTCGATTTCGTTGTTCGATTTCGTTGTTCGATTTCGTTGTTCGATTTCGTTGTTCGATTTCGTTGTTCGATTTCGTTGTTCGATTTCGTTGTTCGATTTCGTTGTTCGATTTCGTTGTTCGATTTCGTTGTTCGATTTCGTTGTTCGATTTCGATGTTCGATTTCGTTGTTCGATTTCGTTGTTCGATTTCGTTGTTCGATTTCGTTGTTCGATTTCGTTGTTCGATTTCGTTGTTCGATTCGTTGTTCGATTTCGTTGTTCGATTTCGTTGTTCGATTTCGTTGTTCCATTTCGTTGTTCGATTTCGTTGTTCGATTTCGTTGTTAGATTTCGTTGTTCGTTGTTAGATTTCGTTGTTCGATTTCGTTGTTCGATTTCGTTGTTAGATTTCGTTGTTCGTTGTTAGATTTCGTTGTTCGCTGTTAGATTTCGTTGTTCTTTGTTCGATTTCGTGGTTCGAATTCGTTGTTCGAATTCGTTGTTCGATTTCGTTGTTCGAATTCGTTGTTCGAATCCGTTGTTCGATTTCGTTGTTCGATTTCGTTGTTCGTTTTCGTTGTTCGATTTCGTTGTTCGATTTCGTTGTTCGATTTCGTTGTTCGATTTCGTTGTTCGATTTCGTTGTTCGATTTCGTTGTTCGATTTCGTTGTTCGATTTCGTTGTTCGATTTCGTTGTTCGATTCGTTATTCGATTCGTTATTCGATTTCGTTGTTCGATTTCGTTGTTCGATTTCGTTGTTCGTTGTTAGATTTCGTTGTTCGTTGTTAGATTTCGTTGTTCGTTGTTAGATTTCGTTGTTCTTTGTTCGATTTCGTGGTTCGAATTCGTTGTTCGATTTCGTTGTTCGATTTCGTTGTTCGATTTCGTTGTTCGATTTCGTTGTTCGATTTCGTTGTTCGATTTCGTTGTTCGATTTCGTTGTTCCATTTCGTTGTTCGATTTCGTTGTTCGATTTCGTTGTTCGATTTCGTTGTTCGATTTCGTTGTTCGATTTCGTTGTTCCATTTCGTTGTTCGATTTCGTTGTTCGATTTCGTTGTTCCATTTCGTTGTTCGTTGTTAGATTTCGTTGTTCGATTTCGTTGTTAGATTTCGTTGTTCGATTTCGTTGTTAGATTTCGTTGTTCGATTTCGTTGTTAGATTTCGTTGTTCGTTGTTAGATTTCGTTGTTCGTTATTAGATTTCGTTGTTCTTTGTTCGATTTCGTGGTTCGAATTCGTTGTTCGAATTCGTTGTTCGATTTCGTTGTTCGAATTCGTTGTTCGAATTCGTTGTTCGAATTCGTTGTTCGATTTCGTTGTTCGATTTCGTTGTTCGATTTCGTTGTTCGATTTCGTTGTTCGATTTCGTTGTTCGATTTCGTTGTTCGATTTCGTTTGTTCGATTTCGTTGTTCGATTTCGTTGTTCCATTTCGTTGTTCGATTTCGTTGTTCGATTTCGTTGTTTGATTTCGTTGTTCGATTTCGTTGTTCGTTGTTAGATTTCGTTGTTCGTTGTTAGATTTCGTTGTTCGTTGTTAGATTTCGTTGTTCTTTGTTCGATTTCGTGGTTCGAATTCGTTGTTCGATTTCGTTGTTCGATTTCGAAGTTCGATTTCGTTGTTCGATTTCGTTGTTCGATTTCGTTGTTCGATTTCGTTGTTCGATTCGTTATTCGATTTCGTTGTTCGATTTCGTTGTTCGATTTCGTTGTTCCATTTCGTTGTTCGATTTCGTTGTTCGATTTCGTTGTTCGATTTCGTTGTTAGATTTCGTTGTTCGTTGTTAGATTTCGTTGTTAGATTTCGTTGTTCGATTTCGTTGTTAGATTTCGTTGTTCGTTGTTAGATTTCGTTGTTCGTTGTTAGATTTCGTTGTTCTTTGTTCGATTTCGTGGTTCGAATTCGTTGTTCGAATTCGTTGTTCGATTTCGTTGTTCGAATTCGTTGTTCGAATTCGTTGTTCGAATTCGTTGTTCGATTTCGTTGTTCGATTTCGTTGTTCGATTTCGTTGTTCGATTTCGTTGTTCGATTTCGTTGTTCGATTTCGTTGTTCGATTTCGTTGTTCGATTTCGTTGTTAGATTTCGTTGTTCGTTGTTAGATTTCGTTGTTCGTTGTTAGATTTCGTTGTTCGTTGTTAGATTTCGTTGTTCTTTGTTCGATTTCGTGGTTCGAATTCGTTGTTCGAATTCGTTGTTCGATTTCGTTGTTCGATTTCGTTGTTCGATTTCGTTGTTCGATTTCGTGGTTCGAATTCGTTGTTCGAATTCGTTGTTCGATTTCGTTGTTCGATTTCGTTGTTCGATTTTGTTGTTCGATTTCGTTGTTCGATTTCGTTGTTCGATTTCGTTGTTCGATTTCGTTGTTCGATTTCGTTGTTCGATTTCGTTGTTCGATTTCGTTGTTCGATTTCGTTGTTCGATTTCTTTGTTCGATTTCGTTGTTCGATTTCGTTGTTCGATTTCGTTGTTTTAGATTTCGTTGTTCGTTGTTAGATTTCGTTGTTCGTTGTTAGATTTCGTTGTTCGTTGTTAGATTTCGTTGTGCTTTGTTCGATTTCGTGGTTCGAATTCGTTGTTCGAATTCGTAGTTCGATTTCGTTGTTCGATTTCGTTGTTCGATTTTGTTGTTCGATTTCGTTGTTCGATTTCGTTGTTCGATTTCGTTGTTCGATTTCGTTGTTCGATTTCGTTGTTCGATTTCGTTGTTCGATTCGTTATTCGATTTCGTTGTTCGATTTCGTTGTTCGATTTCGTTGTTCGATTTCGTTGTTCGTTGTTAGATTTCGTTGTT
The DNA here is from genome assembly GCA_963243735.1 of Neocrepidodera transversa. Classification (NCBI taxonomy): domain Eukaryota; kingdom Metazoa; phylum Arthropoda; class Insecta; order Coleoptera; family Chrysomelidae; genus Neocrepidodera; species Neocrepidodera transversa. The sequence continues at coordinate 261,133 of CAUJLB010000231.1, forward strand.
CGTTGTTAGATTTCGTTGTTCGTTGTTAGATTTCGTTGTTCTTTGTTCGATTTCGTGGTTCGAATTCGTTGTTCGATTTCGTTGTTCGATTTCGTTGTTCGATTTCGTTGTTCGATTTCGTTGTTCGATTTCGTTGTTCGATTTCGTTGTTCGATTTCGTTGTTCGATTTCGTTGTTCGATTTCGTTGTTCGATTTCGTTGTTCGATTTCGTTGTTCGATTTCGTTGTTCGATTTCGTTGTTCGATTTCGTTGTTCGATTTCGTTGTTCGATTTCGTTGTTCGATTTCGTGGTTCGAATTCGTTGTTCGATTTCGTTGTTCGATTTCGTTGTTCGATTTCGTTGTTCGATTTCGTTGTTCGATTTCGTTGTTCGATTTCGTTGTTCGATTTCGTTGTTCGATTTCGTTGTTCGATTTCGTTGTTCGATTTCGTTGTTCGATTCGTTATTCGATTTCGTTGTTCGATTTCGTTGTTCGATTTCGTTGTTAGATTTCGTTGTTCGTTGTTAGATTTCGTTGTTCGATTTCGTTGTTAGATTTCGTTGTTCGATTTCGTTGTTAGATTTCGTTGTTCGTTGTTAGATTTCGTCGTTCGTTGTTAGATTTCGTTGTTCTTTGTTCGATTTCGTGGTTCGAATTCGTTGTTCGAATTCGTTGTTCGATTTCGTTGTTCGAATTCGTTGTTCGAAATCGTTGTTCGAATTCGTTGTTCGATTTCGTTGTTCGATTTCGTTGTTCGATTTCGTTGTTCGATTTCGTTGTTCGATTTCGTTGTTCGATTTCGTTGTTTTAGATTTCGTTGTTCGTTGTTAGATTTCGTTGTTCGTTGTTAGATTTCGTTGTTCGTTGTTAGATTTCGTTGTGCTTTGTTCGATTTCGTGGTTCGAATTCGTTGTTCGAATTCGTAGTTCGATTTCGTTGTTCGATTTCGTTGTTCGATTTTGTTGTTCGATTTCGTTGTTCGATTTCGTTGTTCGATTTCGTTGTTCGATTTCGTTGTTCGATTTCGTTGTTCGATTTCGTTGTTCGATTCGTTATTCGATTTCGTTGTTCGATTTCGTTGTTCGATTTCGTTGTTCGATTTCGTTGTTCGTTGTTAGATTTCGTTGTTCGTTGTTAGATTTCGTTGTTCGTTGTTAGATTTCGTTGTTCTTTGTTCGATTTCGTGGTTCGAATTCGTTGTTCGATTTCGTTGTTCGATTTCGTTGTTCGATTTCGTTGTTCGATTTCGTTGTTCGATTTCGTTGTTCGATTTCGTTGTTCGATTTCGTTGTTCGATTTCGTTGTTCGATTTCGTTGTTCGATTTCGTTGTTCGATTTCGTTGTTCGATTTCGTTGTTCGATTTCGTTGTTCGATTTCGTTGTTCGATTTCGTTGTTCGATTTCGTTGTTCGATTTCGTGGTTCGAATTCGTTGTTCGATTTCGTTGTTCGATTTCGTTGTTCGATTTCGTTGTTCGATTTCGTTGTTCGATTTCGTTGTTCGATTTCGTTGTTCGATTTCGTTGTTCGATTTCGTTGTTCGATTTCGTTGTTCGATTCGTTATTCGATTTCGTTGTTCGATTTCGTTGTTCGATTTCGTTGTTAGATTTCGTTGTTCGTTGTTAGATTTCGTTGTTCGATTTCGTTGTTAGATTTCGTTGTTCGATTTCGTTGTTAGATTTCGTTGTTCGTTGTTAGATTTCGTCGTTCGTTGTTAGATTTCGTTGTTCTTTGTTCGATTTCGTGGTTCGAATTCGTTGTTCGAATTCGTTGTTCGATTTCGTTGTTCGAATTCGTTGTTCGAAATCGTTGTTCGAATTCGTTGTTCGATTTCGTTGTTCGATTTCGTTGTTCGATTTCGTTGTTCGATTTCGTTGTTCGATTTCGTTGTTCGATTTCGTTGTTCGATTTCGTTTGTTCGATTTCGTTGTTCGATTTCGTTGTTCCATTTCGTTGTTCGATTTCGTTGTTCGATTTCGTTGTTCGATTTCGTTGTTCGATTTCGTTGTTCGTTGTTAGATTTCGTTGTTCGTTGTTAGATTTCGTTGTTCGTTGTTAGATTTCGTTGTTCTTTGTTCGATTTCGTGGTTCGAATTCGTTGTTCGATTTCGTTGTTCGATTTCGTTGTTCGATTTCGTTGTTCGATTTCGTTGTTCGATTTCGTTGTTCGATTTCGTTGTTCGATTTCGTTGTTCGATTTCGTTGTTCGATTTCGTTGTTCGATTTCGTTGTTCGATTTCGTTGTTCGATTTCGTTGTTCGATTCGTTATTCGATTTCGTTGTTCGATTTCGTTGTTCGATTTCGTTGTTAGATTTCGTTGTTCGTTGTTAGATTTCGTTGTTCGATTTCGTTGTTAGATTTCGTTGTTCGATTTCGTTGTTAGATTTCGTTGTTCGTTGTTAGATTTCGTTGTTCGTTGTTAGATTTCGTTGTTCTTTGTTCGATTTCGTGGTTCGAATTCGTTGTTCGAATTCGTTGTTCGATTTCGTTGTTCGAATTCGTTGTTCGAATTCGTTGTTCGAATTCGTTGTTCGATTTCGTTGTTCGATTTCGTTGTTCGATTTCGTTGTTCGATTTCGTTGTTCGATTTCGTTGTTCGATTTCGTTGTTCGATTTCGTTTGTTCGATTTCGTTGTTCGATTTCGTTGTTCCATTTCGTTGTTCGATTTCGTTGTTCGATTTCGTTGTTCGATTTCGTTGTTCGATTTCGTTGTTCGTTGTTAGATTTCGTTGTTCGTTGTTAGATTTCGTTGTTCGTTGTTAGATTTCGTTGTTCTTTGTTCGATTTCGTGGTTCGAATTCGTTGTTCGATTTCGTTGTTCGATTTCGAAGTTCGATTTCGTTGTTCGATTTCGTTGTTCGATTTCGTTGTTCGATTTCGTTGTTCGATTCGTTATTCGATTTCGTTGTTCGATTTCGTTGTTCGATTTCGTTGTTCCATTTCGTTGTTCGATTTCGTTGTTCGATTTCGTTGTTCGTTGTTAGATTTCGTTGTTAGATTTCGTTGTTCGATTTCGTTGTTAGATTTCGTTGTTCGTTGTTAGATTTCGTTGTTCGTTGTTAGATTTCGTTGTTCTTTGTTCGATTTCGTGGTTCGAATTCGTTGTTCGAATTCGTTGTTCGATTTCGTTGTTCGAATTCGTTGTTCGAATTCGTTGTTCGAATTCGTTGTTCGATTTCGTTGTTCGATTTCGTTGTTCGATTTCGTTGTTCGATTTCGTTGTTCGATTTCGTTGTTCGATTTCGTTGTTCGATTTCGTTGTTCGATTTCGTTGTTAGATTTCGTTGTTCGTTGTTAGATTTCGTTGTTCGTTGTTAGATTTCGTTGTTCGTTGTTAGATTTCGTTGTTCTTTGTTCGATTTCGTGGTTCGAATTCGTTGTTCGAATTCGTTGTTCGATTTCGTTGTTCGATTTCGTTGTTCGATTTCGTTGTTCGATTTCGTGGTTCGAATTCGTTGTTCGAATTCGTTGTTCGATTTCGTTGTTCGATTTCGTTGTTCGATTTTGTTGTTCGATTTCGTTGTTCGATTTCGTTGTTCGATTTCGTTGTTCGATTTCGTTGTTCGATTTCGTTGTTCGATTTCGTTGTTCGATTTCGTTGTTCGATTTCGTTGTTCGATTTCTTTGTTCGATTTCGTTGTTCGATTTCGTTGTTCGATTTCGTTGTTTTAGATTTCGTTGTTCGTTGTTAGATTTCGTTGTTCGTTGTTAGATTTCGTTGTTCGTTGTTAGATTTCGTTGTGCTTTGTTCGATTTCGTGGTTCGAATTCGTTGTTCGAATTCGTAGTTCGATTTCGTTGTTCGATTTCGTTGTTCGATTTTGTTGTTCGATTTCGTTGTTCGATTTCGTTGTTCGATTTCGTTGTTCGATTTCGTTGTTCGATTTCGTTGTTCGATTTCGTTGTTCGATTCGTTATTCGATTTCGTTGTTCGATTTCGTTGTTCGATTTCGTTGTTCGATTTCGTTGTTCGTTGTTAGATTTCGTTGTTCGTTGTTAGATTTCGTTGTTCGTTGTTAGATTTCGTTGTTCTTTGTTCGATTTCGTGGTTCGAATTCGTTGTTCGATTTCGTTGTTCGATTTCGTTGTTCGATTTCGTTGTTCGATTTCGTTGTTCGATTTCGTTGTTCGATTTCGTTGTTCGATTTCGTTGTTCGATTTCGTTGTTCGATTTCGTTGTTCGATTTCGTTGTTCGATTTCGTTGTTCGATTTCGTTGTTCGATTTCGTTGTTCGATTTCGTTGTTCGATTTCGTTGTTCGATTTCGTTGTTCGATTTCGTTGTTCGATTTCGTGGTTCGAATTCGTTGTTCGATTTCGTTGTTCGATTTCGTTGTTCGATTTCGTTGTTCGATTTCGTTGTTCGATTTCGTTGTTCGATTTCGTTGTTCGATTTCGTTGTTCGATTTCGTTGTTCGATTTCGTTGTTCGATTCGTTATTCGATTTCGTTGTTCGATTTCGTTGTTCGATTTCGTTGTTAGATTTCGTTGTTCGTTGTTAGATTTCGTTGTTCGATTTCGTTGTTAGATTTCGTTGTTCGATTTCGTTGTTAGATTTCGTTGTTCGTTGTTAGATTTCGTTGTTCGTTGTTAGATTTCGTTGTTCTTTGTTCGATTTCGTGGTTCGAATTCGTTGTTCGAATTCGTTGTTCGATTTCGTTGTTCGAATTCGTTGTTCGAAATCGTTGTTCGAATTCGTTGTTCGATTTCGTTGTTCGATTTCGTTGTTCGATTTCGTTGTTCGATTTCGTTGTTCGATTTCGTTGTTCGATTTCGTTGTTCGATTTCGTTTGTTCGATTTCGTTGTTCGATTTCGTTGTTCCATTTCGTTGTTCGATTTCGTTGTTCGATTTCGTTGTTCGATTTCGTTGTTCGATTTCGTTGTTCGTTGTTAGATTTCGTTGTTCGTTGTTAGATTTCGTTGTTCGTTGTTAGATTTCGTTGTTCTTTGTTCGATTTCGTGGTTCGAATTCGTTGTTCGATTTCGTTGTTCGATTTCGTTGTTCGATTTCGTTGTTCGATTTCGTTGTTCGATTTCGTTGTTCGATTTCGTTGTTCGATTTCGTTGTTCGATTTCGTTGTTCGATTTCGTTGTTCGATTTCGTTGTTCGATTTCGTTGTTCGATTTCGTTGTTCGATTCGTTATTCGATTTCGTTGTTCGATTTCGTTGTTCGATTTCGTTGTTAGATTTCGTTGTTCGTTGTTAGATTTCGTTGTTCGATTTCGTTGTTAGATTTCGTTGTTCGATTTCGTTGTTAGATTTCGTTGTTCGTTGTTAGATTTCGTTGTTCGTTGTTAGATTTCGTTGTTCTTTGTTCGATTTCGTGGTTCGAATTCGTTGTTCGAATTCGTTGTTCGATTTCGTTGTTCGAATTCGTTGTTCGAATTCGTTGTTCGAATTCGTTGTTCGATTTCGTTGTTCGATTTCGTTGTTCGATTTCGTTGTTCGATTTCGTTGTTCGATTTCGTTGTTCGATTTCGTTGTTCGATTTCGTTTGTTCGATTTCGTTGTTCGATTTCGTTGTTCCATTTCGTTGTTCGATTTCGTTGTTCGATTTCGTTGTTCGATTTCGTTGTTCGATTTCGTTGTTCGTTGTTAGATTTCGTTGTTCGTTGTTAGATTTCGTTGTTCGTTGTTAGATTTCGTTGTTCTTTGTTCGATTTCGTGGTTCGAATTCGTTGTTCGATTTCGTTGTTCGATTTCGAAGTTCGATTTCGTTGTTCGATTTCGTTGTTCGATTTCGTTGTTCGATTTCGTTGTTCGATTCGTTATTCGATTTCGTTGTTCGATTTCGTTGTTCGATTTCGTTGTTCCATTTCGTTGTTCGATTTCGTTGTTCGATTTCGTTGTTCGATTTCGTTGTTCGATTTCGTTGTTAGATTTCGTTGTTCGTTGTTAGATTTCGTTGTTCGATTTCGTTGTTAGATTTCGTTGTTCGATTTCGTTGTTAGATTTCGTTGTTCGTTGTTAGATTTCGTTGTTCGTTGTTAGATTTCGTTGTTCTTTGTTCGATTTCGTGGTTCGAATTCGTTGTTCGATTTCGTTGTTCGATTTCGTTGTTCGATTTCGTTGTTCGATTTCGTTGTTCGATTTCGTTGTTCGATTTCGTTGTTCGATTTCGTTGTTCGATTTCGTTGTTCGATTTCGTTGTTCGATTTCGTTGTTCGAATTCGTTGTTCGAATTCGTTGTTCGAATTCGTTGTTCGATTTCGTTGTTCGATTTCGTTGTTCGATTTCGTTGTTCGATTTCGTTGTTCGATTTCGTTGTTCGATTTCGTTGTTCGATTTCGTTGTTCGATTTCGTTGTTCGATTTCGTTGTTCGATTTCGTTGTTCGATTTCGTTGTTCGATTTCGTTGTTCGATTTCGTTGTTCGATTTCGTTGTTCGATTTCGTTGTTCGATTTCGTTGTTCGATTTCGTTGTTCGATTTCGTTGTTCGATTTCGTTGTTCGATTTCGTTGTTCGATTTCGTTGTTCGATTCGTTGTTCGATTTCGTTGTTCGATTTCGTTGTTCGATTTCGTTGTTCCATTTCGTTGTTCGATTTCGTTGTTCGATTTCGTTGTTCGATTTCGTTGTTAGATTTCGTTGTTCGTTGTTAGATTTCGTTGTTCGATTTCGTTGTTCGATTTCGTTGTTAGATTTCGTTGTTCGTTGTTAGATTTCGTTGTTCGTTGTTAGATGTCGTTGTTCTTTGTTCGATTTCGTGGTTCGAATTCGTTGTTCGAATTCGTTGTTCGATTTCGTTGTTCGAATTCGTTGTTCGAATCCGTTGTTCGATTTCGTTGTTCGATTTCGTTGTTCCATTTCGTTGTTCGATTTCGTTGTTCGATTTCGTTGTTCGATTTCGTTGTTAGATTTCGTTGTTCGTTGTTAGATTTCGTTGTTCGATTTCGTTGTTAGATTTCGTTGTTCGATTTCGTTGTTAGATTTCGTTGTTCGTTGTTAGATTTCGTTGTTCGTTGTTAGATTTCGTTGTTCTTTGTTCGATTTCGTGGTTCGAATTCGTTGTTCGATTTCGTTGTTCGATTTCGTTGTTCGATTTCGTTGTTCGATTTCGTTGTTCGATTTCGTTGTTCGATTTCGTTGTTCGATTTCGTTGTTCGATTTCGTTGTTCGATTTCGTTGTTCGATTTCGTTGTTCGATTTCGTTGTTCGAATTCGTTGTTCGAATTCGTTGTTCGAATTCGTTGTTCGATTTCGTTGTTCGATTTCGTTGTTCGATTTCGTTGTTCGATTTCGTTGTTCGATTTCGTTGTTCGATTTCGTTGTTCGATTTCGTTGTTCGATTTCGTTGTTCGATTTCGTTGTTCGATTTCGTTGTTCGATTTCGTTGTTCGATTTCGTTGTTCGATTTCGTTGTTCGATTTCGTTGTTCGATTTCGTTGTTCGATTTCGTTGTTCGATTTCGTTGTTCGATTTCGTTGTTCGATTTCGTTGTTCGATTTCGTTGTTCGATTTCGTTGTTCGATTTCGTTGTTCGATTTCGTTGTTCGATTCGTTGTTCGATTTCGTTGTTCGATTTCGTTGTTCGATTTCGTTGTTCGATTTCGTTGTTCGATTTCGTTGTTCGATTTCGTTGTTCGATTTCGTTGTTCGATTTCGTTGTTCGATTTCGTTGTTCGATTTCGTTGTTCGATTTCGTTGTTCGATTTCGTTGTTCGATTTCGTTGTTCGATTTCGTTGTTCGATTTCGTTGTTCGATTTCGTTGTTCGATTTCGTTGTTCGATTTCGTTGTTCGATTCGTTGTTCGATTTCGTTGTTCGATTTCGTTGTTCGATTTCGTTGTTCCATTTCGTTGTTCGATTTCGTTGTTCGATTTCGTTGTTAGATTTCGTTGTTCGTTGTTAGATTTCGTTGTTCGTTGTTAGATTTCGTTGTTCTTTGTTCGATTTCGTGGTTCGAATTCGTTGTTCGATTTCGTTGTTCGATTTCGTTGTTCGATTTCGTTGTTCGATTTCGTTGTTCGAATTCGTTGTTCGAATTCGTTGTTCGAATTCGTTGTTCGATTTCGTTGTTCGATTTCGTTGTTCGATTTCGTTGTTCGATTTCGTTGTTCGATTTCGTTGTTCGATTTCGTTGTTCGATTTCGTTGTTCGATTTCGTTGTTCGATTTCGTTGTTCGATTTCGTTGTTCGATTTCGTTGTTCGATTTCGTTGTTCGATTTCGTTGTTCGATTTCGTTGTTCGATTTCGTTGTTCGATTTCGTTGTTCGATTTCGTTGTTCGATTTCGTTGTTCGATTTCGTTGTTCGATTTCGTTGTTCGATTCGTTGTTCGATTTCGTTGTTCGATTTCGTTGTTCGATTTCGTTGTTCCATTTCGTTGTTCGATTTCGTTGTTCGATTTCGTTGTTCGATTTCGTTGTTAGATTTCGTTGTTCGTTGTTAGATTTCGTTGTTCGATTTCGTTGTTCGATTTCGTTGTTAGATTTCGTTGTTCGTTGTTAGATTTCGTTGTTCGTTGTTAGATTTCGTTGTTCTTTGTTCGATTTCGTGGTTCGAATTCGTTGTTCGAATTCGTTGTTCGATTTCGTTGTTCGAATTCGTTGTTCGAATCCGTTGTTCGATTTCGTTGTTCGATTTCGTTGTTCCATTTCGTTGTTCGATTTCGTTGTTCGATTTCGTTGTTCGATTTCGTTGTTAGATTTCGTTGTTCGTTGTTAGATTTCGTTGTTCGATTTCGTTGTTAGATTTCGTTGTTCGATTTCGTTGTTAGATTTCGTTGTTCGTTGTTAGATTTCGTTGTTCGTTGTTAGATTTCGTTGTTCTTTGTTCGATTTCGTGGTTCGAATTCGTTGTTCGATTTCGTTGTTCGATTTCGTTGTTCGATTTCGTTGTTCGATTTCGTTGTTCGATTTCGTTGTTCGATTTCGTTGTTCGATTTCGTTGTTCGATTTCGTTGTTCGATTTCGTTGTTCGAATTCGTTGTTCGAATTCGTTGTTCGAATTCGTTGTTCGATTTCGTTGTTCGATTTCGTTGTTCGATTTCGTTGTTCGATTTCGTTGTTCGATTTCGTTGTTCGATTTCGTTGTTCGATTTCGTTGTTCGATTTCGTTGTTCGATTTCGTTGTTCGATTTCGTTGTTCGATTTCGTTGTTCGATTTCGTTGTTCGATTTCGTTGTTCGATTTCGTTGTTCGATTTCGTTGTTCGATTTCGTTGTTCGATTTCGTTGTTCGATTTCGTTGTTCGATTTCGTTGTTCGATTTCGTTGTTCGATTTCGTTGTTCGATTTCGTTGTTCGATTTCGTTGTTCGATTCGTTGTTCGATTTCGTTGTTCGATTTCGTTGTTCGATTTCGTTGTTCCATTTCGTTGTTCGATTTCGTTGTTCGATTTCGTTGTTCGATTTCGTTGTTAGATTTCGTTGTTCGTTGTTAGATTTCGTTGTTCGATTTCGTTGTTCGATTTCGTTGTTAGATTTCGTTGTTCGTTGTTAGATTTCGTTGTTCGCTGTTAGATTTCGTTGTTCTTTGTTCGATTTCGTGGTTCGAATTCGTTGTTCGATTTCGTTGTTCGATTTCGTTGTTCGATTTCGTTGTTCGATTTCGTTGTTCGATTCGTTATTCGATTTCGTTGTTCGATTTCGTTGTTCGATTTCGTTGTTCCATTTCGTTGTTCGATTTCGTTGTTCGATTTCGTTGTTCGATTTCGTTGTTAGATTTCGTTGTTCGTTGTTAGATTTCGTTGTTAGATTTCGTTGTTCGATTTCGTTGTTAGATTTCGTTGTTCGTTGTTAGATTTCGTTGTTCGTTGTTAGATTTCGTTGTTCTTTGTTCGATTTCGTGGTTCGAATTCGTTGTTCGAATTCGTTGTTCGATTTCGTTGTTCGAATTCGTTGTTCGAATTCGTTGTTCGAATTCGTTGTTCGATTTCGTTGTTCGATTTCGTTGTTCGATTTCGTTGTTCGATTTCGTTGTTCGATTTCGTTGTTCGATTTCGTTGTTCGATTTCGTTGTTCGATTTCGTTGTTAGATTTCGTTGTTCGTTGGTAGATTTCGTTGTTCGTTGTTAGATTTCGTTGTTCGTTGTTAGATTTCGTTGTTCTTTGTTCGATTTCGTGGTTCGAATTCGTTGTTCGAATTCGTTGTTCGATTTCGTTGTTCGATTTCGTTGTTCGATTTCGTTGTTCGATTTCGTGGTTCGAATTCGTTGTTCGAATTCGTTGTTCGATTTCGTTGTTCGATTTCGTTGTTCGATTTTGTTGTTCGATTTCGTTGTTCGATTTCGTTGTTCGATTTCGTTGTTCGATTTCGTTGTTCGATTTCGTTGTTCGATTTCGTTGTTCGATTTCGTTGTTCGATTTCGTTGTTCGATTTCTTTGTTCGATTTCGTTGTTCGATTTCGTTGTTAGATTTCGTTGTTCGTTGTTAGATTTCGTTGTTCGTTGTTAGATTTCGTTGTTCGTTGTTAGATTTCGTTGTTCGTTGTTAGATTTCGTTGTGCTTTGTTCGATTTCGTGGTTCGAATTCGTTGTTCGAATTCGTAGTTCGATTTCGTTGTTCGATTTCGTTGTTCGATTTTGTTGTTCGATTTCGTTGTTCGATTTCGTTGTTCGATTTCGTTGTTCGATTTCGTTGTTCGATTTCGTTGTTCGATTTCGTTGTTCGATTCGTTATTCGATTTCGTTGTTCGATTTCGTTGTTCGATTTCGTTGTTCGATTTCGTTGTTCGTTGTTAGATTTCGTTGTTCGTTGTTAGATTTCGTTGTTCGTTGTTAGATTTCGTTGTTCTTTGTTCGATTTCGTGGTTCGAATTCGTTGTTCGATTTCGTTGTTCGATTTCGTTGTTCGATTTCGTTGTTCGATTTCGTTGTTCGATTTCGTTGTTCGATTTCGTTGTTCGATTTCGTTGTTCGATTTCGTTGTTCGATTTCGTTGTTCGATTTCGTTGTTCGATTTCGTTGTTCGATTTCGTTGTTCGATTTCGTTGTTCGATTTCGTTGTTCGATTTCGTTGTTCGATTTCGTTGTTCGATTTCGTGGTTCGAATTCGTTGTTCGATTTCGTTGTTCGATTTCGTTGTTCGATTTCGTTGTTCGATTTCGTTGTTCGATTTCGTTGTTCGATTTCGTTGTTCGATTTCGTTGTTCGATTTCGTTGTTCGATTTCGTTGTTCGATTTCGTTGTTCGATTCGTTATTCGATTTCGTTGTTCGATTTCGTTGTTCGATTTCGTTGTTAGATTTCGTTGTTCGTTGTTAGATTTCGTTGTTCGATTTCGTTGTTAGATTTCGTTGTTCGATTTCGTTGTTAGATTTCGTTGTTCGTTGTTAGATTTCGTCGTTCGTTGTTAGATTTCGTTGTTCTTTGTTCGATTTCGTGGTTCGAATTCGTTGTTCGAATTCGTTGTTCGATTTCGTTGTTCGAATTCGTTGTTCGAAATCGTTGTTCGAATTCGTTGTTCGATTTCGTTGTTCGATTTCGTTGTTCGATTTCGTTGTTCGATTTCGTTGTTCGATTTCGTTGTTCGATTTCGTTGTTTTAGATTTCGTTGTTCGTTGTTAGATTTCGTTGTTCGTTGTTAGATTTCGTTGTTCGTTGTTAGATTTCGTTGTGCTTTGTTCGATTTCGTGGTTCGAATTCGTTGTTCGAATTCGTAGTTCGATTTCGTTGTTCGATTTCGTTGTTCGATTTTGTTGTTCGATTTCGTTGTTCGATTTCGTTGTTCGATTTCGTTGTTCGATTTCGTTGTTCGATTTCGTTGTTCGATTTCGTTGTTCGATTCGTTATTCGATTTCGTTGTTCGATTTCGTTGTTCGATTTCGTTGTTCGATTTCGTTGTTCGTTGTTAGATTTCGTTGTTCGTTGTTAGATTTCGTTGTTCGTTGTTAGATTTCGTTGTTCTTTGTTCGATTTCGTGGTTCGAATTCGTTGTTCGATTTCGTTGTTCGATTTCGTTGTTCGATTTCGTTGTTCGATTTCGTTGTTCGATTTCGTTGTTCGATTTCGTTGTTCGATTTCGTTGTTCGATTTCGTTGTTCGATTTCGTTGTTCGATTTCGTTGTTCGATTTCGTTGTTCGATTTCGTTGTTCGATTTCGTTGTTCGATTTCGTTGTTCGATTTCGTTGTTCGATTTCGTTGTTCGATTTCGTGGTTCGAATTCGTTGTTCGATTTCGTTGTTCGATTTCGTTGTTCGATTTCGTTGTTCGATTTCGTTGTTCGATTTCGTTGTTCGATTTCGTTGTTCGATTTCGTTGTTCGATTTCGTTGTTCGATTTCGTTGTTCGATTCGTTATTCGATTTCGTTGTTCGATTTCGTTGTTCGATTTCGTTGTTAGATTTCGTTGTTCGTTGTTAGATTTCGTTGTTCGATTTCGTTGTTAGATTTCGTTGTTCGATTTCGTTGTTAGATTTCGTTGTTCGTTGTTAGATTTCGTCGTTCGTTGTTAGATTTCGTTGTTCTTTGTTCGATTTCGTGGTTCGAATTCGTTGTTCGAATTCGTTGTTCGATTTCGTTGTTCGAATTCGTTGTTCGAAATCGTTGTTCGAATTCGTTGTTCGATTTCGTTGTTCGATTTCGTTGTTCGATTTCGTTGTTCGATTTCGTTGTTCGATTTCGTTGTTCGATTTCGTTGTTCGATTTCGTTTGTTCGATTTCGTTGTTCGATTTCGTTGTTCCATTTCGTTGTTCGATTTCGTTGTTCGATTTCGTTGTTCGATTTCGTTGTTCGATTTCGTTGTTCGTTGTTAGATTTCGTTGTTCGTTGTTAGATTTCGTTGTTCGTTGTTAGATTTCGTTGTTCTTTGTTCGATTTCGTGGTTCGAATTCGTTGTTCGATTTCGTTGTTCGATTTCGTTGTTCGATTTCGTTGTTCGATTTCGTTGTTCGATTTCGTTGTTCGATTTCGTTGTTCGATTTCGTTGTTCGATTTCGTTGTTCGATTTCGTTGTTCGATTTCGTTGTTCGATTTCGTTGTTCGATTTCGTTGTTCGATTCGTTATTCGATTTCGTTGTTCGATTTCGTTGTTCGATTTCGTTGTTAGATTTCGTTGTTCGATTTCGTTGTTAGATTTCGTTGTTCGTTGTTAGATTTCGTTGTTCGTTGTTAGATTTCGTTGTTCTTTGTTCGATTTCGTGGTTCGAATTCGTTGTTCGAATTCGTTGTTCGATTTCGTTGTTCGAATTCGTTGTTCGAATTCGTTGTTCGAATTCGTTGTTCGATTTCGTTGTTCGATTTCGTTGTTCGATTTCGTTGTTCGATTTCGTTGTTCGATTTCGTTGTTCGATTTCGTTGTTCGATTTCGTTTGTTCGATTTCGTTGTTCGATTTCGTTGTTCCATTTCGTTGTTCGATTTCGTTGTTCGATTTCGTTGTTCGATTTCGTTGTTCGATTTCGTTGTTCGTTGTTAGATTTCGTTGTTCGTTGTTAGATTTCGTTGTTCGTTGTTAGATTTCGTTGTTCTTTGTTCGATTTCGTGGTTCGAATTCGTTGTTCGATTTCGTTGTTCGATTTCGAAGTTCGATTTCGTTGTTCGATTTCGTTGTTCGATTTCGTTGTTCGATTTCGTTGTTCGATTCGTTATTCGATTTCGTTGTTCGATTTCGTTGTTCGATTTCGTTGTTCCATTTCGTTGTTCGATTTCGTTGTTCGATTTCGTTGTTCGTTGTTAGATTTCGTTGTTAGATTTCGTTGTTCGATTTCGTTGTTAGATTTCGTTGTTCGTTGTTAGATTTCGTTGTTCGTTGTTAGATTTCGTTGTTCTTTGTTCGATTTCGTGGTTCGAATTCGTTGTTCGAATTCGTTGTTCGATTTCGTTGTTCGAATTCGTTGTTCGAATTCGTTGTTCGAATTCGTTGTTCGATTTCGTTGTTCGATTTCGTTGTTCGATTTCGTTGTTCGATTTCGTTGTTCGATTTCGTTGTTCGATTTCGTTGTTCGATTTCGTTGTTCGATTTCGTTGTTAGATTTCGTTGTTCGTTGTTAGATTTCGTTGTTCGTTGTTAGATTTCGTTGTTCGTTGTTAGATTTCGTTGTTCTTTGTTCGATTTCGTGGTTCGAATTCGTTGTTCGAATTCGTTGTTCGATTTCGTTGTTCGATTTCGTTGTTCGATTTCGTTGTTCGATTTCGTGGTTCGAATTCGTTGTTCGAATTCGTTGTTCGATTTCGTTGTTCGATTTCGTTGTTCGATTTTGTTGTTCGATTTCGTTGTTCGATTTCGTTGTTCGATTTCGTTGTTCGATTTCGTTGTTCGATTTCGTTGTTCGATTTCGTTGTTCGATTTCGTTGTTCGATTTCGTTGTTCGATTTCTTTGTTCGATTTCGTTGTTCGATTTCGTTGTTCGATTTCGTTGTTTTAGATTTCGTTGTTCGTTGTTAGATTTCGTTGTTCGTTGTTAGATTTCGTTGTTCGTTGTTAGATTTCGTTGTGCTTTGTTCGATTTCGTGGTTCGAATTCGTTGTTCGAATTCGTAGTTCGATTTCGTTGTTCGATTTCGTTGTTCGATTTCGTTGTTCGATTTCGTTGTTCGATTTCGTTGTTCGATTTCGTTGTTCGATTTCGTTGTTCGATTTCGTTGTTCGATTTCGTTGTTCGATTTCGTTGTTCGATTTCGTTGTTCGATTTCGTTGTTCGATTTCGTTGTTCGATTTCGTTGTTCGATTTCGTTGTTCGATTTCGTGGTTCGAATTCGTTGTTCGATTTCGTTGTTCGATTTCGTTGTTCGATTTCGTTGTTCGATTTCGTTGTTCGATTTCGTTGTTCGATTTCGTTGTTCGATTTCGTTGTTCGATTTCGTTGTTCGATTCGTTATTCGATTTCGTTGTTCGATTTCGTTGTTCGATTTCGTTGTTAGATTTCGTTGTTCGTTGTTAGATTTCGTTGTTCGATTTCGTTGTTAGATTTCGTTGTTCGATTTCGTTGTTAGATTTCGTTGTTCGTTGTTAGATTTCGTTGTTCGTTGTTAGATTTCGTTGTTCTTTGTTCGATTTCGTGGTTCGAATTCGTTGTTCGAATTCGTTGTTCGATTTCGTTGTTCGAATTCGTTGTTCGAAATCGTTGTTCGAATTCGTTGTTCGATTTCGTTGTTCGATTTCGTTGTTCGATTTCGTTGTTCGATTTCGTTGTTCGATTTCGTTGTTCGATTTCGTTGTTCGATTTCGTTTGTTCGATTTCGTTGTTCGATTTCGTTGTTCCATTTCGTTGTTCGATTTCGTTGTTCGATTTCGTTGTTCGATTTCGTTGTTCGATTTCGTTGTTCGTTGTTAGATTTCGTTGTTCGTTGTTAGATTTCGTTGTTCGTTGTTAGATTTCGTTGTTCTTTGTTCGATTTCGTGGTTCGAATTCGTTGTTCGATTTCGTTGTTCGATTTCGTTGTTCGATTTCGTTGTTCGATTTCGTTGTTCGATTTCGTTGTTCGATTTCGTTGTTCGATTTCGTTGTTCGATTTCGTTGTTCGATTTCGTTGTTCGATTTCGTTGTTCGATTTCGTTGTTCGATTTCGTTGTTCGATTCGTTATTCGATTTCGTTGTTCGATTTCGTTGTTCGATTTCGTTGTTAGATTTCGTTGTTCGTTGTTAGATTTCGTTGTTCGATTTCGTTGTTAGATTTCGTTGTTCGATTTCGTTGTTAGATTTCGTTGTTCGTTGTTAGATTTCGTTGTTCGTTGTTAGATTTCGTTGTTCTTTGTTCGATTTCGTGGTTCGAATTCGTTGTTCGAATTCGTTGTTCGATTTCGTTGTTCGAATTCGTTGTTCGAATTCGTTGTTCGAATTCGTTGTTCGATTTCGTTGTTCGATTTCGTTGTTCGATTTCGTTGTTCGATTTCGTTGTTCGATTTCGTTGTTCGATTTCGTTGTTCGATTTCGTTTGTTCGATTTCGTTGTTCGATTTCGTTGTTCCATTTCGTTGTTCGATTTCGTTGTTCGATTTCGTTGTTCGATTTCGTTGTTCGATTTCGTTGTTCGTTGTTAGATTTCGTTGTTCGTTGTTAGATTTCGTTGTTCGTTGTTAGATTTCGTTGTTCTTTGTTCGATTTCGTGGTTCGAATTCGTTGTTCGATTTCGTTGTTCGATTTCGAAGTTCGATTTCGTTGTTCGATTTCGTTGTTCGATTTCGTTGTTCGATTTCGTTGTTCGATTCGTTATTCGATTTCGTTGTTCGATTTCGTTGTTCGATTTCGTTGTTCCATTTCGTTGTTCGATTTCGTTGTTCGATTTCGTTGTTCGATTTCGTTGTTAGATTTCGTTGTTCGTTGTTAGATTTCGTTGTTCGATTTCGTTGTTAGATTTCGTTGTTCGATTTCGTTGTTAGATTTCGTTGTTCGTTGTTAGATTTCGTTGTTCGTTGTTAGATTTCGTTGTTCTTTGTTCGATTTCGTGGTTCGAATTCGTTGTTCGATTTCGTTGTTCGATTTCGTTGTTCGATTTCGTTGTTCGATTTCGTTGTTCGATTTCGTTGTTCGATTTCGTTGTTCGATTTCGTTGTTCGATTTCGTTGTTCGATTTCGTTGTTCGATTTCGTTGTTCGAATTCGTTGTTCGAATTCGTTGTTCGAATTCGTTGTTCGATTTCGTTGTTCGATTTCGTTGTTCGATTTCGTTGTTCGATTTCGTTGTTCGATTTCGTTGTTCGATTTCGTTGTTCGATTTCGTTGTTCGATTTCGTTGTTCGATTTCGTTGTTCGATTTCGTTGTTCGATTTCGTTGTTCGATTTCGTTGTTCGATTTCGTTGTTCGATTTCGTTGTTCGATTTCGTTGTTCGATTTCGTTGTTCGATTTCGTTGTTCGATTTCGTTGTTCGATTTCGTTGTTCGATTTCGTTGTTCGATTTCGTTGTTCGATTCGTTGTTCGATTTCGTTGTTCGATTTCGTTGTTCGATTTCGTTGTTCCATTTCGTTGTTCGATTTCGTTGTTCGATTTCGTTGTTCGATTTCGTTGTTAGATTTCGTTGTTCGTTGTTAGATTTCGTTGTTCGATTTCGTTGTTCGATTTCGTTGTTAGATTTCGTTGTTCGTTGTTAGATTTCGTTGTTCGTTGTTAGATGTCGTTGTTCTTTGTTCGATTTCGTGGTTCGAATTCGTTGTTCGAATTCGTTGTTCGATTTCGTTGTTCGAATTCGTTGTTCGAATCCGTTGTTCGATTTCGTTGTTCGATTTCGTTGTTCCATTTCGTTGTTCGATTTCGTTGTTCGATTTCGTTGTTCGATTTCGTTGTTAGATTTCGTTGTTCGTTGTTAGATTTCGTTGTTCGATTTCGTTGTTAGATTTCGTTGTTCGATTTCGTTGTTAGATTTCGTTGTTCGTTGTTAGATTTCGTTGTTCGTTGTTAGATTTCGTTGTTCTTTGTTCGATTTCGTGGTTCGAATTCGTTGTTCGATTTCGTTGTTCGATTTCGTTGTTCGATTTCGTTGTTCGATTTCGTTGTTCGATTTCGTTGTTCGATTTCGTTGTTCGATTTCGTTGTTCGATTTCGTTGTTCGATTTCGTTGTTCGATTTCGTTGTTCGATTTCGTTGTTCGAATTCGTTGTTCGAATTCGTTGTTCGAATTCGTTGTTCGATTTCGTTGTTCGATTTCGTTGTTCGATTTCGTTGTTCGATTTCGTTGTTCGATTTCGTTGTTCGATTTCGTTGTTCGATTTCGTTGTTCGATTTCGTTGTTCGATTTCGTTGTTCGATTTCGTTGTTCGATTTCGTTGTTCGATTTCGTTGTTCGATTTCGTTGTTCGATTTCGTTGTTCGATTTCGTTGTTCGATTTCGTTGTTCGATTTCGTTGTTCGATTTCGTTGTTCGATTTCGTTGTTCGATTTCGTTGTTCGATTTCGTTGTTCGATTTCGTTGTTCGATTTCGTTGTTCGATTCGTTGTTCGATTTCGTTGTTCGATTTCGTTGTTCGATTTCGTTGTTCGATTTCGTTGTTCGATTTCGTTGTTCGATTTCGTTGTTCGATTTCGTTGTTCGATTTCGTTGTTCGATTTCGTTGTTCGATTTCGTTGTTCGATTTCGTTGTTCGATTTCGTTGTTCGATTTCGTTGTTCGATTTCGTTGTTCGATTTCGTTGTTCGATTTCGTTGTTCGATTTCGTTGTTCGATTTCGTTGTTCGATTCGTTGTTCGATTTCGTTGTTCGATTTCGTTGTTCGATTTCGTTGTTCCATTTCGTTGTTCGATTTCGTTGTTCGATTTCGTTGTTAGATTTCGTTGTTCGTTGTTAGATTTCGTTGTTCGTTGTTAGATTTCGTTGTTCTTTGTTCGATTTCGTGGTTCGAATTCGTTGTTCGATTTCGTTGTTCGATTTCGTTGTTCGATTTCGTTGTTCGATTTCGTTGTTCGAATTCGTTGTTCGAATTCGTTGTTCGAATTCGTTGTTCGATTTCGTTGTTCGATTTCGTTGTTCGATTTCGTTGTTCGATTTCGTTGTTCGATTTCGTTGTTCGATTTCGTTGTTCGATTTCGTTGTTCGATTTCGTTGTTCGATTTCGTTGTTCGATTTCGTTGTTCGATTTCGTTGTTCGATTTCGTTGTTCGATTTCGTTGTTCGATTTCGTTGTTCGATTTCGTTGTTCGATTTCGTTGTTCGATTTCGTTGTTCGATTTCGTTGTTCGATTTCGTTGTTCGATTTCGTTGTTCGATTCGTTGTTCGATTTCGTTGTTCGATTTCGTTGTTCGATTTCGTTGTTCCATTTCGTTGTTCGATTTCGTTGTTCGATTTCGTTGTTCGATTTCGTTGTTAGATTTCGTTGTTCGTTGTTAGATTTCGTTGTTCGATTTCGTTGTTCGATTTCGTTGTTAGATTTCGTTGTTCGTTGTTAGATTTCGTTGTTCGTTGTTAGATTTCGTTGTTCTTTGTTCGATTTCGTGGTTCGAATTCGTTGTTCGAATTCGTTGTTCGATTTCGTTGTTCGAATTCGTTGTTCGAATCCGTTGTTCGATTTCGTTGTTCGATTTCGTTGTTCGATTTCGTTGTTCCATTTCGTTGTTCGATTTCGTTGTTCGATTTCGTTGTTCGATTTCGTTGTTAGATTTCGTTGTTCGTTGTTAGATTTCGTTGTTCGATTTCGTTGTTAGATTTCGTTGTTCGATTTCGTTGTTAGATTTCGTTGTTCGTTGTTAGATTTCGTTGTTCGTTGTTAGATTTCGTTGTTCTTTGTTCGATTTCGTGGTTCGAATTCGTTGTTCGATTTCGTTGTTCGATTTCGTTGTTCGATTTCGTTGTTCGATTTCGTTGTTCGATTTCGTTGTTCGATTTCGTTGTTCGATTTCGTTGTTCGATTTCGTTGTTCGATTTCGTTGTTCGAATTCGTTGTTCGAATTCGTTGTTCGAATTCGTTGTTCGATTTCGTTGTTCGATTTCGTTGTTCGATTTCGTTGTTCGATTTCGTTGTTCGATTTCGTTGTTCGATTTCGTTGTTCGATTTCGTTGTTCGATTTCGTTGTTCGATTTCGTTGTTCGATTTCGTTGTTCGATTTCGTTGTTCGATTTCGTTGTTCGATTTCGTTGTTCGATTTCGTTGTTCGATTTCGTTGTTCGATTTCGTTGTTCGATTTCGTTGTTCGATTTCGTTGTTCGATTTCGTTGTTCGATTTCGTTGTTCGATTTCGTTGTTCGATTTCGTTGTTCGATTTCGTTGTTCGATTCGTTGTTCGATTTCGTTGTTCGATTTCGTTGTTCGATTTCGTTGTTCCATTTCGTTGTTCGATTTCGTTGTTCGATTTCGTTGTTCGATTTCGTTGTTAGATTTCGTTGTTCGTTGTTAGATTTCGTTGTTCGATTTCGTTGTTCGATTTCGTTGTTAGATTTCGTTGTTCGTTGTTAGATTTCGTTGTTCGCTGTTAGATTTCGTTGTTCTTTGTTCGATTTCGTGGTTCGAATTCGTTGTTCGAATTCGTTGTTCGATTTCGTTGTTCGAATTCGTTATTCGAATCCGTTGTTCGATTTCGTTGTTCGATTTCGTTGTTCGATTTCGTTGTTCGATTTCGTTGTTCGTTTTCGTTGTTCGATTTCGTTGTTCGATTTCGTTGTTCGATTTCGTTGTTCGATTTCGTTGTTCGATTTCGTTGTTCGATTTCGTTGTTCGATTTCGTTGTTCGATTTCGTTGTTCGATTTCGTTGTTCGATTCGTTATTCGATTCGTTATTCGATTTCGTTGTTCGATTTCGTTGTTCGATTTCGTTGTTCGATTTCGTTGTTCGTTGTTAGATTTCGTTGTTCGTTGTTAGATTTCGTTGTTCGTTGTTAGATTTCGTTGTTCTTTGTTCGATTTCGTGGTTCGAATTCGTTGTTCGATTTCGTTGTTCGATTTCGTTGTTCGATTTCGTTGTTCGATTTCGTTGTTCGATTTCGTTGTTCGATTTCGTTGTTCGATTTCGTTGTTCGATTTCGTTGTTCGATTTCGTTGTTCGATTTCGTTGTTCGATTTCGTTGTTCGATTTCGTTGTTCGATTCGTTATTCGATTTCGTTGTTCGATTTCGTTGTTCGATTTCGTTGTTAGATTTCGTTGTTCGTTGTTAGATTTCGTTGTTCGATTTCGTTGTTAGATTTCGTTGTTCGATTTCGTTGTTAGATTTCGTTGTTCGTTGTTAGATTTCGTTGTTCGTTATTAGATTTCGTTGTTCTTTGTTCGATTTCGTGGTTCGAATTCGTTGTTCGAATTCGTTGTTCGATTTCGTTGTTCGAATTCGTTGTTCGAATTCGTTGTTCGAATTCGTTGTTCGATTTCGTTGTTCGATTTCGTTGTTCGATTTCGTTGTTCGATTTCGTTGTTCGATTTCGTTGTTCGATTTCGTTGTTCGATTTCGTTTGTTCGATTTCGTTGTTCGATTTCGTTGTTCCATTTCGTTGTTCGATTTCGTTGTTCGATTTCGTTGTTTGATTTCGTTGTTCGATTTCGTTGTTCGTTGTTAGATTTCGTTGTTCGTTGTTAGATTTCGTTGTTCGTTGTTAGATTTCGTTGTTCTTTGTTCGATTTCGTGGTTCGAATTCGTTGTTCGATTTCGTTGTTCGATTTCGAAGTTCGATTTCGTTGTTCGATTTCGTTGTTCGATTTCGTTGTTCGATTTCGTTGTTCGATTCGTTATTCGATTTCGTTGTTCGATTTCGTTGTTCGATTTCGTTGTTCCATTTCGTTGTTCGATTTCGTTGTTCGATTTCGTTGTTCGATTTCGTTGTTAGATTTCGTTGTTCGTTGTTAGATTTCGTTGTTCGATTTCGTTGTTAGATTTCGTTGTTCGATTTCGTTGTTAGATTTCGTTGTTCGTTGTTAGATTTCGTTGTTCGTTGTTAGATTTCGTTGTTCTTTGTTCGATTTCGTGGTTCGAATTCGTTGTTAGAATTCGTTGTTCGATTTCGTTGTTCGAATTCGTTGTTCGAATTCGTTGTTCGAATTCGTTGTTCGATTTCGTTGTTCGATTTCGTTGTTCGATTTCGTTGTTCGATTTCGTTGTTCGATTTCGTTGTTCGATTTCGTTGTTCGATTTCGTTGTTCGATTTCGTTGTTAGATTTCGTTGTTCGTTGTTAGATTTCGTTGTTCGTTGTTAGATTTCGTTGTTCGTTGTTAGATTTCGTTGTTCTTTGTTCGATTTCGTGGTTCGAATTCGTTGTTCGAATTCGTTGTTCGATTTCGTTGTTCGATTTCGTTGTTCGATTTCGTTGTTCGATTTCGTGGTTCGAATTCGTTGTTCGAATTCGTTGTTCGATTTCGTTGTTCGATTTCGTTGTTCGATTTCGTTGTTCGATTTCGTTGTTCGATTTCGTTGTTCGATTTCGTTGTTCGATTTCGTTGTTCGATTTCGTTGTTCGATTTCGTTGTTCGATTTCGTTGTTCGATTTCTTTGTTCGATTTCGTTGTTCGATTTTGTTGTTCGATTTCGTTGTTCGATTTCGTTGTTCGATTTCGTTGTTCGATTTCGTTGTTCGATTTCGTTGTTCGATTTCGTTGTTCGATTCGTTATTCGATTTCGTTGTTCGATTTCGTTGTTCGATTTCGTTGTTCGATTTCGTTGTTCGATTTCGTTGTTCGTTGTTAGATTTCGTTGTTCGTTGTTAGATTTCGTTGTTCGTTGTTAGATTTCGTTGTTCTTTGTTCGATTTCGTGGTTCGAATTCGTTGTTCGATTTCGTTGTTCGATTTCGTTGTTCGATTTCGTTGTTCGATTTCGTTGTTCGATTTCGTTGTTCGATTTCGTTGTTCGATTTCGTTGTTCGATTTCGTTGTTCGATTTCGTTGTTCGATTTCGTTGTTCGATTTCGTTGTTCGATTTCGTTGTTCGATTTCGTTGTTCGATTTCGTTGTTCGATTTCGTTGTTCGATTTCGTTGTTCGATTTCGTGGTTCGAATTCGTTGTTCGATTTCGTTGTTCGATTTCGTTGTTCGATTTCGTTGTTCGATTTCGTTGTTCGATTTCGTTGTTCGATTTCGTTGTTCGATTTCGTTGTTCGATTTCGTTGTTCGATTTCGTTGTTCGATTCGTTATTCGATTTCGTTGTTCGATTTCGTTGTTCGATTTCGTTGTTAGATTTCGTTGTTCGTTGTTAGATTTCGTTGTTCGATTTCGTTGTTAGATTTCGTTGTTCGATTTCGTTGTTAGATTTCGTTGTTCGTTGTTAGATTTCGTTGTTCGTTGTTAGATTTCGTTGTTCTTTGTTCGATTTCGTGGTTCGAATTCGTTGTTCGAATTCGTTGTTCGATTTCGTTGTTCGAATTCGTTGTTCGAAATCGTTGTTCGAATTCGTTGTTCGATTTCGTTGTTCGATTTCGTTGTTCGATTTCGTTGTTCGATTTCGTTGTTCGATTTCGTTGTTCGATTTCGTTGTTCGATTTCGTTTGTTCGATTTCGTTGTTCGATTTCGTTGTTCCATTTCGTTGTTCGATTTCGTTGTTCGATTTCGTTGTTCGATTTCGTTGTTCGATTTCGTTGTTCGTTGTTAGATTTCGTTGTTCGTTGTTAGATTTCGTTGTTCGTTGTTAGATTTCGTTGTTCTTTGTTCGATTTCGTGGTTCGAATTCGTTGTTCGATTTCGTTGTTCGATTTCGTTGTTCGATTTCGTTGTTCGATTTCGTTGTTCGATTTCGTTGTTCGATTTCGTTGTTCGATTTCGTTGTTCGATTTCGTTGTTCGATTTCGTTGTTCGATTTCGTTGTTCGATTTCGTTGTTCGATTTCGTTGTTCGATTCGTTATTCGATTTCGTTGTTCGATTTCGTTGTTCGATTTCGTTGTTAGATTTCGTTGTTCGTTGTTAGATTTCGTTGTTCGATTTCGTTGTTAGATTTCGTTGTTCGATTTCGTTGTTAGATTTCGTTGTTCGTTGTTAGATTTCGTTGTTCGATTTCGTTGTTAGATTTCGTTGTTCGATTTCGTTGTTAGATTTCGTTGTTCGTTGTTAGATTTCGTTGTTCGTTGTTAGATTTCGTTGTTCTTTGTTCGATTTCGTGGTTCGAATTCGTTGTTCGAATTCGTTGTTCGATTTCGTTGTTCGAATTCGTTGTTCGAAATCGTTGTTCGAATTCGTTGTTCGATTTCGTTGTTCGATTTCGTTGTTCGATTTCGTTGTTCGATTTCGTTGTTCGATTTCGTTGTTCGATTTCGTTGTTCGATTTCGTTTGTTCGATTTCGTTGTTCGATTTCGTTGTTCCATTTCGTTGTTCGATTTCGTTGTTCGATTTCGTTGTTCGATTTCGTTGTTCGATTTCGTTGTTCGTTGTTAGATTTCGTTGTTCGTTGTTAGATTTCGTTGTTCGTTGTTAGATTTCGTTGTTCTTTGTTCGATTTCGTGGTTCGAATTCGTTGTTCGATTTCGTTGTTCGATTTCGTTGTTCGATTTCGTTGTTCGATTTCGTTGTTCGATTTCGTTGTTCGATTTCGTTGTTCGATTTCGTTGTTCGATTTCGTTGTTCGATTTCGTTGTTCGATTTCGTTGTTCGATTTCGTTGTTCGATTTCGTTGTTCGATTCGTTATTCGATTTCGTTGTTCGATTTCGTTGTTCGATTTCGTTGTTAGATTTCGTTGTTCGTTGTTAGATTTCGTTGTTCGATTTCGTTGTTAGATTTCGTTGTTCGATTTCGTTGTTAGATTTCGTTGTTCGTTGTTAGATTTCGTTGTTCGTTGTTAGATTTCGTTGTTCTTTGTTCGATTTCGTGGTTCGAATTCGTTGTTCGAATTCGTTGTTCGATTTCGTTGTTCGAATTCGTTGTTTGAATTCGTTGTTCGAATTCGTTGTTCGATTTCGTTGTTCGATTTCGTTGTTCGATTTCGTTGTTCGATTTCGTTGTTCGATTTCGTTGTTCGATTTCGTTGTTCGATTTCGTTTGTTCGATTTCGTTGTTCGATTTCGTTGTTCCATTTCGTTGTTCGATTTCGTTGTTCGATTTCGTTGTTCGATTTCGTTGTTCGATTTCGTTGTTCGTTGTTAGATTTCGTTGTTCGTTGTTAGATTTCGTTGTTCGTTGTTAGATTTCGTTGTTCTTTGTTCGATTTCGTGGTTCGAATTCGTTGTTCGATTTCGTTGTTCGATTTCGAAGTTCGATTTCGTTGTTCGATTTCGTTGTTCGATTTCGTTGTTCGATTTCGTTGTTCGATTCGTTATTCGATTTCGTTGTTCGATTTCGTTGTTCGATTTCGTTGTTCCATTTCGTTGTTCGATTTCGTTGTTCGATTTCGTTGTTCGATTTCGTTGTTAGATTTCGTTGTTCGTTGTTAGATTTCGTTGTTCGATTTCGTTGTTAGATTTCGTTGTTCGATTTCGTTGTTAGATTTCGTTGTTCGATTTCGTTGTTAGATTTCGTTGTTCGTTGTTAGATTTCGTTGTTCGTTGTTAGATTTCGTTGTTCTTTGTTCGATTTCGTGGTTCGAATTCGTTGTTCGAATTCGTTGTTCGATTTCGTTGTTCGAATTCGTTGTTCGAAATCGTTGTTCGAATTCGTTGTTCGATTTCGTTGTTCGATTTCGTTGTTCGATTTCGTTGTTCGATTTCGTTGTTCGATTTCGTTGTTCGATTTCGTTGTTCGATTTCGTTTGTTCGATTTCGTTGTTCGATTTCGTTGTTCCATTTCGTTGTTCGATTTCGTTGTTCGATTTCGTTGTTCGATTTCGTTGTTCGATTTCGTTGTTCGTTGTTAGATTTCGTTGTTCGTTGTTAGATTTCGTTGTTCTTTGTTCGATTTCGTGGTTCGAATTCGTTGTTCGATTTCGTTGTTCGATTTCGTTGTTCGATTTCGTTGTTCGATTTCGTTGTTCGATTTCGTTGTTCGATTTCGTTGTTCGATTTCGTTGTTCGATTTCGTTGTTCGATTTCGTTGTTCGATTTCGTTGTTCGATTTCGTTGTTCGATTTCGTTGTTCGATTTCGTTGTTCGATTCGTTATTCGATTTCGTTGTTCGATTTCGTTGTTCGATTTCGTTGTTAGATTTCGTTGTTCGTTGTTAGATTTCGTTGTTCGATTTCGTTGTTAGATTTCGTTGTTCGATTTCGTTGTTAGATTTCGTTGTTCGTTGTTAGATTTCGTTGTTCGTTGTTAGATTTCGTTGTTCTTTGTTCGATTTCGTGGTTCGAATTCGTTGTTCGAATTCGTTGTTCGATTTCATTGTTCGAATTCGTTGTTCGAATTCGTTGTTCGAATTCGTTGTTCGATTTCGTTGTTCGATTTCGTTGTTCGATTTCGTTGTTCGATTTCGTTGTTCGATTTCGTTGTTCGATTTCGTTGTTCGATTTCGTTTGTTCGATTTCGTTGTTCGATTTCGTTGTTCCATTTCGTTGTTCGATTTCGTTGTTCGATTTCGTTGTTCGATTTCGTTGTTCGTTGTTAGATTTCGTTGTTCGTTGTTAGATTTCGTTGTTCGTTGTTAGATTTCGTTGTTCTTTGTTCGATTTCGTGGTTCGAATTCGTTGTTCGATTTCGTTGTTCGATTTCGAAGTTCGATTTCGTTGTTCGATTTCGTTGTTCGATTTCGTTGTTCGATTTCGTTGTTCGATTCGTTATTCGATTTCGTTGTTCGATTTCGTTGTTCGATTTCGTTGTTCCATTTCGTTGTTCGATTTCGTTGTTCGATTTCGTTGTTCGATTTCGTTGTTAGATTTCGTTGTTCGTTGTTAGATTTCGTTGTTCGATTTCGTTGTTAGATTTCGTTGTTCGATTTCGTTGTTAGATTTCGTTGTTCGTTGTTAGATTTCGTTGTTCGTTGTTAGATTTCGTTGTTCTTTGTTCGATTTCGTGGTTCGAATTCGTTGTTCGATTTCGTTGTTCGATTTCGTTGTTCGATTTCGTTGTTCGATTTCGTTGTTCGATTTCGTTGTTCGATTTCGTTGTTCGATTTCGTTGTTCGATTTCGTTGTTCGATTTCGTTGTTCGAATTCGTTGTTCGAATTCGTTGTTCGAATTCGTTGTTCGATTTCGTTGTTCGATTTCGTTGTTCGATTTCGTTGTTCGATTTCGTTGTTCGATTTCGTTGTTCGATTTCGTTGTTCGATTTCGTTGTTCGATTTCGTTGTTCGATTTCGTTGTTCGATTTCGTTGTTCGATTTCGTTGTTCGATTTCGTTGTTCGATTTCGTTGTTCGATTTCGTTGTTCGATTTCGTTGTTCGATTTCGTTGTTCGATTTCGTTGTTCGATTTCGTTGTTCGATTTCGTTGTTCGATTTCGTTGTTCGATTTCGTTGTTCGATTTCGTTGTTCGATTTCGTTGTTCGATTTCGTTGTTCGATTCGTTGTTCGATTTCGTTGTTCGATTTCGTTGTTCGATTTCGTTGTTCCATTTCGTTGTTCGATTTCGTTGTTCGATTTCGTTGTTCGATTTCGTTGTTAGATTTCGTTGTTCGTTGTTAGATTTCGTTGTTCGATTTCGTTGTTCGATTTCGTTGTTAGATTTCGTTGTTCGTTGTTAGATTTCGTTGTTCGTTGTTAGATTTCGTTGTTCTTTGTTCGATTTCGTGGTTCGAATTCGTTGTTCGAATTCGTTGTTCGATTTCGTTGTTCGAATTCGTTGTTCGAATCCGTTGTTCGATTTCGTTGTTCGATTTCGTTGTTCGATTTCGTTGTTCGATTTCGTTGTTCGATTTCGTTGTTCGATTTCGTTGTTCGATTTCGTTGTTCGATTCGTTATTCGATTCGTTATTCGATTTCGTTGTTCGATTTCGTTGTTCGATTTCGTTGTTCGATTTCGTTGTTCGATTTCGTTGTTCGATTTCGTTGTTCGATTTCGTTGTTCGATTTCGTTGTTCGATTCGTTATTCGATTTCGTTGTTCGATTTCGTTGTTCGATTTCGTTGTTAGATTTCGTTGTTCGTTGTTAGATTTCGTTGTTCGATTTCGTTGTTAGATTTCGTTGTTCGATTTCGTTGTTAGATTTCGTTGTTCGTTGTTAGATTTCGTTGTTCGTTATTAGATTTCGTTGTTCTTTGTTCGATTTCGTGGTTCGAATTCGTTGTTCGAATTCGTTGTTCGAATTCGTTGTTCGATTTCGTTGTTCGAATTCGTTGTTCGAATTCGTTGTTCGAATTCGTTGTTCGATTTCGTTGTTCGATTTCGTTGTTCGATTTCGTTGTTCGATTTCGTTGTTCGATTTCGTTGTTCGATTTCGTTGTTCGATTTCGTTTGTTCGATTTCGTTGTTCGATTTCGTTGTTCCATTTCGTTGTTCGATTTCGTTGTTCGATTTCGTTGTTTGATTTCGTTGTTCGATTTCGTTGTTCGTTGTTAGATTTCGTTGTTCGTTGTTAGATTTCGTTGTTCGTTGTTAGATTTCGTTGTTCTTTGTTCGATTTCGTGGTTCGAATTCGTTGTTCGATTTCGTTGTTCGATTTCGTTGTTCGATTTCGTTGTTCCATTTCGTTGTTCGATTTCGTTGTTCGATTTCGTTGTTCGATTTCGTTGTTAGATTTCGTTGTTCGTTGTTAGATTTCGTTGTTCGATTTCGTTGTTCGATTTCGTTGTTCGATTTCGTTGTTCGATTCGTTATTCGATTTCGTTGTTCGATTTCGTTGTTCGATTTCGTTGTTCCATTTCGTTGTTCGATTTCGTTGTTCGATTTCGTTGTTCGATTTCGTTGTTAGATTTCGTTGTTCGTTGTTAGATTTCGTTGTTCGATTTCGTTGTTAGATTTCGTTGTTCGATTTCGTTGTTAGATTTCGTTGTTCGTTGTTAGATTTCGTTGTTCGTTGTTAGATTTCGTTGTTCTTTGTTCGATTTCGTGGTTCGAATTCGTTGTTCGAATTCGTTGTTCGATTTCGTTGTTCGAATTCGTTGTTCGAATTCGTTGTTCGAATTCGTTGTTCGAATCCGTTGTTCGATTTCGTTGTTCGATTTCGTTGTTCGATTTCGTTGTTCGATTTCGTTGTTCGTTTTCGTTGTTCGATTTCGTTGTTCGATTTCGTTGTTCGATTTCGTTGTTCGATTTCGTTGTTCGATTTCGTTGTTCGATTTCGTTGTTCGATTTCGTTGTTCGATTTCGTTGTTCGATTCGTTATTCGATTCGTTATTCGATTTCGTTGTTCGATTTCGTTGTTCGATTTCGTTGTTCGATTTCGTTGTTCGTTGTTAGATTTCGTTGTTCGTTGTTAGATTTCGTTGTTCGTTGTTAGATTTCGTTGTTCTTTGTTCGATTTCGTGGTTCGAATTCGTTGTTCGATTTCGTTGTTCGATTTCGTTGTTCGATTTCGTTGTTCGATTTCGTTGTTCGATTTCGTTGTTCGATTTCGTTGTTCGATTTCGTTGTTCGATTTCGTTGTTCGATTTCGTTGTTCGATTTCGTTGTTCGATTTCGTTGCTCGATTTCGTTGTTCGATTTCGTTGTTCGATTTCGTTGTTCGATTCGTTATTCGATTTCGTTGTTCGATTTCGTTGTTCTATTTCGTTGTTAGATTTCGTTGTTCGTTGTTAGATTTCGTTGTTCGATTTCGTTGTTAGATTTCGTTGTTCGTTGTTAGATTTCGTTGTTCGTTATTAGATTTCGTTGTTCTTTGTTCGATTTCGTGGTTCGAATTCGTTGTTCGAATTCGTTGTTCGATTTCGTTGTTCGAATTCGTTGTTCGAATTCGTTGTTCGAATTCGTTGTTCGATTTCGTTGTTCGATTTCGTTGTTCGATTTCGTTGTTCGATTTCGTTGTTCGATTTCGTTGTTCGATTTCGTTGTTCGATTTCGTTTGTTCGATTTCGTTGTTCGATTTCGTTGTTCCATTTCGTTGTTCGATTTCGTTGTTCGATTTCGTTGTTTGATTTCGTTGTTCGATTTCGTTGTTCGTTGTTAGATTTCGTTGTTCGTTGTTAGATTTCGTTGTTCGTTGTTAGATTTCGTTGTTCTTTGTTCGATTTCGTGGTTCGAATTCGTTGTTCGATTTCGTTGTTCGATTTCGAAGTTCGATTTCGTTGTTCGATTTCGTTGTTCGATTTCGTTGTTCGATTTCGTTGTTCGATTCGTTATTCGATTTCGTTGTTCGATTTCGTTGTTCGATTTCGTTGTTCCATTTCGTTGTTCGATTTCGTTGTTCGATTTCGTTGTTCGATTTCGTTGTTAGATTTCGTTGTTCGTTGTTAGATTTCGTTGTTCGATTTCGTTGTTAGATTTCGTTGTTCGATTTCGTTGTTAGATTTCGTTGTTCGTTGTTAGATTTCGTTGTTCTTTGTTCGATTTCGTGGTTCGAATTCGTTGTTCGAATTCGTTGTTCGATTTCGTTGTTCGAATTCGTTGTTCGAATTCGTTGTTCGAATTCGTTGTTCGATTTCGTTGTTCGATTTCGTTGTTCGATTTCGTTGTTCGATTTCGTTGTTCGATTTCGTTGTTCGATTTCGTTGTTCGATTTCGTTGTTCGATTTCGTTGTTCGATTTCGTTGTTAGATTTCGTTGTTCGTTGTTAGATTTCGTTGTTCGTTGTTAGATTTCGTTGTTCGTTGTTAGATTTCGTTGTTCTTTGTTCGATTTCGTGGTTCGAATTCGTTGTTCGAATTCGTTGTTCGATTTCGTTGTTCGATTTCGTTGTTCGATTTCGTTGTTCGATTTCGTGGTTCGAATTCGTTGTTCGAATTCGTTGTTCGATTTCGTTGTTCGATTTCGTTGTTCGATTTTGTTGTTCGATTTCGTTGTTCGATTTCGTTGTTCGATTTCGTTGTTCGATTTCGTTGTTCGATTTCGTTGTTCGATTTCGTTGTTCGATTTCGTTGTTCGATTTCGTTGTTCGATTTCTTTGTTCGATTTCGTTGTTCGATTTCGTTGTTCGATTTCGTTGTTTTAGATTTCGTTGTTCGTTGTTAGATTTCGTTGTTCGTTGTTAGATTTCGTTGTTCGTTGTTAGATTTCGTTGTGCTTTGTTCGATTTCGTGGTTCGAATTCGTTGTTCGAATTCGTAGTTCGATTTCGTTGTTCGATTTCGTTGTTCGATTTTGTTGTTCGATTTCGTTGTTCGATTTCGTTGTTCGATTTCGTTGTTCGATTTCGTTGTTCGATTTCGTTGTTCGATTTCGTTGTTCGATTTCGTTGTTCGATTTCGTTGTTCGATTTCGTTGTTCGATTTCGTTGTTCGATTTCGTTGTTCGATTTCGTTGTTCGATTTCGTTGTTCGATTTCGTTGTTCGATTTCGTTGTTCGATTTCGTTGTTCGATTTCGTTGTTCGATTTCGTTGTTCGATTTCGTTGTTCGATTTCGTTGTTCGATTTCGTTGTTCGATTTCGTTGTTCGATTTCGTTGTTCGATTTCGTTGTTAGATTTCGTTGTTCGTTGTTAGATTTCGTTGTTCGTTGTTAGATTTCGTTGTTCGTTGTTAGATTTCGTTGTTCTTTGTTCGATTTCGTGGTTCGAATTCGTTGTTCGAATTCGTTGTTCGATTTCGTTGTTCGATTTCGTTGTTCGATTTCGTTGTTCGATTTCGTTGTTCGATTTCGTGGTTCGAATTCGTTGTTCGAATTCGTTGTTCGATTTCGTTGTTCGATTTTGTTGTTCGATTTCGTTGTTCGATTTCGTTGTTCGATTTCGTTGTTCGATTTCGTTGTTCGATTTCGTTGTTCGATTTCGTTGTTCGATTTCGTTGTTCGATTTCGTTGTTCGATTTCGTTGTTCGATTTCTTTGTTCGATTTCGTTGTTCGATTTCGTTGTTCGATTTCGTTGTTTTAGATTTCGTTGTTCGTTGTTAGATTTCGTTGTTCGTTGTTAGATTTCGTTGTTCGTTGTTAGATTTCGTTGTGCTTTGTTCGATTTCGTAGTTCGAATTCGTTGTTCGAATTCGTTGTTCGATTTCGTTGTTCGATTTCGTTGTTCGATTTTGTTGTTCGATTTCGTTGTTCGATTTCGTTGTTCGATTTCGTTGTTCGATTTCGTTGTTCGATTTCGTTGTTCGATTTCGTTGTTCGATTTCGTTGTTCGATTTCGTTGTTCGATTTCGTTGTTCGATTTCGTTGTTCGATTTCGTTGTTCGATTTCGTTGTTCGATTTCGTTGTTCGATTTCGTTGTTCGATTTCGTTGTTCGATTTCGTTGTTCGATTTCGTTGTTCGATTTCGTTGTTCGATTTCGTTGTTCGATTTCGTTGTTCGATTCGTTGTTCGATTTCGTTGTTCGATTTCGTTGTTCGATTTCGTTGTTAGATTTCGTTGTTCGTTGTTAGATTTCGTTGTTCGATTTCGTTGTTAGATTTCGTTGTTCGTTGTTAGATTTCGTTGTTCGTTGTTAGATTTCGTTGTTCTTTGTTCGATTTCGTTGTTCGATTTCGTTGTTCGTTTTCGTTGTTCGATTTCGTTGTTCGATTTCGTTGTTCGATTTCGTTGTTCGATTTCGTTGTTCGATTTCGTTGTTCGATTTCGTTGTTCGATTTCGTTGTTCGATTCGTTATTCGATTTCGTTGTTCGATTTCGTTGTTCGATTTCGTTGTTCGATTTCGTTGTTCGTTGTTAGATTTCGTTGTTCGTTGTTAGATTTCGTTGTTCGTTGTTAGATTTCGTTGTTCTTTGTTCGATTTCGTGGTTCGAATTCGTTGTTCGATTTCGTTGTTCGATTTCGTTGTTCGATTTCGTTGTTCGATTTCGTTGTTCGATTTCGTTGTTCGATTTCGTTGTTCGATTTCGTTGTTCGATTTCGTTGTTCGATTTCGTTGTTCGAATTCGTTGTTCGAATTCGTTGTTCGAATTCGTTGTTCGATTTCGTTGTTCGATTTCGTTGTTCGATTTCGTTGTTCGATTTCGTTGTTCGATTTCGTTGTTCGATTTCGTTGTTCGATTTCGTTGTTCGATTTCGTTGTTCGATTTCGTTGTTCGATTTCGTTGTTCGATTTCGTTGTTCGATTTCATTGTTCGATTTCGTTGTTCGATTTCGTTGTTCGATTTCGTTGTTCGATTTCGTTGTTCGATTTCGTTGTTCGATTTCGTTGTTCGATTTCGTTGTTCGATTTCGTTGTTCGATTTCGTTGTTCGATTTCGTTGTTCGATTTCGTTGTTCGATTTCGTTGTTCGATTTCGTTGTTCGATTTCGTTGTTCGATTTCGTTGTTCGATTTCGTTGTTCGATTTCGTTGTTCGATTTCGTTGTTCGATTTCGTTGTTCGATTTCGTTGTTCGATTTCGTTGTTCGATTTCGTTGTTCCATTTCGTTGTTCGATTTCGTTGTTCGATTTCGTTGTTCCATTTCGTTGTTCGATTTCGTTGTTCGATTTCGTTGTTCGATTTCGTTGTTCGATTTCGTTGTTAGATTTCGTTGTTCGTTGTTAGATTTCGTTGTTCGTTGTTAGATTTCGTTGTTCGATTTCGTTGTTCGATTTCGTTGTTCGATTTCGTTGTTAGATTTCGTTGTTCGATTTCGTTGTTCGATTTCGTTGTTAGATTTCGTTGTTCGTTGTTAGATTTCGTTGTTCGTTGTTAGATTTCGTTGTTCGATTTCGTTGTTCGATTTCGTTGTTAGATTTCGTTGTTCGTTGTTAGATTTCGTTGTTCGTTGTTAGATTTCGTTGTTCTTTGTTCGATTTCGTGGTTCGAATTCGTTGTTCGAATTCGTTGTTCGATTTCGTTGTTCGAATTCGTTGTTCGATTTCGTTGTTCGATTTCGTTGTTCCATTTCGTTGTTCGATTTCGTTGTTCGATTTCGTTGTTCGATTTCGTTGTTAGATTTCGTTGTTCGTTGTTAGATTTCGTTGTTCGTTGTTAGATTTCGTTGTTCGATTTCGTTGTTCGATTTCGTTGTTAGATTTCGTTGTTCGTTGTTAGATTTCGTTGTTCGTTGTTAGATTTCGTTGTTCTTTGTTCGATTTCGTGGTTCGAATTCGTTGTTCGAATTCGTTGTTCGATTTCGTTGTTCGAATTCGTTGTTCGAATTCGTTGTTCGAATTCGTTGTTCGATTTCGTTGTTCGATTTCGTTGTTCGATTTCGTTGTTCGATTTCGTTGTTCGTTTTCGTTGTTCGATTTCGTTGTTCGATTTCGTTGTTCGATTTCGTTGTTCGATTTCGTTGTTCGATTTCGTTGTTCGTTGTTAGATTTCGTTGTTCTTTGTTCGATTTCGTGGTTCGAATTCGTTGTTCGAATTCGTTGTTCGATTTCGTTGTTCGAATTCGTTGTTCGATTTCGTTGTTCGATTTCGTTGTTCCATTTCGTTGTTCGATTTCGTTGTTCGATTTCGTTGTTCGATTTCGTTGTTAGATTTCGTTGTTCGTTGTTAGATTTCGTTGTTCGTTGTTAGATTTCGTTGTTCGATTTCGTTGTTCGATTTCGTTGTTAGATTTCGTTGTTCGTTGTTAGATTTCGTTGTTCGTTGTTAGATTTCGTTGTTCTTTGTTCGATTTCGTGGTTCGAATTCGTTGTTCGAATTCGTTGTTCGATTTCGTTGTTCGAATTCGTTGTTCGAATTCGTTGTTCGAATTCGTTGTTCGATTTCGTTGTTCGATTTCGTTGTTCGATTTCGTTGTTCGATTTCGTTGTTCGTTTTCGTTGTTCGATTTCGTTGTTCGATTTCGTTGTTCGATTTCGTTGTTCGATTTCGTTGTTCGATTTCGTTGTTCGATTTCGTTGTTCGATTTCGTTGTTCGATTTCGTTGTTCCATTTCGTTCGATTTCGTTGTTCGATTCGTTCGATTTCGTTGTTCGATTTCGTTGTTCGATTTCGTTGTTCCATTTCGTTGTTCGATTTCGTTGTTCGATTTCGTTGTTAGATTTCGTTGTTCGTTGTTAGATTTCGTTGTTCGTTGTTAGATTTCGTTGTTCGTTGTTAGATTTCGTTGTTCGATTTCGTTGTTCGATTTCGTTGTTAGATTTCGTTGTTCGTTGTTAGATTTCGTTGTTCGTTGTTAGATTTCGTTGTTCTTTGTTCGATTTCGTGGTTCGAATTCGTTGTTCGAATTCGTTGTTCGATTTCGTTGTTCGAATTCGTTGTTCGAATTCGTTGTTCGAATTCGTTGTTCGATTTCGTTGTTCGATTTCGTTGTTCGATTTCGTTGTTCGATTTCGTTGTTCGATTTCGTTGTTCGTTTTCGTTGTTCGATTTCGTTGTTCGATTTCGTTGTTCGATTTCGTTGTTCGATTTCGTTGTTCGATTTCGTTGTTCGATTTCGTTGTTCGATTTCGTTGTTCGATTTCGTTGTTCGATTTCGTTGTTCGATTCGTTATTCGATTTCGTTGTTCGATTTCGTTGTTCGATTTCGTTGTTCGATTTCGTTGTTCGATTTCGTTGTTCGATTTCGTTGTTCGATTTCGTTGTTCGATTTCTTTGTTCGATTTCGTTGTTCGATTTCGTTGTTCGATTTCGTTGTTTTAGATTTCGTTGTTCGTTGTTAGATTTCGTTGTTCGTTGTTAGATTTCGTTGTTCGTTGTTAGATTTCGTTGTGCTTTGTTCGATTTCGTGGTTCGAATTCGTTGTTCGAATTCGTTGTTCGATTTCGTTGTTCGATTTCGTTGTTCGATTTTGTTGTTCGATTTCGTTGTTCGATTTCGTTGTTCGATTTCGTTGTTCGATTTCGTTGTTCGATTTCGTTGTTCGATTTCGTTGTTCGATTTCGTTGTTCGATTTCGTTGTTCGATTTCGTTGTTCGATTTCGTTGTTCGATTTCGTTGTTCGATTTCGTTGTTCGATTTCGTTGTTCGATTTCGTTGTTCGATTTCGTTGTTCGATTTCGTTGTTCGATTTCGTTGTTCGATTTCGTTGTTCGATTTCGTTGTTCGATTTCGTTGTTCGATTTCGTTGTTCGATTTCGTTGTTCGATTTCGTTGTTAGATTTCGTTGTTCGTTGTTAGATTTCGTTGTTCGTTGTTAGATTTCGTTGTTCGTTGTTAGATTTCGTTGTTCTTTGTTCGATTTCGTGGTTCGAATTCGTTGTTCGATTTCGTTGTTCGATTTCGTTGTTCGATTTCGTTGTTCGATTTCGTGGTTCGAATTCGTTGTTCGAATTCGTTGTTCGATTTCGTTGTTCGATTTCGTTGTTCGATTTTGTTGTTCGATTTCGTTGTTCGATTTCGTTGTTCGATTTCGTTGTTCGATTTCGTTGTTCGATTTCGTTGTTCGATTTCGTTGTTCGATTTCGTTGTTCGATTTCTTTGTTCGATTTCGTTGTTCGATTTCGTTGTTCGATTTCGTTGTTCGATTTCGTTGTTCGATTTCGTTGTTCGATTTCGTTGTTCGATTTCGTTGTTCGATTTCGTTGTTCGATTTCGTTGTTCGATTTCGTTGTTCGATTTCGTTGTTTGATTTCGTTGTTCGATTTCGTTGTTCGATTTCGTTGTTCGATTTCGTTGTTCGATTTCGTTGTTCGATTCGTTGTTCGATTTCGTTGTTCGATTTCGTTGTTCGATTTCGTTGTTCCATTTCGTTGTTCGATTTCGTTGTTCGATTTCGTTATTCGATTTCGTTGTTAGATTTCGTTGTTCGTTGTTAGATTTCGTTGTTCGATTTCGTTGTTAGATTTCGTTGTTCGTTGTTAGATTTCGTTGTTCGTTGTTAGATTTCGTTGTTCTTTGTTCGATTTCGTGGTTCGAATTCGTTGTTCGAATTCGTTGTTCGATTTCGTTGTTCGAATTCGTTGTTCGAATCCGTTGTTCGATTTCGTTGTTCGATTTCGTTGTTCGATTTCGTTGTTCGATTTCGTTGTTCGTTTTCGTTGTTCGATTTCGTTGTTCGATTTCGTTGTTCGATTTCGTTGTTCGATTTCGTTGTTCGATTTCGTTGTTCGATTTCGTTGTTCGATTTCGTTGTTCGATTTCGTTGTTCGATTTCGTTGTTCGATTCGTTATTCGATTTCGTTGTTCGATTTCGTTGTTCGATTTCGTTGTTCGATTTCGTTGTTCGTTGTTAGATTTCGTTGTTCGTTGTTAGATTTCGTTGTTCGTTGTTAGATTTCGTTGTTCTTTGTTCGATTTCGTGGTTCGAATTCGTTGTTCGATTTCGTTGTTCGATTTCGTTGTTCGATTTCGTTGTTCGATTTCGTTGTTCGATTTCGTTGTTCGATTTCGTTGTTCGATTTCGTTGTTCGATTTCGTTGTTCGATTTCGTTGTTCGATTTCGTTGTTCGAATTCGTTGTTCGAATTCGTTGTTCGAATTCGTTGTTCGATTTCGTTGTTCGATTTCGTTGTTCGATTTCGTTGTTCGATTTCGTTGTTCGATTTCGTTGTTCGATTTCGTTGTTCGATTTCGTTGTTCGATTTCGTTGTTCGATTTCGTTGTTCGATTTCGTTGTTCGATTTCGTTGTTCGATTTCGTTGTTCGATTTCGTTGTTCGATTTCGTTGTTCGATTTCGTTGTTCGATTTCGTTGTTCGATTTCATTGTTCGATTTCGTTGTTCGATTTCGTTGTTCGATTTCGTTGTTCGATTCGTTGTTCGATTTCGTTGTTCGATTTCGTTGTTCGATTTCGTTGTTCCATTTCGTTGTTCGATTTCGTTGTTCGATTTCGTTGTTCGATTTCGTTGTTCGTTGTTAGATTTCGTTGTTCGATTTCGTTGTTAGATTTCGTTGTTCGATTTCGTTGTTCAATTTCGTTGTTCGATTTCGTTGTTCGTTTTCGTTGTTCGATTTCGTTGTTCGATTTCGTTGTTCGATTTCGTTGTTCGATTTCGTTGTTCGATTTCGTTGTTCGTTGTTAGATTTCGTTGTTCGTTGTTAGATTTCGTTGTTCGTTGTTAGATTTCGTTGTTCGTTGTTAGATTTCGTTGTTCTTTGTTCGATTTCGTGGTTCGAATTCGTTGTTCGAATTCGTTGTTCGATTTCGTTGTTCGAATTCGTTGTTCGAATCCGTTGTTCGATTTCGTTGTTCGATTTCGTTGTTCGATTTCGTTGTTCGATTTCGTTGTTCGTTTTCGTTGTTCGATTTCGTTGTTCGATTTCGTTGTTCGATTTCGTTGTTCGATTTCGTTGTTCGATTTCGTTGTTCGATTTCGTTGTTCGATTTCGTTGTTCGATTTCGTTGTTCGATTTCGTTGTTCGATTCGTTATTCGATTTCGTTGTTCGATTTCGTTGTTCGATTTCGTTGTTCGTTGTTAGATTTCGTTGTTCGTTGTTAGATTTCGTTGTTCGTTGTTAGATTTCGTTGTTCTTTGTTCGATTTCGTGGTTCGAATTCGTTGTTCGATTTCGTTGTTCGATTTCGTTGTTCGATTTCGTTGTTCGATTTCGTTGTTCGATTTCGTTGTTCGATTTCGTTGTTCGATTTCGTTGTTCGATTTCGTTGTTCGATTTCGTTGTTCGATTTCGTTGTTCGATTTCGTTGTTCGATTCGTTATTCGATTTCGTTGTTCGATTTCGTTGTTCGATTTCGTTGTTAGATTTCGTTGTTCGTTGTTAGATTTCGTTGTTCGATTTCGTTGTTAGATTTCGTTGTTCGATTTCGTTGTTAGATTTCGTTGTTCGTTGTTAGATTTCGTTGTTCGTTGTTAGATTTCGTTGTTCTTTGTTCGATTTCGTGGTTCGAATTCGTTGTTCGAATTCGTTGTTCGATTTCGTTGTTCGATTTCGTTGTTCGATTTCGTTGTTCGATTTCGTTGTTCGTTTTCGTTGTTCGATTTCGTTGTTCGATTTCGTTGTTCGATTTCGTTGTTCGATTTCGTTGTTCGATTTCGTTGTTCGATTTCGTTGTTCGATTTCGTTGTTCGATTTCGTTGTTCGATTTCGTTGTTCGATTCGTTATTCGATTTCGTTGTTCGATTTCGTTGTTCGATTTCGTTGTTCGTTGTTAGATTTCGTTGTTCGTTGTTAGATTTCGTTGTTCGTTGTTAGATTTCGTTGTTCTTTGTTCGATTTCGTGGTTCGAATTCGTTGTTCGATTTCGTTGTTCGATTTCGTTGTTCGATTTCGTTGTTCGATTTCGTTGTTCGATTTCGTTGTTCGATTTCGTTGTTCGATTTCGTTGTTCGATTTCGTTGTTCGATTTCGTTGTTCGATTTCGTTGTTCGATTTCGTTGTTCGATTTCGTTGTTCGATTTCGTTGTTCGATTTCGTTGTTCGATTCGTTATTCGATTTCGTTGTTCGATTTCGTTGTTCGATTTCGTTGTTAGATTTCGTTGTTCGTTGTTAGATTTCGTTGTTCGATTTCGTTGTTAGATTTCGTTGTTCGTTGTTAGATTTCGTTGTTCGTTGTTAGATTTCGTTGTTCGTTGTTAGATTTCGTTGTTCTTTGTTCGATTTCGTGGTTCGAATTCGTTGTTCGAATTCGTTGTTCGATTTCGTTGTTCGAATTCGTTGTTCGAATTCGTTGTTCGAATTCGTTGTTCGATTTCGTTGTTCGATTTCGTTGTTCGATTTCGTTGTTCGATTTCGTTGTTCGATTTCGTTGTTCGATTCGTTATTCGATTTCGTTGTTCGATTTCGTTGTTCGATTTCGTTGTTAGATTTCGTTGTTCGTTGTTAGATTTCGTTGTTCGATTTCGTTGTTAGATTTCGTTGTTCGATTTCGTTGTTAGATTTCGTTGTTCGTTGTTAGATTTCGTTGTTCGTTGTTAGATTTCGTTGTTCTTTGTTCGATTTCGTGGTTCGAATTCGTTGTTCGAATTCGTTGTTCGAATTCGTTGTTCGATTTCGTTGTTCGATTTCGTTGTTCGATTTCGTTGTTCGATTTCGTTGTTCGATTTCGTTGTTCGATTTCGTTGTTCGATTTCGTTGTTCGATTTCGTTGTTCGATTTCGTTGTTAGATTTCGTTGTTCGATTTCGTTGTTCGATTTCGTTGTTCGATTTCGTTGTTCGATTTCGTTGTTCGATTTCGTTGTTCGATTTCGTTGTTCGATTTCGTTGTTCGATTTCGTTGTTCGATTTCGTTGTTCGATTTCGTTGTTCGATTTCGTTGTTCGATTTCGTTGTTCGATTTCGTTGTTCGATTTCGTTGTTCGATTTCGTTGTTCGATTTCGTTGTTCGATTTCGTTGTTAGATTTCGTTGTTCGTTGTTAGATTTCGTTGTTCGTTGTTAGATTTCGTTGTTCGTTGTTAGATTTCGTTGTTCTTTGTTCGATTTCGTGGTTCGAATTCGTTGTTCGAATTCGTTATTCGATTTCGTTGTTCGATTTCGTTGTTCGTTGTTCGATTTCGTTGTTCGTTGTTAGATTTCGTTGTTCGTTGTTAGATTTCGTTGTTCTTTGTTCGATTTCGTGGTTCGAATTCGTTGTTCGATTTCGTTGTTCGATTTCGTTGTTCGATTTCGTTGTTCGATTTCGTTGTTCGATTTCGTTGTTCGATTTCGTTGTTCGATTTCGTTGTTCGATTTCGTTGTTCGAATTCGTTGTTCGAATTCGTTGTTCGATTCGTTGTTCGATTTCGTTGTTCGATTTCGTTGTTAGATTTCGTTGTTCGTTGTTAGATTTCGTTGTTCGTTGTTAGATTTCGTTGTTCTTTGTTCGATTTCGTGGTTCGAATTCGTTGTTCGAATTCGTTGTTCGATTTCGTTGTTCGAATTCGTTGTTCGAATCCGTTGTTCGATTTCGTTGTTCGATTTCGTTGTTCGATTTCGTTGTTCGATTTCGTTGTTCGTTTTCGTTGTTCGATTTCGTTGTTCGATTTCGTTGTTCGATTTCGTTGTTCGATTTCGTTGTTCGATTTCGTTGTTCGATTTCGTTGTTCGATTTCGTTGTTCGATTTCGTTGTTCGATTCATAATTCGATTTCGTTGTTCGATTTCGTTGTTCGATTTCGTTGTTCGATTTCGTTGTTCGATTTCGTTGTTCGTTGTTAGATTTCGTTGTTCGTTGTTAGATTTCGTTGTTCTTTGTTCGATTTCGTGGTTCGAATTCGTTGTTCGATTTCGTTGTTCGATTTCGTTGTTCGATTTCGTTGTTCGATTTCGTTGTTCGATTTCGTTGTTCGATTTCGTTGTTCGATTTCGTTGTTCGATTTCGTTGTTCGATTTCGTTGTTCGATTTCGTTGTTCGATTTCGTTGTTCGATTTCGTTGTTCGATTTCGTTGTTCGATTTCGTTGTTCGATTTCGTTGTTCGATTTCGTTGTTCGATTACGTTGTTCGATTTCGTTGTTCGATTTCGTTGTTCGATTTCGTTGTTCGATTTCGTTGTTCGATTTCGTTGTTCGATTTCGTTGTTCGATTTCGTTGTTCGATTTCGTTGTTCGTTCGTTGTTCGATTTCGTTGTTCCATTTCGTTGTTCGATTTCGTTGTTCGATTTCGTTGTTCCATTTCGTTGTTCGATTTCGTTGTTCGATTTCGTTGTTCGATTTCGTTGTTCGATTTCGTTGTTAGATTTCGTTGTTCGTTGTTAGATTTCGTTGTTCGTTGTTAGATTTCGTTGTTCGATTTCGTTGTTCGATTTCGTTGTTCGATTTCGTTGTTAGATTTCGTTGTTCGTTGTTAGATTTCGTTGTTCGATTTCGTTGTTCGATTTCGTTGTTCGATTTCGTTGTTCGATTTCGTTGTTCGATTTCGTTGTTAGATTTCGTTGTTCGTTGTTAGATTTCGTTGTTCGTTGTTAGATTTCGTTGTTCGTTGTTAGATTTCGTTGTTCTTTGTTCGATTTCGTGGTTCGAATTCGTTGTTCGAATTCGTTGTTCGATTTTGTTGTTCGATTTCGTTGTTCGATTTCGTTGTTCGATTTCGTGGTTCGATTTCGTTGTTCGATTTCGTTGTTCGATTTCGTTGTTCGATTTCGTTGTTCGATTTCGTTGTTCGATTTCGTTGTTCGATTTCGTTGTTCGATTTCGTTGTTCGATTTCGTTGTTCGATTTCGTTGTTCGATTTCTTTGTTCGATTTCGTTGTTCGATTTCGTTGTTAGATTTCGTTGTTCGTTGTTAGATTTCGTTGTTCGTTGTTAGATTTCGTTGTTCGTTGTTAGATTTCGTTGTTCGTTGTTAGATTTCGTTGTGCTTTGTTCGATTTCGTGGTTCGAATTCGTTGTTCGAATTCGTTGTTCGATTTCGTTCGATTTCGTTGTTCGATTTTGTTGTTCGATTTCGTTGTTCGATTTCGTTGTTTGATTTCGTTGTTCGATTTCGTTGTTCGATTTCGTTGTTCGATTTCGTTGTTCGATTTCGTTGTTCCATTTCGTTGTTCGATTTCGTTGTTCGATTTCGTTGTTCGATTTCGTTGTTCGATTTCGTTGTTCGATTTCGTTGTTCGATTTCGTTGTTCGATTTCGTTGTTCGATTTCGTTGTTCGATTTCGTTGTTCGATTTCGTTGTTCGATTTCGTTGTTCGATTTCGTTGTTCGATTCGTTGTTCGATTTCGTTGTTCGATTTCGTTGTTCGATTTCGTTGTTCCATTTCGTTGTTCGATTTCGTTGTTCGATTTCGTTGCTCGATTTCGTTGTTAGATTTCGTTGTTCGTTGTTAGATTTCGTTGTTCGTTGTTAGATTTCGTTGTTC
The DNA here is from genome assembly GCA_963243735.1 of Neocrepidodera transversa. Classification (NCBI taxonomy): domain Eukaryota; kingdom Metazoa; phylum Arthropoda; class Insecta; order Coleoptera; family Chrysomelidae; genus Neocrepidodera; species Neocrepidodera transversa. The sequence goes on from CAUJLB010000231.1 coordinate 302,809, forward strand.
GATTTCGTTGTTCGATTTCGTTGTTAGATTTCGTTGTTCGTTGTTAGATTTCGTTGTTCGTTGTTAGATTTCGTTGTTCTTTGTTCGATTTCGTGGTTCGAATTCGTTGTTCGAATTCGTTGTTCGATTTCGTTGTTCGAATTCGTTGTTCGAATTCGTTGTTCGAATTCGTTGTTCGATTTCGTTGTTCGATTTCGTTGTTCGATTTCGTTGTTCGTTTTCGTTGTTCGATTTTGTTGTTCGATTTCGTTGTTCGATTTCGTTGTTCGATTTCGTTGTTCGATTTCGTTGTTCGATTTCGTTGTTCGATTTCGTTGTTCGATTTCGTTGTTCGATTTCGTTGTTCGATTCGTTATTCGATTTCGTTGTTCGATTTCGTTGTTCCATTTCGTTGTTCGATTTCGTTGTTCGATTTCGTTGTTCGATTTCGTTGTTCGATTTCGTTGTTCGATTTCGTTGTTCGATTTCGTTGTTCGTTGTTAGATTTCGTTGTTCGTTGTTAGATTTCGTTGTTCGTTGTTAGATTTCGTTGTTCTTTGTTCGATTTCGTGGTTCGAATTCGTTGTTCGATTTCGTTGTTCGATTTCGTTGTTCGATTTCGTTGTTCGATTTCGTTGTTCGATTTCGTTGTTCGATTTCGTTGTTCGATTTCGTTGTTCGAATTCGTTGTTCGAATTCGTTGTTCGAATTCGTTGTTCGATTTCGTTGTTCGATTTCGTTGTTCGATTTCGTTGTTCGATTTCGTTGTTCGATTTCGTTGTTCGATTTCGTTGTTCGATTTCGTTGTTCGATTTCGTTGTTCGATTTCGTTGTTCGATTTCGTTGTTCGATTTCGTTGTTCGATTTCGTTGTTCGATTTCGTTGTTCGATTTCGTTGTTCGATTTCGTTGTTCGATTTCGTTGTTCGATTTCGTTGTTCGATTTCGTTGTTCGATTTCGTTGTTCGATTTTGTTGTTCGATTTCGTTGTTCGATTTCGTTGTTCGATTTCCTTGTTCGATTTCGTTGTTCGATTTCGTTGTTCGATTTCATTGTTCGATTTCGTTGTTCGATTTCGTTGTTCGATTTCTTTGTTCGATTTCGTTGTTCGATTTCGTTGTTCGATTTCGTTGTTTTAGATTTCGTTGTTCGTTGTTAGATTTCGTTGTTCGTTGTTAGATTTCGTTGTTCGTTGTTAGATTTCGTTGTGCTTTGTTCGATTTCGTGGTTCGAATTCGTTGTTCGAATTCGTTGTTCGATTTCGTTGTTCGATTTTGTTGTTCGATTTCGTTGTTCGATTTCGTTGTTCGATTTCGTTGTTCGATTTCGTTGTTCGATTTTGTTGTTCGATTTCGTTGTTCGATTTCGTTGTTCGATTTCGTTGTTCGATTTCGTTGTTCGATTTCGTTGTTCCATTTCGTTGTTCGATTTCGTTGTTCGATTTCGTTGTTCGATTTCGTTGTTCGATTTCGTTGTTCGATTTCGTTGTTCGATTTCGTTGTTAGATTTCGTTGTTCGTTGTTAGATTTCGTTGTTCGTTGTTAGATTTCGTTGTTCGTTGTTAGATTTCGTTGTTCTTTGTTCGATTTCGTGGTTCGAATTCGTTGTTCGATTTCGTTGTTCGATTTCGTTGTTCGATTTCGTTGTTCGATTTCGTTGTTCGATTTCGTTGTTCGATTTCGTTGTTCGATTTCGTTGTTCGATTTCGTTGTTCGATTTCGTTGTTCGATTTCGTTGTGCGATTTCGTTGTTCGATTTCGTTGTTCGATTTCGAAGTTCGATTTCGTTGTTCGATTTCGTTGTTCGATTTCGTTGTTCGATTTCGTTGTTCGATTTCGTTGTTCGATTTCGTTGTTCGATTTCGTTGTGCGATTTCGTTGTGCGATTTCGTTGTTCGATTTCGTTGTTCGATTTCGTTGTTCGATTTCGTTGTTCGATTTCGTTGTTCGATTTCGTTGTTCGAATTCGTTGTTCGAATTCGTTGTTCGAATTCGTTGTTCGATTTCGTTGTTCGATTTCGTTGTTCGATTTCGTTGTTCGATTTCGTTGTTCGATTTCGTTGTTCGATTTCGTTGTTCGATTTCGTTGTTCGATTTCGTTGTTCGATTTCGTTGTTCGATTTCGTTTGTTCGATTTCGTTGTTCGATTTCGTTGTTCGATTTCGTTGTTCGATTTCGTTGTTCGATTTCGTTGTTCGATTTCGTTGTTCGATTTCGTTGTTCGATTCGTCATTCGATTTCGTTGTTCGATTTCGTTGTTCCATTTCGTTGTTCCATTTCGTTGTTCGATTTCGTTGTTCGATTTCGTTGTTCGATTTCGTTGTTCTTTGTTAGATTTCGTTGTTCGTTGTTAGATTTCGTTGTTCGTTGTTAGATTTCGTTGTTCTTTGTTCGATTTCGTGGTTCGAATTCGTTGTTCGATTTCGTTGTTCGATTTCGAAGTTCGATTTCGCTGTTCGATTTCGTTGTTCGATTTCGTTGTTCGATTTCGTTGTTCGATTCGTTATTCGATTTCGTTGTTCGATTTCGTTGTTCGATTTCGTTGTTCCATTTCGTTGTTTGATTTCGTTGTTTGATTTCGTTGTTCGATTTCGTTGTTAGATTTCGTTGTTCGTTGTTAGATTTCGTTGTTCGATTTCGTTGTTAGATTTCGTTGTTACATTTCGTTGTTCGTTGTTAGATTTCGTTGTTCGTTGTTAGATTTCGTTGTTCGTTGTTAGATTTCGTTGTTCGTTGTTAGATTTCGTTGTTCTTTGTTCGATTTCGTGGTTCGAATTCGTTGTTCGATTTCGTTGTTCGATTTCGAAGTTCGATTTCGTTGTTAGATTTCGTTGTTCGATTTCGTTGTTAGATTTCGTTGTTACATTTCGTTGTTCGTTGTTAGATTTCGTTGTTCGTTGTTAGATTTCGTTGTTCGTTGTTAGATTTCGTTGTTCGTTGTTAGATTTCGTTGTTCTTTGTTCGATTTCGTGGTTCGAATTCGTTGTTCGATTTCGTTGTTCGATTTCGAAGTTCGATTTCGCTGTTCGATTTCGTTGTTCGATTTCGTTGTTCGATTTCGTTGTTCGATTCGTTATTCGATTTCGTTGTTCGATTTCGTTGTTCGATTTCGTTGTTCGATTTCGTTGTTTGATTTCGTTGTTCGATTTCGTTGTTCGATTTCGTTGTTCGATTTCGTTGTTCGATTTCGTTGTTCGATTTCGTTGTTCGATTTCGTTGTTCGATTTCGTTGTTCGATTTCGTTGTTCGATTTCGTTGTTCGATTTCGTTGTTCGATTTCGTTGTTCGATTTCGTTGTGCGATTTCGTTGTGCGATTTCGTTGTTCGATTTCGTTGTTCGATTTCGAAGTTCGATTTCGTTGTTCGATTTCGTTGTTCGATTTCGTTGTGCGATTTCGTTGTGCGATTTCGTTGTTCGATTTCGTTGTTCGATTTCGTTGTTCGATTTCGTTGTTCGATTTCGTTGTTCGATTTCGTTGTTCGAATTCGTTGTTCGAATTCGTTGTTCGAATTCGTTGTTCGATTTCGTTGTTCGATTTCGTTGTTCGATTTCGTTGTTCGATTTCGTTGTTCGATTTCGTTGTTCGATTTCGTTGTTCGATTTCGTTGTTCGATTTCGTTGTTCGATTTCGTTTGTTCGATTTCGTTGTTCGATTTCGTTGTTCGATTTCGTTGTTCGATTTCGTTGTTCGATTTCGTTGTTCGATTTCGTTGTTCGATTTCGTTGTTCGATTTCGTTGTTCGATTCGTCATTCGATTTCGTTGTTCGATTTCGTTGTTCCATTTCGTTGTTCCATTTCGTTGTTCGATTTCGTTGTTCGATTTCGTTGTTCGATTTCGTTGTTCTTTGTTAGATTTCGTTGTTCGTTGTTAGATTTCGTTGTTCGTTGTTAGATTTCGTTGTTCTTTGTTCGATTTCGTGGTTCGAATTCGTTGTTCGATTTCGTTGTTCGATTTCGAAGTTCGATTTCGCTGTTCGATTTCGTTGTTCGATTTCGTTGTTCGATTTCGTTGTTCGATTCGTTATTCGATTTCGTTGTTCGATTTCGTTGTTCGATTTCGTTGTTCCATTTCGTTGTTTGATTTCGTTGTTTGATTTCGTTGTTCGATTTCGTTGTTAGATTTCGTTGTTCGTTGTTAGATTTCGTTGTTCGATTTCGTTGTTAGATTTCGTTGTTACATTTCGTTGTTCGTTGTTAGATTTCGTTGTTCGTTGTTAGATTTCGTTGTTCGTTGTTAGATTTCGTTGTTCGTTGTTAGATTTCGTTGTTCTTTGTTCGATTTCGTGGTTCGAATTCGTTGTTCGATTTCGTTGTTCGATTTCGAAGTTCGATTTCGTTGTTAGATTTCGTTGTTCGATTTCGTTGTTAGATTTCGTTGTTACATTTCGTTGTTCGTTGTTAGATTTCGTTGTTCGTTGTTAGATTTCGTTGTTCGTTGTTAGATTTCGTTGTTCGTTGTTAGATTTCGTTGTTCTTTGTTCGATTTCGTGGTTCGAATTCGTTGTTCGATTTCGTTGTTCGATTTCGAAGTTCGATTTCGCTGTTCGATTTCGTTGTTCGATTTCGTTGTTCGATTTCGTTGTTCGATTCGTTATTCGATTTCGTTGTTCGATTTCGTTGTTCGATTTCGTTGTTCGATTTCGTTGTTTGATTTCGTTGTTCGATTTCGTTGTTCGATTTCGTTGTTCGATTTCGTTGTTCGATTTCGTTGTTCGATTTCGTTGTTCGATTTCGTTGTTCGATTTCGTTGTTCGATTTCGTTGTTCGATTTCGTTGTTCGATTTCGTTGTTCGATTTCGTTGTTCGATTTCGTTGTGCGATTTCGTTGTGCGATTTCGTTGTTCGATTTCGTTGTTCGATTTCGAAGTTCGATTTCGTTGTTCGATTTCGTTGTTCGATTTCGTGGTTCGAATTCGTTGTTCGATTTCGTTGTTCGATTTCGTTGTTCGATTTCGTTGTTCGATTTCGTTGTTCGATTTCGTTGTTCGATTTCGTTGTGCGATTTCGTTGTGCGATTTCATTGTTCGATTTCGAAGTTCGATTTCGTTGTTCGATTTCGTTGTTCGATTTCGTTGTTCGATTTCGTTGTTCGATTTCGTTGTTCGATTTCGTTGTTCGATTTCGTTGTTCGATTTCGTTGTTCGATTTCGTTGTTCGATTTCGTTGTTCGATTTCGTTGTTCGATTTCGTTGTTAGATTTCGTTGTTCGATTTCGTTGTTAGATTTCGTTGTTCGATTTCGTTGTTAGATTTCGTTGTTCGTTGTTAGATTTCGTTGTTCGTTGTTAGATTTCGTTGTTCTTTGTTCGATTTCGTGGTTCGAATTCGTTGTTCGAATTCGTTGTTCGATTTCGTTGTTCGAATTCGTTGTTCGAATTCGTTGTTCCATTTCGTTGTTTGATTTCGTTGTTTGATTTCGTTGTTCGATTTCGTTGTTAGATTTCGTTGTTCGTTGTTAGATTTCGTTGTTCGATTTCGTTGTTAGATTTCGTTGTTAGATTTCGTTGTTCGTTGTTAGATTTCGTTGTTCGTTGTTAGATTTCGTTGTTCGTTGTTAGATTTCGTTGTTCGTTGTTAGATTTCGTTGTTCTTTGTTCGATTTCGTGGTTCGAATTCGTTGTTCGATTTCGTTGTTCGATTTCGCTGTTCGATTTCGTTGTTCGATTTCGTTGTTCGATTTCGTTGTTCGATTCGTTATTCGATTTCGTTGTTCGATTTCGTTGTTCGATTTCGTTGTTCGATTTCGTTGTTTGATTTCGTTGTTCGATTTCGTTGTTCGATTTCGTTGTTCGATTTCGTTGTTCGATTTCGTTGTTCGATTTCGTTGTTCGATTTCGTTGTTCGATTTCGTTGTTCGATTTCGTTGTTCGATTTCGTTGTTCGATTTCGTTGTTCGATTTCGTTGTTCGATTTCGTTGTGCGATTTCGTTGTGCGATTTCGTTGTTCGATTTCGTTGTTCGATTTCGAAGTTCAATTTCGTTGTTCGATTTCGTTGTTCGATTTCGTGGTTCGAATTCGTTGTTCGATTTCGTTGTTCGATTTCGTTGTTCGATTTCGTTGTTAGATTTCGTTGTTCGATTTCGTTGTTCGATTTCGTGGTTCGAATTCGTTGTTCGATTTCGTTGTTCGATTTCGTTGTTCGATTTCGTTGTTCAATTTCGTTGTTCGATTTCGTTGTTCGATTTCGTGGTTCGATTTCGTTGTTCGATTTCGTTGTTCGATTTCGTTGTTCGATTTCGTTGTTAGATTTCGTTGTTCGATTTCGTTGTTAGATTTCGTTGTTCGATTTCGTTGTTAGATTTCGTTGTTCGTTGTTAGATTTCGTTGTTCGTTGTTAGATTTCGTTGTTCTTTGTTCGATTTCGTGGTTCGAATTCGTTGTTCGAATTCGTTGTTCGATTTCGTTGTTCGAATTCGTTGTTCGAATTCGTTGTTCGAATTCGTTGTTCGATTTCGTTGTTCGATTTCGTTGTTCGATTTCGTTGTTCGATTTCGTTGTTCGATTTCGTTGTTCGATTTCGTTGTTCGATTTCGTTTGTTCGATTTCGTTGTTCGATTTCGTTGTTCCATTTCGTTGTTCGATTTCGTTGTTCGATTTCGTTGTTTGATTTCGTTGTTCGATTTCGTTGTTCGTTGTTAGATTTCGTTGTTCGTTGTTAGATTTCGTTGTTCGTTGTTAGATTTCGTTGTTCTTTGTTCGATTTCGTGGTTCGAATTCGTTGTTCGATTTCGTTGTTCGATTTCGAAGTTCGATTTCGTTGTTCGATTTCGTTGTTCGATTTCGTTGTTCGATTTCGTTGTTCGATTCGTTATTCGATTTCGTTGTTCGATTTCGTTGTTCGATTTCGTTGTTCCATTTCGTTGTTCGATTTCGTTGTTCGATTTCGTTGTTCGATTTCGTTGTTAGATTTCGTTGTTCGTTGTTAGATTTCGTTGTTCGATTTCGTTGTTAGATTTCGTTGTTCGATTTCGTTGTTAGATTTCGTTGTTCGTTGTTAGATTTCGTTGTTCGTTGTTAGATTTCGTTGTTCTTTGTTCGATTTCGTGGTTCGAATTCGTTGTTCGAATTCGTTGTTCGATTTCGTTGTTCGAATTCGTTGTTCGAATTCGTTGTTCGAATTCGTTGTTCGATTTCGTTGTTCGATTTCGTTGTTCGATTTCGTTGTTCGATTTCGTTGTTCGATTTCGTTGTTCGATTTCGTTGTTCGATTTCGTTGTTCGATTTCGTTGTTAGATTTCGTTGTTCGTTGTTAGATTTCGTTGTTCGTTGTTAGATTTCGTTGTTCGTTGTTAGATTTCGTTGTTCTTTGTTCGATTTCGTGGTTCGAATTCGTTGTTCGAATTCGTTGTTCGATTTCGTTGTTCGATTTCGTTGTTCGATTTCGTTGTTCGATTTCGTGGTTCGAATTCGTTGTTCGAATTCGTTGTTCTATTTCGTTGTTCGATTTCGTTGTTCGATTTTGTTGTTCGATTTCGTTGTTCGATTTCGTTGTTCGATTTCGTTGTTCGATTTCGTTGTTCGATTTCGTTGTTCGATTTCGTTGTTCGATTTCGTTGTTCGATTTCTTTGTTCGATTTCGTTGTTCGATTTCGTTGTTCGATTTCGTTGTTTTAGATTTCGTTGTTCGTTGTTAGATTTCGTTGTTCGTTGTTAGATTTCGTTGTTCGTTGTTAGATTTCGTTGTGCTTTGTTCGATTTCGTGGTTCGAATTCGTTGTTCGAATTCGTTGTTCGATTTCGTTGTTCGATTTCGTTGTTCGATTTTGTTGTTCGATTTCGTTGTTCGATTTCGTTGTTCGATTTCGTTGTTCGATTTCGTTGTTCGATTTCGTTGTTCGATTTCGTTGTTCGATTTCGTTGTTCGATTTCGTTGTTCGATTTCGTTGTTCGATTTCGTTGTTCGATTTCGTTGTTCGATTTCGTTGTTCGATTTCGTTGTTCGATTTCGTTGTTCGATTTCGTTGTTCGATTTCGTTGTTAGATTTCGTTGTTCGATTTCGTTGTTCGATTTCGTTGTTCGATTTCGTTGTTCGATTTCGTTGTTCGATTTCGTTGTTCGATTTCGTTGTTCGATTTCGTTGTTCGATTTCGTTGTTCGATTTCGTTGTTCGATTTCGTTGTTCGATTTCGTTGTTAGATTTCGTTGTTCGTTGTTAGATTTCGTTGTTCGTTGTTAGATTTCGTTGTTCGTTGTTAGATTTCGTTGTTCTTTGTTCGATTTCGTGGTTCGAATTCGTTGTTCGAATTCGTTGTTCGATTTCGTTGTTCGATTTCGTTGTTCGATTTCGTTGTTCGATTTCGTGGTTCGAATTCGTTGTTCGAATTCGTTGTTCGATTTCGTTGTTCGATTTCGTTGTTCGATTTTGTTGTTCGATTTCGTTGTTCGATTTCGTTGTTCGATTTCCTTGTTCGATTTCGTTGTTCGATTTCGTTGTTCGATTTTGTTGTTCGATTTCGTTGTTCGATTTCGTTGTTCGATTTCGTTGTTCGATTTCGTTGTTCGATTTCGTTGTTCGATTTCGTTGTTCGATTTCGTTGTTCGATTTCGTTGTTCGATTTCGTTGTTCGATTTCGTTGTTCGATTTCGTTGTTCGATTTCGTTGTTCGATTTCGTTGTTCGATTTCGTTGTTCGATTTCGTTGTTCGATTTCGTTGTTCGATTTCGTTGTTCGATTTCGTTGTTCGATTTCGTTGTTCGATTTCGTTGTTCGATTTCGTTGTTAGATTTCGTTGTTAGATTTCGTTGTTCGATTTCGTTGTTCGATTTCGTTGTTCGATTTCGTTGTTCGATTTCGTTGTTCGATTTCGTTGTTCGATTTCGTTGTTCGATTTCGTTGTTCGATTTCGTTGTTAGATTTCGTTGTTCGTTGTTAGATTTCGTTGTTCGTTGTTAGATTTCGTTGTTCGTTGTTAGATTTCGTTGTTCTTTGTTCGATTTCGTGGTTCGAATTCGTTGTTCGAATTCGTTGTTCGATTTCGTTGTTCGATTTCGTTGTTCGATTTCGTTGTTCGATTTCGTGGTTCGAATTCGTTGTTCGAATTCGTTGTTCGATTTCGTTGTTCGATTTCGTTGTTCGATTTTGTTGTTCGATTTCGTTGTTCGATTTCGTTGTTCGATTTCCTTGTTCGATTTCGTTGTTCGATTTCGTTGTTCGATTTCGTTGTTCGATTTCGTTGTTCGATTTCGTTGTTCGATTTCGTTGTTCGATTTCTTTGTTCGATTTCGTTGTTCGATTTCGTTGTTTTAGATTTCGTTGTTCGTTGTTAGATTTCGTTGTTCGTTGTTAGATTTCGTTGTTCGTTGTTAGATTTCGTTGTTCTTTGTTCGATTTCGTGGTTCGAATTCGTTGTTCGATTTCGTTGTTCGATTTCGAAGTGCGATTTCGTTGTTCGATTTCGTTGTTCGATTTCGTTGTTCGATTTCGTTGTTCGATTTCGTTGTTCGATTTCGTTGTTCGATTTCGTTGTTCGATTTCGTTGTTCGATTTCGTTGTTCGATTTCGTTGTTCGATTTCGTTGTTCGATTTCGTTGTTCGATTTCGTTGTTCGATTTCGTTGTTCGATTTCGTTGTTCGATTTCGTTGTTCGATTTCGTTGTTCGATTTCGTTGTTCGATTTCGTTGTTCGATTTCGTTGTTCCATTTCGTTGTTCGATTTCGTTGTTCGATTTCGTTGTTCGATTTCGTTGTTCCATTTCGTTGTTCGATTTCGTTGTTCGATTTCGTTGTTCCATTTCGTTGTTCGATTTCGTTGTTCGATTTCGTTGTTCGATTTCGTTGTTCGATTTCGTTGTTAGATTTCGTTGTTCGTTGTTAGATTTCGTTGTTCGATTTCGTTGTTCGATTTCGTTGTTCGATTTCGTTGTTCGATTTCGTTGTTCGATTTCGTTGTTCGATTTCGTTGTTCGATTTGGTTGTTCGATTTTCTTTGTTCGATTTGATTGTTCGATTTCGTTGATCGATTTCGTTTTTCGATTTCGTTGTTCGATTTCGTTGTTCCATTTCGTTGTTCGATTTCGTTGTTCGATTTCGTTGTTAGATTTCGTTGTTCTTTGTTCGATTTCGTGGTTCGAATTCGTTGTTCGAATTCGTTGTTCGATTTCGTTGTTCGATTTCGTTGTTCGATTTTGTTGTTCGATTTCGTTTTTCGATTTCGTTGTTCGATTTCGTTGTTCGATTTCGTTGTTCGATTTCGTTGTTCGATTTCGTTGTTCGATTTCGTTGTTCGATTTCGTTTTTCGATTTCGTTGTTCGATTTCGTGTTCGATTTCGTTGTTCGATTTCGTTGTTCGATTTCGTTGTTCGATTTCGTTGTTCGATTTCGTTGTTCGATTTCGTTGTTCGATTTCGTTGTTCGATTTCATTGTTCGATTTCGTTGTTCGATTTCGTTGTTCGATTTCGTTGTTCGATTTCGTTGTTCGATTTCGTTGTTCGATTTCGTGGTTCGAATTCGTTGTTCGAATTCGTTGTTAGATTTCGTTGTTCGATTTCGTTGTTCGATTTCGTTGTTCGATTTCGTTGTTCGATTTCGTTGTTAGATTTCGTTGTTCGATTTCGTTGTTCGATTTCGTTGTTCCATTTCGTTGTTCGATTGGTTGTTCGATTTCGTTGTTCGATTTCGTTGTTCGATTTCGTTGTTCGATTCGTTATTCGATTTCGTTGTTCGATTTCGTTGTTCGATTTCGTTGTTCCATTTCGTTGTTCGATTTCGTTGTTCGATTTCGTTGTTCGATTCGTTATTCGATTTCGTTGTTCGATTTCGTTGTTCGATTTCGTTGTTCCATTTCGTTGTTCGATTTCGTTGTTCGATTTCGTTGTTCGATTTCGTTGTTCGATTTCGTTGTTCGATTTTGTTGTTCGTTGTTAGATTTCGTTGTTCGTTGTTAGATTTCGTTGTTCGTTGTTAGATTTCGTTGTTCTTTGTTCGATTTCGTGGTTCGAATTCGTTGTTCGAATTCGTTGTTCGATTTCGAAGTGCGATTTCGTTGTTCGATTTCGTTGTTCGATTTCGTTGTTCGATTTCGTTGTTCGATTTCGTTGTTCGATTTCGTTGTTCGATTTCGTTGTTCGATTTCGTTGTTCGATTTCGTTGTTCGATTTCGTTGTTCGATTTCGTTGTTCGATTTCGTTGTTCGATTTCGTTGTTCGATTTCGTTGTTCGATTTCGTTGTTAGATTTCGTTGTTCGATTTCGTTGTTCGATTTCGTTGTTCCATTTCGTTGTTCGATTTCGTTGTTCGATTTCGTTGTTCGATTTCGTTGTTCGATTTGGTTGTTCGATTTTCTTTGTTCGACTTGATTGTTCGATTTCGTTGATCGATTTCGTTTTTCGATTTCGTTGTTCGATTTCGTTGTTCCATTTCGTTGTTCGATTTCGTTGTTCGATTTCGTTGTTCGATTTCGTTGTTAGATTTCGTTGTTCTTTGTTCGATTTCGTGGTTCGAATTCGTTGTTCGAATTCGTTGTTCGATTTCGTTGTTCGATTTCGTTGTTCGATTTTGTTGTTCGATTTCGTTGTTCGATTTCGTTCGATTTCGTTGTTCGATTTGGTTGTTCGATTTCGTTGTTCGATTTCGTTGTTCGATTTCGTTGTTCGATTCGTTATTCGATTTCGTTGTTCGATTTCGTTGTTCGATTTCGTTGTTCCATTTCGTTGTTCGATTTCGTTGTTCGATTTCGTGGTTAGAATTCGTTGTTCGAATTCGTTGTTCGATTTCGTTGTTCGATTTCGTTGTTCGATTTGGTTGTTCGATTTCGTTGTTCGATTTCGTTGTTCGATTTCGTTGTTCGATTTCGTTGTTCCATTTCGTTGTTCCATTTCGTTGTTCGATTTCGTTGTTCGATTTCGTTGTTCGATTTCGTTGTTCGATTTCGTTGTTCCATTTCGTTGTTCGATTTCGTTGTTCGATTTCGTTGTTCGATTTCGTTGTTCGATTTCGTTGTTAGATTTCGTTGTTCGTTGTTAGATTTCGTTGTTCGATTTCGTTGTTCGTTTTCGTTGTTCGATTTCGTTGTTCGATTTCGTTGTTAGATTTCGTTGTTCGTTGTTAGATTTCGTTGTTCGTTGTTAGATTTCGTTGTTCGTTGTTAGATTTCGTTGTTCTTTGTTCGATTTCGTGATTCGAATTCGTTCGAATTCGTTGTTCGATTTCGTTGTTCGATTTCGTTGTTCGATTTCGTTGTTAGATTTCGTTGTTCGATTTCGTTGTTCGATTTCGTTGTTCGATTTCGTTGTTCGATTTCGTTGTGCGATTTCGTTGTTCGATTTCATTGTTCGATTTCGAAGTTCGATTTCGTTGTTCGATTTCGTTGTTCGATTTCGTTGTACGATTTCGTTGTTCGATTTCGTTGTTCTATTTCGTTGTTCGATTTCGTTGTTCGATTTCGTTGTTCGATTTCGTTGTTCGATTTCGTTGTTCGATTTGGTTGTGCGATTTCGTTGTTCGATTTCATTGTTCGATTTCGAAGTTCGATTTCGTTGTTCGATTTCGTTGTTCGATTTCGTTGTTCGATTTCGTTGTTCGAATTCGTTGTTCGAATTCGTTGTTCGAATTCGTTGTTCGATTTCGTTGTTCGATTTCGTTGTTCGATTTCGTTGTTCGATTTCGTTGTTCGATTTCGTTGTTCGATTTCGTTGTTCGATTTCGTTGTTCGATTTCGTTGTTCGATTTCGTTGTTCGATTTCGTTGTTCGATTTCGTTGTTCGATTTCGTTGTTCGATTTCGTTGTTCCATTTCGTTGTTCCATTTCGTTGTTCGATTTCGTTGTTCGATTTCGTTGTTCGATTTCGTTGTTCGATTTCGTTGTTCGATTTCGTTGTTCGATTTCGTTGTTCGATTTCGTTGTTCGATTTCGTTGTTCGATTTCGTTGTTCGATTTCGTTGTTCGATTTCGTTGTTCGATTTCGTTGTTCGATTTCGTTGTTCGATTTCGTTGTTAGATTTCGTTGTTCGATTTCGTTGTTCGATTTCGTTGTTCCATTTCGTTGTTCGATTTCGTTGTTCGATTTCGTTGTTCGATTTCGTTGTTCGATTTGGTTGTTCGATTTTCTTTGTTCGATTTGATTGTTCGATTTCGTTGATCGATTTCGTTTTTCGATTTCGTTGTTCGATTTCGTTGTTCCATTTCGTTGTTCGATTTCGTTGTTCGATTTCGTTGTTCGATTTCGTTGTTAGATTTCGTTGTTCTTTGTTCGATTTCGTGGTTCGAATTCGTTGTTCGAATTCGTTGTTCGATTTCGTTGTTCGATTTCGTTGTTCGATTTTGTTGTTCGATTTCGTTGTTCGATTTCGTTCGATTTCGTTGTTCGATTTGGTTGTTCGATTTCGTTGTTCGATTTCGTTGTTCGATTTCGTTGTTCGATTCGTTATTCGATTTCGTTGTTCGATTTCGTTGTTCGATTTCGTTGTTCCATTTCGTTGTTCGATTTCGTTGTTCGATTTCGTGGTTCGAATTCGTTGTTCGAATTCGTTGTTCGATTTCGTTGTTCGATTTCGTTGTTCGATTTGGTTGTTCGATTTCGTTGTTCGATTTCGTTGTTCGATTTCGTTGTTCGATTTCGTTGTTCCATTTCGTTGTTCCATTTCGTTGTTCGATTTCGTTGTTCGATTTCGTTGTTCGATTTCGTTGTTCGATTTCGTTGTTCGATTTCGTTGTTCCATTTCGTTGTTCGATTTCGTTGTTCGATTTCGTTGTTCGATTTCGTTGTTCGATTTCGTTGTTAGATTTCGTTGTTCGTTGTTAGATTTCGTTGTTCGATTTCGTTGTTCGTTTTCGTTGTTCGATTTCGTTGTTCGATTTCGTTGTTAGATTTCGTTGTTCGTTGTTAGATTTCGTTGTTCGTTGTTAGATTTCGTTGTTCGTTGTTAGATTTCGTTGTTCTTTGTTCGATTTCGTGGTTCGAATTCGTTCGAATTCGTTGTTCGATTTCGTTGTTCGATTTCGTTGTTCGATTTCGTTGTTAGATTTCGTTGTTCGTTGTTAGATTTCGTTGTTCGTTGTTAGATTTCGTTGTTCGTTGTTAGATTTCGTTGTTCTTTGTTCGATTTCGTGGTTCGAATTCGTTGTTCGAATTCGTTGTTCGATTTCGTTGTACGATTTCGTTGTTCGATTTCGTTGTTCTATTTCGTTGTTCGATTTCGTTGTTCGATTTCGTTGTTCGATTTCGTTGTTCGATTTCGTTGTTCGATTTCGTTGTGCGATTTCGTTGTTCGATTTCGAAGTTCGATTTCGTTGTTCGATTTCGTTGTTCGATTTCGTTGTTCGATTTCGTTGTTCGATTTCGTTGTTCGAATTCGTTGTTCGAATTCGTTGTTCGAATTCGTTGTTCGATTTCGTTGTTCGATTATTTCGTTGTTCGATTTCGTTGTTCGATTTCGTGGTTCGAATTCGTTGTTCGAATTCGTTGTTAGATTTCGTTGTTCGATTTCGATGTTCGATTTCGTTGTTCGATTTCGTTGTTAGATTTCGTTGTTCGATTTCGTTGTTCGATTTCGTTGTTCCATTTCGTTGTTCGATTTGGTTGTTCGATTTCGTTGTTCGATTTCGTTGTTCGATTTCGTTGTTCGATTCGTTATTCGATTTCGTTGTTCGATTTCGTTGTTCGATTTCGTTGTTCCATTTCGTTGTTCGATTTCGTTGTTCGATTTCGTTGTTCGATTCGTTATTCGATTTCGTTGTTCGATTTCGTTGTTCGATTTCGTTGTTCCATTTCGTTGTTCGATTTCGTTGTTCGATTTCGTTGTTCGATTTCGTTGTTCGATTTCGTTGTTCGATTTTGTTGTTCGTTGTTAGATTTCGTTGTTCGTTGTTAGATTTCGTTGTTCGTTGTTAGATTTCGTTGTTCTTTGTTCGATTTCGTGGTTCGAATTCGTTGTTCGAATTCGTTGTTCGATTTCGAAGTGCGATTTCGTTGTTCGATTTCGTTGTTCGATTTCGTTGTTCGATTTCGTTGTTCGATTTCGTTGTTCGATTTCGTTGTTCGATTTCGTTGTTCGATTTCGTTGTTCGATTTCGTTGTTCGATTTCGTTGTTCGATTTCGTTGTTCGATTTCGTTGTTCGATTTCGTTGTTCGATTTCGTTGTTCGATTTCGTTGTTCGATTTCGTTGTTCGATTTCGTTGTTCGATTTCGTTGTTCGATTTCGTTGTTAGATTTCGTTGTTCGATTTCGTTGTTCGATTTCGTTGTTCCATTTCGTTGTTCGATTTCGTTGTTCGATTTCGTTGTTCGATTTCGTTGTTCGATTTGGTTGTTCGATTTTCTTTGTTCGATTTGATTGTTCGATTTCGTTGATCGATTTCGTTTTTCGATTTCGTTGTTCGATTTCGTTGTTCCATTTCGTTGTTCGATTTCGTTGTTCGATTTCGTTGTTCGATTTCGTTGTTAGATTTCGTTGTTCTTTGTTCGATTTCGTGGTTCGAATTCGTTGTTCGAATTCGTTGTTCGATTTCGTTGTTCGATTTCGTTGTTCGATTTTGTTGTTCGATTTCGTTGTTCGATTTCGTTCGATTTCGTTGTTCGATTTGCTTGTTCGATTTCGTTGTTCGATTTCGTTGTTCGATTTCGTTGTTCGATTCGTTATTCGATTTCGTTGTTCGATTTCGTTGTTCGATTTCGTTGTTCCATTTCGTTGTTCGATTTCGTTGTTCGATTTCGTGGTTCGAATTCGTTGTTCGAATTCGTTGTTCGATTTCGTTGTTCGATTTCGTTGTTCGATTTGGTTGTTCGATTTCGTTGTTCGATTTCGTTGTTCGATTTCGTTGTACGATTTCGTTGTTCCATTTCGTTGTTCCATTTCGTTGTTCGATTTCGTTGTTCGATTTCGTTGTTCGATTTCGTTGTTCGATTTCGTTGTTCCATTTCGTTGTTCGATTTCGTTGTTCGATTTCGTTGTTCGATTTCGTTGTTCGATTTCGTTGTTAGATTTCGTTGTTCGTTGTTAGATTTCGTTGTTCGATTTCGTTGTTCGTTTTCGTTGTTCGATTTCGTTGTTCGATTTCGTTGTTAGATTTCGTTGTTCGTTGTTAGATTTCGTTGTTCGTTGTTAGATTTCGTTGTTCGTTGTTAGATTTCGTTGTTCTTTGTTCGATTTCGTGGTTCGAATTCGTTCGAATTCGTTGTTCGATTTCGTTGTTCGATTTCGTTGTTCGATTTCGTTGTTAGATTTCGTTGTTCGTTGTTAGATTTCGTTGTTCGTTGTTAGATTTCGTTGTTCGTTGTTAGATTTCGTTGTTCTTTGTTCGATTTCGTGGTTCGAATTCGTTGTTCGAATTCGTTGTTCGATTTCGTTGTACGATTTCGTTGTTCGATTTCGTTGTTCTATTTCGTTGTTCGATTTCGTTGTTCGATTTCGTTGTTCGATTTCGTTGTTCGATTTCGTTGTTCGATTTCGTTGTGCGATTTCGTTGTTCGATTTCGAAGTTCGATTTCGTTGTTCGATTTCGTTGTTCGATTTCGTTGTTCGATTTCGTTGTTCGATTTCGTTGTTCGAATTCGTTGTTCGAATTCGTTGTTCGAATTCGTTGTTCGATTTCGTTGTTCGATTTCGTTGTTCGATTTCGTTGTTCGATTTCGTTGTTCGATTTCGTTGTTCGATTTCGTTGTTCGATTTCGTGGTTCGAATTCGTTGTTCGAATTCGTTGTTAGATTTCGTTGTTCGATTTCGATGTTCGATTTCGTTGTTCGATTTCGTTGTTAGATTTCGTTGTTCGATTTCGTTGTTCGATTTCGTTGTTCCATTTCGTTGTTCGATTTGGTTGTTCGATTTCGTTGTTCGATTTCGTTGTTCGATTTCGTTGTTCGATTCGTTATTCGATTTCGTTGTTCGATTTCGTTGTTCGATTTCGTTGTTCCATTTCGTTGTTCGATTTCGTTGTTCGATTTCGTTGTTCGATTCGTTATTCGATTTCGTTGTTCGATTTCGTTGTTCGATTTCGTTGTTCCATTTCGTTGTTCGATTTCGTTGTTCGATTTCGTTGTTCGATTTCGTTGTTCGATTTCGTTGTTCGATTTTGTTGTTCGTTGTTAGATTTCGTTGTTCGTTGTTAGATTTCGTTGTTCGTTGTTAGATTTCGTTGTTCTTTGTTCGATTTCGTGGTTCGAATTCGTTGTTCGAATTCGTTGTTCGATTTCGAAGTGCGATTTCGTTGTTCGATTTCGTTGTTCGATTTCGTTGTTCGATTTCGTTGTTCGATTTCGTTGTTCGATTTCGTTGTTCGATTTCGTTGTTCGATTTCGTTGTTCGATTTCGTTGTTCGATTTCGTTGTTCGATTTCGTTGTTCGATTTCGTTGTTCGATTTCGTTGTTCGATTTCGTTGTTCGATTTCGTTGTTAGATTTCGTTGTTCGATTTCGTTGTTCGATTTCGTTGTTCCATTTCGTTGTTCGATTTCGTTGTTCGATTTCGTTGTTCGATTTCGTTGTTCGATTTGGTTGTTCGATTTTCTTTGTTCGATTTGATTGTTCGATTTCGTTGATCGATTTCGTTTTTCGATTTCGTTGTTCGATTTCGTTGTTCCATTTCGTTGTTCGATTTCGTTGTTCGATTTCGTTGTTCGATTTCATTGTTAGATTTCGTTGTTCTTTGTTCGATTTCGTGGTTCGAATTCGTTGTTCGAATTCGTTGTTCGATTTCGTTGTTCGATTTCGTTGTTCGATTTTGTTGTTCGATTTCGTTGTTCGATTTCGTTCGATTTCGTTGTTCGATTTGGTTGTTCGATTTCGTTGTTCGATTTCGTTGTTCGATTTCGTTGTTCGATTCGTTATTCGATTTCGTTGTTCGATTTCGTTGTTCGATTTCGTTGTTCCATTTCGTTGTTCGATTTCGTTGTTCGATTTCGTGGTTAGAATTCGTTGTTCGAATTCGTTGTTCGATTTCGTTGTTCGATTTCGTTGTTCGATTTGGTTGTTCGATTTCGTTGTTCGATTTCGTTGTTCGATTTCGTTGTTCGATTTCGTTGTTCCATTTCGTTGTTCCATTTCGTTGTTCGATTTCGTTGTTCGATTTCGTTGTTCGATTTCGTTGTTCGATTTCGTTGTTCGATTTCGTTGTTCCATTTCGTTGTTCGATTTCGTTGTTCGATTTCGTTGTTCGATTTCGTTGTTCGATTTCGTTGTTAGATTTCGTTGTTCGTTGTTAGATTTCGTTGTTCGATTTCGTTGTTCGTTTTCGTTGTTCGATTTCGTTGTTCGATTTCGTTGTTAGATTTCGTTGTTCGTTGTTAGATTTCGTTGTTCGTTGTTCGTTGTTAGATTTCGTTGTTCTTTGTTCGATTTCGTGGTTCGAATTCGTTCGAATTCGTTGTTCGATTTCGTTGTTCGATTTCGTTGTTCGATTTCGTTGTTAGATTTCGTTGTTCGATTTCGTTGTTCGATTTCGTTGTTCGATTTCGTTGTTCGATTTCGTTGTTCGATTTCGTTGTGCGATTTCGTTGTTCGATTTCATTGTTCGATTTCGAAGTTCGATTTCGTTGTTCGATTTCGTTGTTCGATTTCGTTGTACGATTTCGTTGTTCGATTTCGTTGTTCTATTTCGTTGTTCGATTTCGTTGTTCGATTTCGTTGTTCGATTTCGTTGTTCGATTTCGTTGTTCGATTTCGTTGTGCGATTTCGTTGTTCGATTTCATTGTTCGATTTCGAAGTTCGATTTCGTTGTTCGATTTCGTTGTTCGATTTCGTTGTTCGATTTCGTTGTTCGAATTCGTTGTTCGAATTCGTTGTTCGAATTCGTTGTTCGATTTCGTTGTTCGATTTCGTTGTTCGATTTCGTTGTTCGATTTCGTTGTTCGATTTCGTTGTTCGATTTCGTTGTTCGATTTCGTTGTTCGATTTCGTTGTTCGATTTCGTTGTTCGATTTCGTTGTTCGATTTCGTTATTCGATTTCGTTGTTCGATTTCGTTGTTCCATTTCGTTGTTCCATTTCGTTGTTCCATTTCGTTGTTCGATTTCGTTGTTCGATTTCGTTGTTCGATTTCGTTGTTCGATTTCGTTGTTCGATTTCGTTGTTCGATTTCGTTGTTCGATTTCGTTGTTCGATTTCGTTGTTCGATTTCGTTGTTCGATTTCGTTGTTCGATTTCGTTGTTCGATTTCGTTGTTAGATTTCGTTGTTCGATTTCGTTGTTCGATTTCGTTGTTCCATTTCGTTGTTCGATTTCGTTGTTCGATTTCGTTGTTCGATTTGGTTGTTCGATTTTCTTTGTTCGATTTGATTGTTCGATTTCGTTGTTCGATTTCGTTGTTAGATTTCGTTGTTCGATTTCGTTGTTCGATTTCGTTGTTCCATTTCGTTGTTCGATTTCGTTGTTCGATTTCGTTGTTCGATTTCGTTGTTCGATTTGGTTGTTCGATTTTCTTTGTTCGATTTGATTGTTCGATTTCGTTGATCGATTTCGTTTTTCGATTTCGTTGTTCGATTTCGTTGTTCCATTTCGTTGTTCGATTTCGTTGTTCGATTTCGTTGTTCGATTTCGTTGTTAGATTTCGTTGTTCTTTGTTCGATTTCGTGGTTCGAATTCGTTGTTCGAATTCGTTGTTCGATTTCGTTGTTCGATTTCGTTGTTCGATTTTGTTGTTCGATTTCGTTGTTCGATTTCGTTCGATTTCGTTGTTCGATTTGGTTGTTCGATTTCGTTGTTCGATTTCGTTGTTCGATTTCGTTGTTCGATTCGTTATTCGATTTCGTTGTTCGATTTCGTTGTTCGATTTCGTTGTTCCATTTCGTTGTTCGATTTCGTTGTTCGATTTCGTGGTTCGAATTCGTTGTTCGAATTCGTTGTTCGATTTCGTTGTTCGATTTCGTTGTTCGATTTGGTTGTTCGATTTCGTTGTTCGATTTCGTTGTTCGATTTCGTTGTTCGATTTCGTTGTTCCATTTCGTTGTTCGATTTCGTTGTTCGATTTCGTTGTTCGATTTCGTTGTTCGATTTGGTTGTTCGATTTCGTTGTTCGATTTCGTTGTTCGATTTCGTTGTTCGATTTCGTTGTTCCATTTCGTTGTTCGATTTCGTTGTTCGATTTCGTTGTTCGATTTCGTTGTTCGATTTCGTTGTTCGATTTCGTTGTTCGATTTCGTGGTTCGAATTCGTTGTTCGAATTCGTTGTTCGATTTCGTTGTTCGATTTCGTTGTTCGATTTGGTTGTTCGATTTCGTTGTTCGATTTCGTTGTTCGATTTCGTTGTTCGATTTCGTTGTTCGAACAACAAATCTAACAACGAACAACGAAATCTAACAACGAACAACGAAATCTAACAACGAAATCGAACAACGAAATCGATTTCGTTGTTCGATTTCGTTGTTAGATTTCGTTGTTCGTTGTTAGATTTCGTTGTTCGTTGTTAGATTTCGTTGTTCGTTGTTAGATTTCGTTGTTCGATTTCGTTGTTCGATTTCGTTGTTCCATTTCGTTGTTCCATTTCGTTGTTCGATTTCGTTGTTCGATTTCGTTGTTCGATTTCGTTGTTCGATTTCGTTGTTCGATTTCGTTGTTCCATTTCGTTGTTCGATTTCGTTGTTCGATTTCGTTGTTCGATTTCGTTGTTCGATTTCGTTGTTAGATTTCGTTGTTCGTTGTTAGATTTCGTTGTTCGATTTCGTTGTTCGTTTTCGTTGTTCGATTTCGTTGTTCGATTTCGTTGTTAGATTTCGTTGTTCGTTGTTAGATTTCGTTGTTCGTTGTTAGATTTCGTTGTTCGTTGTTAGATTTCGTTGTTCTTTGTTCGATTTCGTGGTTCGAATTCGTTCGAATTCGTTGTTCGATTTCGTTGTTCGATTTCGTTGTTCGATTTCGTTGTTAGATTTCGTTGTTCGTTGTTAGATTTCGTTGTTCGTTGTTAGATTTCGTTGTTCGTTGTTAGATTTCGTTGTTCTTTGTTCGATTTCGTGGTTCGAATTCGTTGTTCGAATTCGTTGTTCGATTTCGTTGTACGATTTCGTTGTTCGATTTCGTTGTTCTATTTCGTTGTTCGATTTCGTTGTTCGATTTCGTTGTTCGATTTCGTTGTTCGATTTCGTTGTTCGATTTCGTTGTGCGATTTCGTTGTTCGATTTCGAAGTTCGATTTCGTTGTTCGATTTCGTTGTTCGATTTCGTTGTTCGATTTCGTTGTTCGATTTCGTTGTTCGAATTCGTTGTTCGAATTCGTTGTTCGAATTCGTTGTTCGATTTCGTTGTTCGATTTCGTTGTTCGATTTCGTTGTTCGATTTCGTTGTTCGATTTCGTTGTTCGATTTCGTTGTTCGATTTCGTGGTTCGAATTCGTTGTTCGAATTCGTTGTTAGATTTCGTTGTTCGATTTCGATGTTCGATTTCGTTGTTCGATTTCGTTGTTCGATTTCGTTGTTAGATTTCGTTGTTCGATTTCGTTGTTCGATTTCGTTGTTCCATTTCGTTGTTCGATTTGGTTGTTCGATTTCGTTGTTCGATTTCGTTGTTCGATTTCGTTGTTCGATTCGTTATTCGATTTCGTTGTTCGATTTCGTTGTTCGATTTCGTTGTTCCATTTCGTTGTTCGATTTCGTTGTTCGATTTCGTTGTTCGATTCGTTATTCGATTTCGTTGTTCGATTTCGTTGTTCGATTTCGTTGTTCCATTTCGTTGTTCGATTTCGTTGTTCGATTTCGTTGTTCGATTTCGTTGTTCGATTTCGTTGTTCGATTTTGTTGTTCGTTGTTAGATTTCGTTGTTCGTTGTTAGATTTCGTTGTTCGTTGTTAGATTTCGTTGTTCTTTGTTCGATTTCGTGGTTCGAATTCGTTGTTCGAATTCGTTGTTCGATTTCGAAGTGCGATTTCGTTGTTCGATTTCGTTGTTCGATTTCGTTGTTCGATTTCGTTGTTCGATTTCGTTGTTCGATTTCGTTGTTCGATTTCGTTGTTCGATTTCGTTGTTCGATTTCGTTGTTCGATTTCGTTGTTCGATTTCGTTGTTCGATTTCGTTGTTCGATTTCGTTGTTCGATTTCGTTGTTCGATTTCGTTGTTCGATTTCGTTGTTAGATTTCGTTGTTCGATTTCGTTGTTCCATTTCGTTGTTCGATTTCGTTGTTCGATTTCGTTGTTCGATTTCGTTGTTCGATTTGGTTGTTCGATTTTCTTTGTTCGATTTGATTGTTCGATTTCGTTGATCGATTTCGTTTTTCGATTTCGTTGTTCGATTTCGTTGTTCCATTTCGTTGTTCGATTTCGTTGTTCGATTTCGTTGTTCGATTTCGTTGTTAGATTTCGTTGTTCTTTGTTCGATTTCGTGGTTCGAATTCGTTGTTCGAATTCGTTGTTCGATTTCGTTGTTCGATTTCGTTGTTCGATTTTGTTGTTCGATTTCGTTGTTCGATTTCGTTCGATTTCGTTGTTCGATTTGGTTGTTCGATTTCGTTGTTCGATTTCGTTGTTCGATTTCGTTGTTCGATTCGTTATTCGATTTCGTTGTTCGATTTCGTTGTTCGATTTCGTTGTTCCATTTCGTTGTTCGATTTCGTTGTTCGATTTCGTGGTTAGAATTCGTTGTTCGAATTCGTTGTTCGATTTCGTTGTTCGATTTCGTTGTTCGATTTGGTTGTTCGATTTCGTTGTTCGATTTCGTTGTTCGATTTCGTTGTTCGATTTCGTTGTTCCATTTCGTTGTTCCATTTCGTTGTTCGATTTCGTTGTTCGATTTCGTTGTTCGATTTCGTTGTTCGATTTCGTTGTTCGATTTCGTTGTTCCATTTCGTTGTTCGATTTCGTTGTTCGATTTCGTTGTTCGATTTCGTTGTTCGATTTCGTTGTTAGATTTCGTTGTTCGTTGTTAGATTTCGTTGTTCGATTTCGTTGTTCATTTTCGTTGTTCGATTTCGTTGTTCGATTTCGTTGTTAGATTTCGTTGTTCTTTGTTAGATTTCGTTGTTCGTTGTTAGATTTCGTTGTTCGTTGTTAGATTTCGTTGTTCTTTGTTCGATTTCGTGGTTCGAATTCGTTCGAATTCGTTGTTCGATTTCGTTGTTCGATTTCGTTGTTCGATTTCGTTGTTAGATTTCGTTGTTCGATTTCGTTGTTCGATTTCGTTGTTCGATTTCGTTGTTCGATTTCGTTGTGCGATTTCGTTGTTCGATTTCATTGTTCGATTTCGAAGTTCGATTTCGTTGTTCGATTTCGTTGTTCGATTTCGTTGTACGATTTCGTTGTTCGATTTCGTTGTTCTATTTCGTTGTTCGATTTCGTTGTTCGATTTCGTTGTTCGATTTCGTTGTTCGATTTCGTTGTTCGATTTCGTTGTGCGATTTCGTTGTTCGATTTCATTGTTCGATTTCGAAGTTCGATTTCGTTGTTCGATTTCGTTGTTCGATTTCGTTGTTCGATTTCGTTGTTCGAATTCGTTGTTCGAATTCGTTGTTCGAATTCGTTGTTCGATTTCGTTGTTCGATTTCGTTGTTCGATTTCGTTGTTCGATTTCGTTGTTCGATTTCGTTGTTCGATTTCGTTGTTCGATTTCGTTGTTCGATTTCGTTGTTCGATTTCGTTGTTCGATTTCGTTGTTCGATTTCGTTGTTGGATTTCGTTATTCGATTTCGTTGTTCGATTTCGTTGTTCCATTTCGTTGTTCCATTTCGTTGTTCGATTTCGTTGTTCGATTCGTTGTTCGATTTCGTTGTTCGATTTCGTTGTTCGATTTCGTTGTTCGATTTCGTTGTTCGATTTCGTTGTTCGAATTCGTTGTTCGAATTCGTTGTTCGAATTCGTTGTTCGATTTCGTTGTTCGAATTCGTTGTTCGAATTCGTTGTTCGAATTCGTTGTTCGATTTCGTTGTTCGATTTCGTTGTTCGATTTCGTTGTTCGATTTCGTTGTTCGATTTCGTTGTTCGATTTCGTTGTTCGATTTCGTTGTTCGATTTCGTTGTTCGATTTCGTTGTTCGATTTCGTTGTTCGATTTCGTTGTTCGTTGTTAGATTTCGTTGTTCGATTTCGTTGTTAGATTTCGTTGTTCGATTTCGTTGTTCGATTTCGTTGTTCGATTTCGTTGTTCGTTTTCGTTGTTCGATTTCGTTGTTCGATTTCGTTGTTCGATTTCGTTGTTCGATTTCGTTGTTCGATTTCGTTGTTCGATTTCGTTGTTCGTTGTTAGATTTCGTTGTTCGTTGTTAGATTTCGTTGTTCGTTGTTAGATTTCGTTGTTCTTTGTTCGATTTCGTGGTTCGAATTCGTTGTTCGAATTCGTTGTTCGATTTCGTTGTTCGAATTCGTTGTTCGAATCCGTTGTTCGATTTCGTTGTTCGATTTCGTTGTTCGATTTCGTTGTTCGATTTCGTTGTTCGTTTTCGTTGTTCGATTTCGTTGTTCGATTTCGTTGTTCGATTTCGTTGTTCGATTTCGTTGTTCGATTTCGTTGTTCGATTTCGTTGTTCGATTCGTTATTCGATTTCGTTGTTCGATTTCGTTGTTCGATTTCGTTGTTCGTTGTTAGATTTCGTTGTTCGTTGTTAGATTTCGTTGTTCGTTGTTAGATTTCGTTGTTCTTTGTTCGATTTCGTGGTTCGAATTCGTTGTTCGATTTCGTTGTTCGATTTCGTTGTTAGATTTCGTTGTTCGTTGTTAGATTTCGTTGTTCGTTGTTAGATTTCGTTGTTCTTTGTTCGATTTCGTGGTTCGAATTCGTTGTTCGAATTCGTTGTTCGATTTCGTTGTTCGAATTCGTTGTTCGAATTCGTTGTTCGAATTCGTTGTTCGATTTCGTTGTTCGATTTCGTTGTTCGATTTCGTTGTTCGATTTCGTTGTTCGATTTCGTTGTTCGATTTCGTTCGATTTCGTTGTTCGATTTCGTTGTTCGATTTCGTTGTTCGATTTCGTTGTTCGATTTCGTTGTTCGATTTCGTTGTTCGTTGTTAGATTTCGTTGTTCGATTTCGTTGTTCGATTTCGTTGTTCGATTCGTTATTCGATTTCGTTGTTCGATTTCGTTGTTCCATTTCGTTGTTCGATTTCGTTGTTCGATTTCGTTGTTCGATTTCGTTGTTCGATTTCGTTGTTCGATTTCGTTGTTCGATTTCGTTGTTCGTTGTTAGATTTCGTTGTTCGTTGTTAGATTTCGTTGTTCGTTGTTAGATTTCGTTGTTCTTTGTTCGATTTCGTGGTTCGAATTCGTTGTTCGATTTCGTTGTTCGATTTCGTTGTTCGATTTCGTTGTTCGATTTCGTTGTTCGATTTCGTTGTTCGATTTCGTTGTTCGATTTCGTTGTTCGAATTCGTTGTTCGAATTCGTTGTTCGAATTCGTTGTTCGATTTCGTTGTTCGATTTCGTTGTTCGATTTCGTTGTTCGATTTCGTTGTTCGATTTCGTTGTTCGATTTCGTTGTTCGATTTCGTTGTTCGATTTCGTTGTTCGATTTCGTTGTTCGATTTCGTTGTTCGATTTCGTTGTTCGATTTCGTTGTTCGATTTCGTTGTTCGATTTCGTTGTTCGATTTCGTTGTTCGATTTCGTTGTTCGATTTCGTTGTTCGATTTCGTTGTTCGATTTTGTTGTTCGATTTCGTTGTTCGATTTCGTTGTTCGATTTCCTTGTTCGATTTCGTTGTTCGATTTCGTTGTTCGATTTCATTGTTCGATTTCGTTGTTCGATTTCGTTGTTCGATTTCTTTGTTCGATTTCGTTGTTCGATTTCGTTGTTCGATTTCGTTGTTTTAGATTTCGTTGTTCGTTGTTAGATTTCGTTGTTCGTTGTTAGATTTCGTTGTTCGTTGTTAGATTTCGTTGTGCTTTGTTCGATTTCGTGGTTCGAATTCGTTGTTCGAATTCGTTGTTCGATTTCGTTGTTCGATTTTGTTGTTCGATTTCGTTGTTCGATTTCGTTGTTCGATTTCGTTGTTCGATTTCGTTGTTCGATTTTGTTGTTCGATTTCGTTGTTCGATTTCGTTGTTCGATTTCGTTGTTCGATTTCGTTGTTCGATTTCGTTGTTCCATTTCGTTGTTCGATTTCGTTGTTCGATTTCGTTGTTCGATTTCGTTGTTCGATTTCGTTGTTCGATTTCGTTGTTCGATTTCGTTGTTAGATTTCGTTGTTCGTTGTTAGATTTCGTTGTTCGTTGTTAGATTTCGTTGTTCGTTGTTAGATTTCGTTGTTCTTTGTTCGATTTCGTGGTTCGAATTCGTTGTTCGATTTCGTTGTTCGATTTCGTTGTTCGATTTCGTTGTTCGATTTCGTTGTTCGATTTCGTTGTTCGATTTCGTTGTTCGATTTCGTTGTTCGATTTCGTTGTTCGATTTCGTTGTTCGATTTCGTTGTGCGATTTCGTTGTTCGATTTCGTTGTTCGATTTCGAAGTTCGATTTCGTTGTTCGATTTCGTTGTTCGATTTCGTTGTTCGATTTCGTTGTTCGATTTCGTTGTTCGATTTCGTTGTTCGATTTCGTTGTGCGATTTCGTTGTGCGATTTCGTTGTTCGATTTCGTTGTTCGATTTCGTTGTTCGATTTCGTTGTTCGATTTCGTTGTTCGATTTCGTTGTTCGAATTCGTTGTTCGAATTCGTTGTTCGAATTCGTTGTTCGATTTCGTTGTTCGATTTCGTTGTTCGATTTCGTTGTTCGATTTCGTTGTTCGATTTCGTTGTTCGATTTCGTTGTTCGATTTCGTTGTTCGATTTCGTTGTTCGATTTCGTTGTTCGATTTCGTTTGTTCGATTTCGTTGTTCGATTTCGTTGTTCGATTTCGTTGTTCGATTTCGTTGTTCGATTTCGTTGTTCGATTTCGTTGTTCGATTTCGTTGTTCGATTCGTCATTCGATTTCGTTGTTCGATTTCGTTGTTCCATTTCGTTGTTCCATTTCGTTGTTCGATTTCGTTGTTCGATTTCGTTGTTCTTTGTTAGATTTCGTTGTTCGTTGTTAGATTTCGTTGTTCGTTGTTAGATTTCGTTGTTCTTTGTTCGATTTCGTGGTTCGAATTCGTTGTTCGATTTCGTTGTTCGATTTCGAAGTTCGATTTCGCTGTTCGATTTCGTTGTTCGATTTCGTTGTTCGATTTCGTTGTTCGATTCGTTATTCGATTTCGTTGTTCGATTTCGTTGTTCGATTTCGTTGTTCCATTTCGTTGTTTGATTTCGTTGTTTGATTTCGTTGTTCGATTTCGTTGTTAGATTTCGTTGTTCGTTGTTAGATTTCGTTGTTCGATTTCGTTGTTAGATTTCGTTGTTACATTTCGTTGTTCGTTGTTAGATTTCGTTGTTCGTTGTTAGATTTCGTTGTTCGTTGTTAGATTTCGTTGTTCGTTGTTAGATTTCGTTGTTCTTTGTTCGATTTCGTGGTTCGAATTCGTTGTTCGATTTCGTTGTTCGATTTCGAAGTTCGATTTCGTTGTTAGATTTCGTTGTTCGATTTCGTTGTTAGATTTCGTTGTTACATTTCGTTGTTCGTTGTTAGATTTCGTTGTTCGTTGTTAGATTTCGTTGTTCGTTGTTAGATTTCGTTGTTCGTTGTTAGATTTCGTTGTTCTTTGTTCGATTTCGTGGTTCGAATTCGTTGTTCGATTTCGTTGTTCGATTTCGAAGTTCGATTTCGCTGTTCGATTTCGTTGTTCGATTTCGTTGTTCGATTTCGTTGTTCGATTCGTTATTCGATTTCGTTGTTCGATTTCGTTGTTCGATTTCGTTGTTCGATTTCGTTGTTCGATTTCGTTGTTCGATTTCGTTGTTCGATTTCGTTGTGCGATTTCGTTGTGCGATTTCGTTGTTCGATTTCGTTGTTCGATTTCGAAGTTCGATTTCGTTGTTCGATTTCGTTGTTCGATTTCGTTGTGCGATTTCGTTGTGCGATTTCGTTGTTCGATTTCGTTGTTCGATTTCGTTGTTCGATTTCGTTGTTCGATTTCGTTGTTCGATTTCGTTGTTCGAATTCGTTGTTCGAATTCGTTGTTCGAATTCGTTGTTCGATTTCGTTGTTCGATTTCGTTGTTCGATTTCGTTGTTCGATTTCGTTGTTCGATTTCGTTGTTCGATTTCGTTGTTCGATTTCGTTGTTCGATTTCGTTGTTCGATTTCGTTTGTTCGATTTCGTTGTTCGATTTCGTTGTTCGATTTCGTTGTTCGATTTCGTTGTTCGATTTCGTTGTTCGATTTCGTTGTTCGATTTCGTTGTTCGATTCGTCATTCGATTTCGTTGTTCGATTTCGTTGTTCCATTTCGTTGTTCCATTTCGTTGTTCGATTTCGTTGTTCGATTTCGTTGTTCGATTTCGTTGTTCTTTGTTAGATTTCGTTGTTCGTTGTTAGATTTCGTTGTTCGTTGTTAGATTTCGTTGTTCTTTGTTCGATTTCGTGGTTCGAATTCGTTGTTCGATTTCGTTGTTCGATTTCGAAGTTCGATTTCGCTGTTCGATTTCGTTGTTCGATTTCGTTGTTCGATTTCGTTGTTCGATTCGTTATTCGATTTCGTTGTTCGATTTCGTTGTTCGATTTCGTTGTTCCATTTCGTTGTTTGATTTCGTTGTTTGATTTCGTTGTTCGATTTCGTTGTTAGATTTCGTTGTTCGTTGTTAGATTTCGTTGTTCGATTTCGTTGTTAGATTTCGTTGTTACATTTCGTTGTTCGTTGTTAGATTTCGTTGTTCGTTGTTAGATTTCGTTGTTCGTTGTTAGATTTCGTTGTTCGTTGTTAGATTTCGTTGTTCTTTGTTCGATTTCGTGGTTCGAATTCGTTGTTCGATTTCGTTGTTCGATTTCGAAGTTCGATTTCGTTGTTAGATTTCGTTGTTCGATTTCGTTGTTAGATTTCGTTGTTACATTTCGTTGTTCGTTGTTAGATTTCGTTGTTCGTTGTTAGATTTCGTTGTTCGTTGTTAGATTTCGTTGTTCGTTGTTAGATTTCGTTGTTCTTTGTTCGATTTCGTGGTTCGAATTCGTTGTTCGATTTCGTTGTTCGATTTCGAAGTTCGATTTCGCTGTTCGATTTCGTTGTTCGATTTCGTTGTTCGATTTCGTTGTTCGATTCGTTATTCGATTTCGTTGTTCGATTTCGTTGTTCGATTTCGTTGTTCGATTTCGTTGTTTGATTTCGTTGTTCGATTTCGTTGTTCGATTTCGTTGTTCGATTTCGTTGTTCGATTTCGTTGTTCGATTTCGTTGTTCGATTTCGTTGTTCGATTTCGTTGTTCGATTTCGTTGTTCGATTTCGTTGTTCGATTTCGTTGTTCGATTTCGTTGTTCGATTTCGTTGTGCGATTTCGTTGTGCGATTTCGTTGTTCGATTTCGTTGTTCGATTTCGAAGTTCGATTTCGTTGTTCGATTTCGTTGTTCGATTTCGTGGTTCGAATTCGTTGTTCGATTTCGTTGTTCGATTTCGTTGTTCGATTTCGTTGTTCGATTTCGTTGTTCGATTTCGTTGTTCGATTTCGTTGTGCGATTTCGTTGTGCGATTTCATTGTTCGATTTCGAAGTTCGATTTCGTTGTTCGATTTCGTTGTTCGATTTCGTTGTTCGATTTCGTTGTTCGATTTCGTTGTTCGATTTCGTTGTTCGATTTCGTTGTTCGATTTCGTTGTTCGATTTCGTTGTTCGATTTCGTTGTTCGATTTCGTTGTTCGATTTCGTTGTTAGATTTCGTTGTTCGATTTCGTTGTTAGATTTCGTTGTTCGATTTCGTTGTTAGATTCGTTGTTCGTTGTTAGATTTCGTTGTTCGTTGTTAGATTTCGTTGTTCTTTGTTCGATTTCGTGGTTCGAATTCGTTGTTCGAATTCGTTGTTCGATTTCGTTGTTCGAATTCGTTGTTCGAATTCGTTGTTCCATTTCGTTGTTTGATTTCGTTGTTTGATTTCGTTGTTCGATTTCGTTGTTAGATTTCGTTGTTCGTTGTTAGATTTCGTTGTTCGATTTCGTTGTTAGATTTCGTTGTTAGATTTCGTTGTTCGTTGTTAGATTTCGTTGTTCGTTGTTAGATTTCGTTGTTCGTTGTTAGATTTCGTTGTTCGTTGTTAGATTTCGTTGTTCTTTGTTCGATTTCGTGGTTCGAATTCGTTGTTCGATTTCGTTGTTCGATTTCGCTGTTCGATTTCGTTGTTCGATTTCGTTGTTCGATTTCGTTGTTCGATTCGTTATTCGATTTCGTTGTTCGATTTCGTTGTTCGATTTCGTTGTTCGATTTCGTTGTTTGATTTCGTTGTTCGATTTCGTTGTTCGATTTCGTTGTTCGATTTCGTTGTTCGATTTCGTTGTTCGATTTCGTTGTTCGATTTCGTTGTTCGATTTCGTTGTTCGATTTCGTTGTTCGATTTCGTTGTTCGATTTCGTTGTTCGATTTCGTTGTTCGATTTCGTTGTGCGATTTCGTTGTGCGATTTCGTTGTTCGATTTCGTTGTTCGATTTCGAAGTTCAATTTCGTTGTTCGATTTCGTTGTTCGATTTCGTGGTTCGAATTCGTTGTTCGATTTCGTTGTTCGATTTCGTTGTTCGATTTCGTTGTTAGATTTCGTTGTTCGATTTCGTTGTTCGATTTCGTGGTTCGAATTCGTTGTTCGATTTCGTTGTTCGATTTCGTTGTTCGATTTCGTTGTTCAATTTCGTTGTTCGATTTCGTTGTTCGATTTCGTGGTTCGATTTCGTTGTTCGATTTCGTTGTTCGATTTCGTTGTTCGATTTCGTTGTTAGATTTCGTTGTTCGATTTCGTTGTTAGATTTCGTTGTTCGATTTCGTTGTTAGATTTCGTTGTTCGTTGTTAGATTTCGTTGTTCGTTGTTAGATTTCGTTGTTCTTTGTTCGATTTCGTGGTTCGAATTCGTTGTTCGAATTCGTTGTTCGATTTCGTTGTTCGAATTCGTTGTTCGAATTCGTTGTTCGAATTCGTTGTTCGATTTCGTTGTTCGATTTCGTTGTTCGATTTCGTTGTTCGATTTCGTTGTTCGATTTCGTTGTTCGATTTCGTTGTTCGATTTCGTTTGTTCGATTTCGTTGTTCGATTTCGTTGTTCCATTTCGTTGTTCGATTTCGTTGTTCGATTTCGTTGTTTGATTTCGTTGTTCGATTTCGTTGTTCGTTGTTAGATTTCGTTGTTCGTTGTTAGATTTCGTTGTTCGTTGTTAGATTTCGTTGTTCTTTGTTCGATTTCGTGGTTCGAATTCGTTGTTCGATTTCGTTGTTCGATTTCGAAGTTCGATTTCGTTGTTCGATTTCGTTGTTCGATTTCGTTGTTCGATTTCGTTGTTCGATTCGTTATTCGATTTCGTTGTTCGATTTCGTTGTTCGATTTCGTTGTTCCATTTCGTTGTTCGATTTCGTTGTTCGATTTCGTTGTTCGATTTCGTTGTTAGATTTCGTTGTTCGTTGTTAGATTTCGTTGTTCGATTTCGTTGTTAGATTTCGTTGTTCGATTTCGTTGTTAGATTTCGTTGTTCGTTGTTAGATTTCGTTGTTCGTTGTTAGATTTCGTTGTTCTTTGTTCGATTTCGTGGTTCGAATTCGTTGTTCGAATTCGTTGTTCGATTTCGTTGTTCGAATTCGTTGTTCGAATTCGTTGTTCGAATTCGTTGTTCGATTTCGTTGTTCGATTTCGTTGTTCGATTTCGTTGTTCGATTTCGTTGTTCGATTTCGTTGTTCGATTTCGTTGTTCGATTTCGTTGTTCGATTTCGTTGTTAGATTTCGTTGTTCGTTGTTAGATTTCGTTGTTCGTTGTTAGATTTCGTTGTTCGTTGTTAGATTTCGTTGTTCTTTGTTCGATTTCGTGGTTCGAATTCGTTGTTCGAATTCGTTGTTCGATTTCGTTGTTCGATTTCGTTGTTCGATTTCGTTGTTCGATTTCGTGGTTCGAATTCGTTGTTCGAATTCGTTGTTCTATTTCGTTGTTCGATTTCGTTGTTCGATTTTGTTGTTCGATTTCGTTGTTCGATTTCGTTGTTCGATTTCGTTGTTCGATTTCGTTGTTCGATTTCGTTGTTCGATTTCGTTGTTCGATTTCGTTGTTCGATTTCTTTGTTCGATTTCGTTGTTCGATTTCGTTGTTCGATTTCGTTGTTTTAGATTTCGTTGTTCGTTGTTAGATTTCGTTGTTCGTTGTTAGATTTCGTTGTTCGTTGTTAGATTTCGTTGTGCTTTGTTCGATTTCGTGGTTCGAATTCGTTGTTCGAATTCGTTGTTCGATTTCGTTGTTCGATTTCGTTGTTCGATTTTGTTGTTCGATTTCGTTGTTCGATTTCGTTGTTCGATTTCGTTGTTCGATTTCGTTGTTCGATTTCGTTGTTCGATTTCGTTGTTCGATTTCGTTGTTCGATTTCGTTGTTCGATTTCGTTGTTCGATTTCGTTGTTCGATTTCGTTGTTCGATTTCGTTGTTCGATTTCGTTGTTCGATTTCGTTGTTCGATTTCGTTGTTAGATTTCGTTGTTCGATTTCGTTGTTCGATTTCGTTGTTCGATTTCGTTGTTCGATTTCGTTGTTCGATTTCGTTGTTCGATTTCGTTGTTCGATTTCGTTGTTCGATTTCGTTGTTCGATTTCGTTGTTCGATTTCGTTGTTCGATTTCGTTGTTCGATTTCGTTGTTAGATTTCGTTGTTCGTTGTTAGATTTCGTTGTTCGTTGTTAGATTTCGTTGTTCGTTGTTAGATTTCGTTGTTCTTTGTTCGATTTCGTGGTTCGAATTCGTTGTTCGAATTCGTTGTTCGATTTCGTTGTTCGATTTCGTTGTTCGATTTCGTTGTTCGATTTCGTGGTTCGAATTCGTTGTTCGAATTCGTTGTTCGATTTCGTTGTTCGATTTCGTTGTTCGATTTTGTTGTTCGATTTCGTTGTTCGATTTCGTTGTTCGATTTCCTTGTTCGATTTCGTTGTTCGATTTCGTTGTTCGATTTTGTTGTTCGATTTCGTTGTTCGATTTCGTTGTTCGATTTCGTTGTTCGATTTCGTTGTTCGATTTCGTTGTTCGATTTCGTTGTTCGATTTCGTTGTTCGATTTCGTTGTTCGATTTCGTTGTTCGATTTCGTTGTTCGATTTCGTTGTTCGATTTCGTTGTTCGATTTCGTTGTTCGATTTCGTTGTTCGATTTCGTTGTTCGATTTCGTTGTTCGATTTCGTTGTTCGATTTCGTTGTTCGATTTCGTTGTTCGATTTCGTTGTTCGATTTCGTTGTTAGATTTCGTTGTTAGATTTCGTTGTTCGATTTCGTTGTTCGATTTCGTTGTTCGATTTCGTTGTTCGATTTCGTTGTTCGATTTCGTTGTTCGATTTCGTTGTTCGATTTCGTTGTTCGATTTCGTTGTTCGATTTCGTTGTTAGATTTCGTTGTTCGTTGTTAGATTTCGTTGTTCGTTGTTAGATTTCGTTGTTCGTTGTTAGATTTCGTTGTTCTTTGTTCGATTTCGTGGTTCGAATTCGTTGTTCGAATTCGTTGTTCGATTTCGTTGTTCGATTTCGTTGTTCGATTTCGTTGTTCGATTTCGTGGTTCGAATTCGTTGTTCGAATTCGTTGTTGGATTTCGTTGTTCGATTTCGTTGTTCGATTTTGTTGTTCGATTTCGTTGTTCGATTTCGTTGTTCGATTTCCTTGTTCGATTTCGTTGTTCGATTTCGTTGTTCGATTTCGTTGTTCGATTTCGTTGTTCGATTTCGTTGTTCGATTTCTTTGTTCGATTTCGTTGTTCGATTTCGTTGTTCGATTTCGTTGTTTTAGATTTCGTTGTTCGTTGTTAGATTTCGTTGTTCGTTGTTAGATTTCGTTGTTCGTTGTTAGATTTCGTTGTTCTTTGTTCGATTTCGTGGTTCGAATTCGTTGTTCGATTTCGTTGTTCGATTTCGAAGTGCGATTTCGTTGTTCGATTTCGTTGTTCGATTTCGTTGTTCGATTTCGTTGTTCGATTTCGTTGTTCGATTTCGTTGTTCGATTTCGTTGTTCGATTTCGTTGTTCGATTTCGTTGTTCGATTTCGTTGTTCGATTTCGTTGTTCGATTTCGTTGTTCGATTTCGTTGTTCGATTTCGTTGTTCGATTTCGTTGTTCGATTTCGTTGTTCGATTTCGTTGTTCGATTTCGTTGTTCGATTTCGTTGTTCGATTTCGTTGTTCCATTTCGTTGTTCGATTTCGTTGTTCGATTTCGTTGTTCGATTTCGTTGTTCCATTTCGTTGTTCGATTTCGTTGTTCGATTTCGTTGTTCCATTTCGTTGTTCGATTTCGTTGTTCGATTTCGTTGTTCGATTTCGTTGTTCGATTTCGTTGTTAGATTTCGTTGTTCGTTGTTAGATTTCGTTGTTCGATTTCGTTGTTCGATTTCGTTGTTCGATTTCGTTGTTCGATTTCGTTGTTCGATTTCGTTGTTCGATTTGGTTGTTCGATTTTCTTTGTTCGATTTGATTGTTCGATTTCGTTGATCGATTTCGTTTTTCGATTTCGTTGTTCGATTTCGTTGTTCCATTTCGTTGTTCGATTTCGTTGTTCGATTTCGTTGTTAGATTTCGTTGTTCTTTGTTCGATTTCGTGGTTCGAATTCGTTGTTCGAATTCGTTGTTCGATTTCGTTGTTCGATTTCGTTGTTCGATTTTGTTGTTCGATTTCGTTTTTCGATTTCGTTGTTCGATTTCGTTGTTCGATTTCGTTGTTCGATTTCGTTGTTCGATTTCGTTGTTCGATTTCGTTGTTCGATTTCGTTTTTCGATTTCGTTGTTCGATTTCGTGTTCGATTTCGTTGTTCGATTTCGTTGTTCGATTTCGTTGTTCGATTTCGTTGTTCGATTTCGTTGTTCGATTTCGTTGTTCGATTTCGTTGTTCGATTTCATTGTTCGATTTCGTTGTTCGATTTCGTTGTTCGATTTCGTTGTTCGATTTCGTTGTTCGATTTCGTGGTTCGAATTCGTTGTTCGAATTCGTTGTTAGATTTCGTTGTTCGATTTCGTTGTTCGATTTCGTTGTTCGATTTCGTTGTTCGATTTCGTTGTTAGATTTCGTTGTTCGATTTCGTTGTTCGATTTCGTTGTTCCATTTCGTTGTTCGATTGGTTGTTCGATTTCGTTGTTCGATTTCGTTGTTCGATTTCGTTGTTCGATTCGTTATTCGATTTCGTTGTTCGATTTCGTTGTTCGATTTCGTTGTTCCATTTCGTTGTTCGATTTCGTTGTTCGATTTCGTTGTTCGATTCGTTATTCGATTTCGTTGTTCGATTTCGTTGTTCGATTTCGTTGTTCCATTTCGTTGTTCGATTTCGTTGTTCGATTTCGTTGTTCGATTTCGTTGTTCGATTTCGTTGTTCGATTTTGTTGTTCGTTGTTAGATTTCGTTGTTCGTTGTTAGATTTCGTTGTTCGTTGTTAGATTTCGTTGTTCTTTGTTCGATTTCGTGGTTCGAATTCGTTGTTCGAATTCGTTGTTCGATTTCGAAGTGCGATTTCGTTGTTCGATTTCGTTGTTCGATTTCGTTGTTCGATTTCGTTGTTCGATTTCGTTGTTCGATTTCGTTGTTCGATTTCGTTGTTCGATTTCGTTGTTCGATTTCGTTGTTCGATTTCGTTGTTCGATTTCGTTGTTCGATTTCGTTGTTCGATTTCGTTGTTCGATTTCGTTGTTCGATTTCGTTGTTAGATTTCGTTGTTCGATTTCGTTGTTCGATTTCGTTGTTCCATTTCGTTGTTCGATTTCGTTGTTCGATTTCGTTGTTCGATTTCGTTGTTCGATTTGGTTGTTCGATTTTCTTTGTTCGACTTGATTGTTCGATTTCGTTGATCGATTTCGTTTTTCGATTTCGTTGTTCGATTTCGTTGTTCCATTTCGTTGTTCGATTTCGTTGTTCGATTTCGTTGTTCGATTTCGTTGTTAGATTTCGTTGTTCTTTGTTCGATTTCGTGGTTCGAATTCGTTGTTCGAATTCGTTGTTCGATTTCGTTGTTCGATTTCGTTGTTCGATTTTGTTGTTCGATTTCGTTGTTCGATTTCGTTCGATTTCGTTGTTCGATTTGGTTGTTCGATTTCGTTGTTCGATTTCGTTGTTCGATTTCGTTGTTCGATTCGTTATTCGATTTCGTTGTTCGATTTCGTTGTTCGATTTCGTTGTTCCATTTCGTTGTTCGATTTCGTTGTTCGATTTCGTGGTTAGAATTCGTTGTTCGAATTCGTTGTTCGATTTCGTTGTTCGATTTCGTTGTTCGATTTGGTTGTTCGATTTCGTTGTTCGATTTCGTTGTTCGATTTCGTTGTTCGATTTCGTTGTTCCATTTCGTTGTTCCATTTCGTTGTTCGATTTCGTTGTTCGATTTCGTTGTTCGATTTCGTTGTTCGATTTCGTTGTTCCATTTCGTTGTTCGATTTCGTTGTTCGATTTCGTTGTTCGATTTCGTTGTTCGATTTCGTTGTTAGATTTCGTTGTTCGTTGTTAGATTTCGTTGTTCGATTTCGTTGTTCGTTTTCGTTGTTCGATTTCGTTGTTCGATTTCGTTGTTAGATTTCGTTGTTCGTTGTTAGATTTCGTTGTTCGTTGTTAGATTTCGTTGTTCGTTGTTAGATTTCGTTGTTCTTTGTTCGATTTCGTGATTCGAATTCGTTCGAATTCGTTGTTCGATTTCGTTGTTCGATTTCGTTGTTCGATTTCGTTGTTAGATTTCGTTGTTCGATTTCGTTGTTCGATTTCGTTGTTCGATTTCGTTGTTCGATTTCGTTGTGCGATTTCGTTGTTCGATTTCATTGTTCGATTTCGAAGTTCGATTTCGTTGTTCGATTTCGTTGTTCGATTTCGTTGTACGATTTCGTTGTTCGATTTCGTTGTTCTATTTCGTTGTTCGATTTCGTTGTTCGATTTCGTTGTTCGATTTCGTTGTTCGATTTCGTTGTTCGATTTGGTTGTGCGATTTCGTTGTTCGATTTCATTGTTCGATTTCGAAGTTCGATTTCGTTGTTCGATTTCGTTGTTCGATTTCGTTGTTCGATTTCGTTGTTCGAATTCGTTGTTCGAATTCGTTGTTCGAATTCGTTGTTCGATTTCGTTGTTCGATTTCGTTGTTCGATTTCGTTGTTCGATTTCGTTGTTCGATTTCGTTGTTCGATTTCGTTGTTCGATTTCGTTGTTCGATTTCGTTGTTCGATTTCGTTGTTCGATTTCGTTGTTCGATTTCGTTGTTCGATTTCGTTATTCGATTTCGTTGTTCGATTTCGTTGTTCCATTTCGTTGTTCCATTTCGTTGTTCGATTTCGTTGTTCGATTTCGTTGTTCGATTTCGTTGTTCGATTTCGTTGTTCGATTTCGTTGTTCGATTTCGTTGTTCGATTTCGTTGTTCGATTTCGTTGTTCGATTTCGTTGTTCGATTTCGTTGTTCGATTTCGTTGTTCGATTTCGTTGTTCGATTTCGTTGTTCGATTTCGTTGTTAGATTTCGTTGTTCGATTTCGTTGTTCGATTTCGTTGTTCCATTTCGTTGTTCGATTTCGTTGTTCGATTTCGTTGTTCGATTTCGTTGTTCGATTTGGTTGTTCGATTTTCTTTGTTCGATTTGATTGTTCGATTTCGTTGATCGATTTCGTTTTTCGATTTCGTTGTTCGATTTCGTTGTTCCATTTCGTTGTTCGATTTCGTTGTTCGATTTCGTTGTTCGATTTCGTTGTTAGATTTCGTTGTTCTTTGTTCGATTTCGTGGTTCGAATTCGTTGTTCGAATTCGTTGTTCGATTTCGTTGTTCGATTTCGTTGTTCGATTTTGTTGTTCGATTTCGTTGTTCGATTTCGTTCGATTTCGTTGTTCGATTTGGTTGTTCGATTTCGTTGTTCGATTTCGTTGTTCGATTTCGTTGTTCGATTCGTTATTCGATTTCGTTGTTCGATTTCGTTGTTCGATTTCGTTGTTCCATTTCGTTGTTCGATTTCGTTGTTCGATTTCGTGGTTCGAATTCGTTGTTCGAATTCGTTGTTCGATTTCGTTGTTCGATTTCGTTGTTCGATTTGGTTGTTCGATTTCGTTGTTCGATTTGGTTGTTCGATTTCGTTGTTCGATTTCGTTGTTCCATTTCGTTGTTCCATTTCGTTGTTCGATTTCGTTGTTCGATTTCGTTGTTCGATTTCGTTGTTCGATTTCGTTGTTCGATTTCGTTGTTCCATTTCGTTGTTCGATTTCGTTGTTCGATTTCGTTGTTCGATTTCGTTGTTCGATTTCGTTGTTAGATTTCGTTGTTCGTTGTTAGATTTCGTTGTTCGATTTCGTTGTTCGTTTTCGTTGTTCGATTTCGTTGTTCGATTTCGTTGTTAGATTTCGTTGTTCGTTGTTAGATTTCGTTGTTCGTTGTTAGATTTCGTTGTTCGTTGTTAGATTTCGTTGTTCTTTGTTCGATTTCGTGGTTCGAATTCGTTGTTCGAATTCGTTGTTCGATTTCGTTGTACGATTTCGTTGTTCGATTTCGTTGTTCTATTTCGTTGTTCGATTTCGTTGTTCGATTTCGTTGTTCGATTTCGTTGTTCGATTTCGTTGTTCGATTTCGTTGTGCGATTTCGTTGTTCGATTTCGAAGTTCGATTTCGTTGTTCGATTTCGTTGTTCGATTTCGTTGTTCGATTTCGTTGTTCGATTTCGTTGTTCGAATTCGTTGTTCGAATTCGTTGTTCGAATTCGTTGTTCGATTTCGTTGTTCGATTATTTCGTTGTTCGATTTCGTTGTTCGATTTCGTGGTTCGAATTCGTTGTTCGAATTCGTTGTTAGATTTCGTTGTTCGATTTCGATGTTCGATTTCGTTGTTCGATTTCGTTGTTAGATTTCGTTGTTCGATTTCGTTGTTCGATTTCGTTGTTCCATTTCGTTGTTCGATTTGGTTGTTCGATTTCGTTGTTCGATTTCGTTGTTCGATTTCGTTGTTCGATTCGTTATTCGATTTCGTTGTTCGATTTCGTTGTTCGATTTCGTTGTTCCATTTCGTTGTTCGATTTCGTTGTTCGATTTCGTTGTTCGATTCGTTATTCGATTTCGTTGTTCGATTTCGTTGTTCGATTTCGTTGTTCCATTTCGTTGTTCGATTTCGTTGTTCGATTTCGTTGTTCGATTTCGTTGTTCGATTTCGTTGTTCGATTTTGTTGTTCGTTGTTAGATTTCGTTGTTCGTTGTTAGATTTCGTTGTTCGTTGTTAGATTTCGTTGTTCTTTGTTCGATTTCGTGGTTCGAATTCGTTGTTCGAATTCGTTGTTCGATTTCGAAGTGCGATTTCGTTGTTCGATTTCGTTGTTCGATTTCGTTGTTCGATTTCGTTGTTCGATTTCGTTGTTCGATTTCGTTGTTCGATTTCGTTGTTCGATTTCGTTGTTCGATTTCGTTGTTCGATTTCGTTGTTCGATTTCGTTGTTCGATTTCGTTGTTCGATTTCGTTGTTCGATTTCGTTGTTCGATTTCGTTGTTCGATTTCGTTGTTCGATTTCGTTGTTCGATTTCGTTGTTCGATTTCGTTGTTAGATTTCGTTGTTCGATTTCGTTGTTCGATTTCGTTGTTCCATTTCGTTGTTCGATTTCGTTGTTCGATTTCGTTGTTCGATTTCGTTGTTCGATTTGGTTGTTCGATTTTCTTTGTTCGATTTGATTGTTCGATTTCGTTGATCGATTTCGTTTTTCGATTTCGTTGTTCGATTTCGTTGTTCCATTTCGTTGTTCGATTTCGTTGTTCGATTTCGTTGTTCGATTTCGTTGTTAGATTTCGTTGTTCTTTGTTCGATTTCGTGGTTCGAATTCGTTGTTCGAATTCGTTGTTCGATTTCGTTGTTCGATTTCGTTGTTCGATTTTGTTGTTCGATTTCGTTGTTCGATTTCGTTCGATTTCGTTGTTCGATTTGGTTGTTCGATTTCGTTGTTCGATTTCGTTGTTCGATTTCGTTGTTCGATTCGTTATTCGATTTCGTTGTTCGATTTCGTTGTTCGATTTCGTTGTTCCATTTCGTTGTTCGATTTCGTTGTTCGATTTCGTGGTTCGAATTCGTTGTTCGAATTCGTTGTTCGATTTCGTTGTTCGATTTCGTTGTTCGATTTGGTTGTTCGATTTCGTTGTTCGATTTCGTTGTTCGATTTCGTTGTACGATTTCGTTGTTCCATTTCGTTGTTCCATTTCGTTGTTCGATTTCGTTGTTCGATTTCGTTGTTCGATTTCGTTGTTCGATTTCGTTGTTCCATTTCGTTGTTCGATTTCGTTGTTCGATTTCGTTGTTCGATTTCGTTGTTAGATTTCGTTGTTCGTTGTTAGATTTCGTTGTTCGATTTCGTTGTTCGTTTTCGTTGTTCGATTTCGTTGTTCGATTTCGTTGTTAGATTTCGTTGTTCGTTGTTAGATTTCGTTGTTCGTTGTTAGATTTCGTTGTTCGTTGTTAGATTTCGTTGTTCTTTGTTCGATTTCGTGGTTCGAATTCGTTCGAATTCGTTGTTCGATTTCGTTGTTCGATTTCGTTGTTCGATTTCGTTGTTAGATTTCGTTGTTCGTTGTTAGATTTCGTTGTTCGTTGTTAGATTTCGTTGTTCGTTGTTAGATTTCGTTGTTCTTTGTTCGATTTCGTGGTTCGAATTCGTTGTTCGAATTCGTTGTTCGATTTCGTTGTACGATTTCGTTGTTCGATTTCGTTGTTCTATTTCGTTGTTCGATTTCGTTGTTCGATTTCGTTGTTCGATTTCGTTGTTCGATTTCGTTGTTCGATTTCGTTGTGCGATTTCGTTGTTCGATTTCGAAGTTCGATTTCGTTGTTCGATTTCGTTGTTCGATTTCGTTGTTCGATTTCGTTGTTCGATTTCGTTGTTCGAATTCGTTGTTCGAATTCGTTGTTCGAATTCGTTGTTCGATTTCGTTGTTCGATTTCGTTGTTCGATTTCGTTGTTCGATTTCGTTGTTCGATTTCGTTGTTCGATTTCGTTGTTCGATTTCGTGGTTCGAATTCGTTGTTCGAATTCGTTGTTAGATTTCGTTGTTCGATTTCGATGTTCGATTTCGTTGTTCGATTTCGTTGTTAGATTTCGTTGTTCGATTTCGTTGTTCGATTTCGTTGTTCCATTTCGTTGTTCGATTTGGTTGTTCGATTTCGTTGTTCGATTTCGTTGTTCGATTTCGTTGTTCGATTCGTTATTCGATTTCGTTGTTCGATTTCGTTGTTCGATTTCGTTGTTCCATTTCGTTGTTCGATTTCGTTGTTCGATTTCGTTGTTCGATTCGTTATTCGATTTCGTTGTTCGATTTCGTTGTTCGATTTCGTTGTTCCATTTCGTTGTTCGATTTCGTTGTTCGATTTCGTTGTTCGATTTCGTTGTTCGATTTCGTTGTTCGATTTCGTTGTTCGATTTTGTTGTTCGTTGTTAGATTTCGTTGTTCGTTGTTAGATTTCGTTGTTCGTTGTTAGATTTCGTTGTTCTTTGTTCGATTTCGTGGTTCGAATTCGTTGTTCGAATTCGTTGTTCGATTTCGAAGTGCGATTTCGTTGTTCGATTTCGTTGTTCGATTTCGTTGTTCGATTTCGTTGTTCGATTTCGTTGTTCGATTTCGTTGTTCGATTTCGTTGTTCGATTTCGTTGTTCGATTTCGTTGTTCGATTTCGTTGTTCGATTTCGTTGTTCGATTTCGTTGTTCGATTTCGTTGTTCGATTTCGTTGTTCGATTTCGTTGTTAGATTTCGTTGTTCGATTTCGTTGTTCGATTTCGTTGTTCCATTTCGTTGTTCGATTTCGTT
Organism: Neocrepidodera transversa; assembly: GCA_963243735.1. Lineage (NCBI taxonomy): Eukaryota > Metazoa > Arthropoda > Insecta > Coleoptera > Chrysomelidae > Neocrepidodera > Neocrepidodera transversa. Next base: position 344,384 of record CAUJLB010000231.1, read on the forward strand.
GTTCGATTTCGTTGTTCGATTTCGTTGTTCGATTTGGTTGTTCGATTTTCTTTGTTCGATTTGATTGTTCGATTTCGTTGATCGATTTCGTTTTTCGATTTCGTTGTTCGATTTCGTTGTTCCATTTCGTTGTTCGATTTCGTTGTTCGATTTCGTTGTTCGATTTCGTTGTTAGATTTCGTTGTTCTTTGTTCGATTTCGTGGTTCGAATTCGTTGTTCGAATTCGTTGTTCGATTTCGTTGTTCGATTTCGTTGTTCGATTTTGTTGTTCGATTTCGTTGTTCGATTTCGTTCGATTTCGTTGTTCGATTTGGTTGTTCGATTTCGTTGTTCGATTTCGTTGTTCGATTTCGTTGTTCGATTCGTTATTCGATTTCGTTGTTCGATTTCGTTGTTCGATTTCGTTGTTCCATTTCGTTGTTCGATTTCGTTGTTCGATTTCGTGGTTAGAATTCGTTGTTCGAATTCGTTGTTCGATTTCGTTGTTCGATTTCGTTGTTCGATTTGGTTGTTCGATTTCGTTGTTCGATTTCGTTGTTCGATTTCGTTGTTCGATTTCGTTGTTCCATTTCGTTGTTCCATTTCGTTGTTCGATTTCGTTGTTCGATTTCGTTGTTCGATTTCGTTGTTCGATTTCGTTGTTCGATTTCGTTGTTCCATTTCGTTGTTCGATTTCGTTGTTCGATTTCGTTGTTCGATTTCGTTGTTCGATTTCGTTGTTAGATTTCGTTGTTCGTTGTTAGATTTCGTTGTTCGATTTCGTTGTTCGTTTTCGTTGTTCGATTTCGTTGTTCGATTTCGTTGTTAGATTTCGTTGTTCGTTGTTAGATTTCGTTGTTCGTTGTTCGTTGTTAGATTTCGTTGTTCTTTGTTCGATTTCGTGGTTCGAATTCGTTCGAATTCGTTGTTCGATTTCGTTGTTCGATTTCGTTGTTCGATTTCGTTGTTAGATTTCGTTGTTCGATTTCGTTGTTCGATTTCGTTGTTCGATTTCGTTGTTCGATTTCGTTGTTCGATTTCGTTGTGCGATTTCGTTGTTCGATTTCATTGTTCGATTTCGAAGTTCGATTTCGTTGTTCGATTTCGTTGTTCGATTTCGTTGTACGATTTCGTTGTTCGATTTCGTTGTTCTATTTCGTTGTTCGATTTCGTTGTTCGATTTCGTTGTTCGATTTCGTTGTTCGATTTCGTTGTTCGATTTCGTTGTGCGATTTCGTTGTTCGATTTCATTGTTCGATTTCGAAGTTCGATTTCGTTGTTCGATTTCGTTGTTCGATTTCGTTGTTCGATTTCGTTGTTCGAATTCGTTGTTCGAATTCGTTGTTCGAATTCGTTGTTCGATTTCGTTGTTCGATTTCGTTGTTCGATTTCGTTGTTCGATTTCGTTGTTCGATTTCGTTGTTCGATTTCGTTGTTCGATTTCGTTGTTCGATTTCGTTGTTCGATTTCGTTGTTCGATTTCGTTGTTCGATTTCGTTATTCGATTTCGTTGTTCGATTTCGTTGTTCCATTTCGTTGTTCCATTTCGTTGTTCCATTTCGTTGTTCGATTTCGTTGTTCGATTTCGTTGTTCGATTTCGTTGTTCGATTTCGTTGTTCGATTTCGTTGTTCGATTTCGTTGTTCGATTTCGTTGTTCGATTTCGTTGTTCGATTTCGTTGTTCGATTTCGTTGTTCGATTTCGTTGTTCGATTTCGTTGTTAGATTTCGTTGTTCGATTTCGTTGTTCGATTTCGTTGTTCCATTTCGTTGTTCGATTTCGTTGTTCGATTTCGTTGTTCGATTTGGTTGTTCGATTTTCTTTGTTCGATTTGATTGTTCGATTTCGTTGTTCGATTTCGTTGTTAGATTTCGTTGTTCGATTTCGTTGTTCGATTTCGTTGTTCCATTTCGTTGTTCGATTTCGTTGTTCGATTTCGTTGTTCGATTTCGTTGTTCGATTTGGTTGTTCGATTTTCTTTGTTCGATTTGATTGTTCGATTTCGTTGATCGATTTCGTTTTTCGATTTCGTTGTTCGATTTCGTTGTTCCATTTCGTTGTTCGATTTCGTTGTTCGATTTCGTTGTTCGATTTCGTTGTTAGATTTCGTTGTTCTTTGTTCGATTTCGTGGTTCGAATTCGTTGTTCGAATTCGTTGTTCGATTTCGTTGTTCGATTTCGTTGTTCGATTTTGTTGTTCGATTTCGTTGTTCGATTTCGTTCGATTTCGTTGTTCGATTTGGTTGTTCGATTTCGTTGTTCGATTTCGTTGTTCGATTTCGTTGTTCGATTCGTTATTCGATTTCGTTGTTCGATTTCGTTGTTCGATTTCGTTGTTCCATTTCGTTGTTCGATTTCGTTGTTCGATTTCGTGGTTCGAATTCGTTGTTCGAATTCGTTGTTCGATTTCGTTGTTCGATTTCGTTGTTCGATTTGGTTGTTCGATTTCGTTGTTCGATTTCGTTGTTCGATTTCGTTGTTCGATTTCGTTGTTCCATTTCGTTGTTCGATTTCGTTGTTCGATTTCGTTGTTCGATTTCGTTGTTCGATTTGGTTGTTCGATTTCGTTGTTCGATTTCGTTGTTCGATTTCGTTGTTCGATTTCGTTGTTCCATTTCGTTGTTCGATTTCGTTGTTCGATTTCGTTGTTCGATTTCGTTGTTCGATTTCGTTGTTCGATTTCGTTGTTCGATTTCGTGGTTCGAATTCGTTGTTCGAATTCGTTGTTCGATTTCGTTGTTCGATTTCGTTGTTCGATTTGGTTGTTCGATTTCGTTGTTCGATTTCGTTGTTCGATTTCGTTGTTCGATTTCGTTGTTCGAACAACAAATCTAACAACGAACAACGAAATCTAACAACGAACAACGAAATCTAACAACGAAATCGAACAACGAAATCGATTTCGTTGTTCGATTTCGTTGTTAGATTTCGTTGTTCGTTGTTAGATTTCGTTGTTCGTTGTTAGATTTCGTTGTTCGTTGTTAGATTTCGTTGTTCGATTTCGTTGTTCGATTTCGTTGTTCCATTTCGTTGTTCCATTTCGTTGTTCGATTTCGTTGTTCGATTTCGTTGTTCGATTTCGTTGTTCGATTTCGTTGTTCGATTTCGTTGTTCCATTTCGTTGTTCGATTTCGTTGTTCGATTTCGTTGTTCGATTTCGTTGTTCGATTTCGTTGTTAGATTTCGTTGTTCGTTGTTAGATTTCGTTGTTCGATTTCGTTGTTCGTTTTCGTTGTTCGATTTCGTTGTTCGATTTCGTTGTTAGATTTCGTTGTTCGTTGTTAGATTTCGTTGTTCGTTGTTAGATTTCGTTGTTCGTTGTTAGATTTCGTTGTTCTTTGTTCGATTTCGTGGTTCGAATTCGTTCGAATTCGTTGTTCGATTTCGTTGTTCGATTTCGTTGTTCGATTTCGTTGTTAGATTTCGTTGTTCGTTGTTAGATTTCGTTGTTCGTTGTTAGATTTCGTTGTTCGTTGTTAGATTTCGTTGTTCTTTGTTCGATTTCGTGGTTCGAATTCGTTGTTCGAATTCGTTGTTCGATTTCGTTGTACGATTTCGTTGTTCGATTTCGTTGTTCTATTTCGTTGTTCGATTTCGTTGTTCGATTTCGTTGTTCGATTTCGTTGTTCGATTTCGTTGTTCGATTTCGTTGTGCGATTTCGTTGTTCGATTTCGAAGTTCGATTTCGTTGTTCGATTTCGTTGTTCGATTTCGTTGTTCGATTTCGTTGTTCGATTTCGTTGTTCGAATTCGTTGTTCGAATTCGTTGTTCGAATTCGTTGTTCGATTTCGTTGTTCGATTTCGTTGTTCGATTTCGTTGTTCGATTTCGTTGTTCGATTTCGTTGTTCGATTTCGTTGTTCGATTTCGTGGTTCGAATTCGTTGTTCGAATTCGTTGTTAGATTTCGTTGTTCGATTTCGATGTTCGATTTCGTTGTTCGATTTCGTTGTTCGATTTCGTTGTTAGATTTCGTTGTTCGATTTCGTTGTTCGATTTCGTTGTTCCATTTCGTTGTTCGATTTGGTTGTTCGATTTCGTTGTTCGATTTCGTTGTTCGATTTCGTTGTTCGATTCGTTATTCGATTTCGTTGTTCGATTTCGTTGTTCGATTTCGTTGTTCCATTTCGTTGTTCGATTTCGTTGTTCGATTTCGTTGTTCGATTCGTTATTCGATTTCGTTGTTCGATTTCGTTGTTCGATTTCGTTGTTCCATTTCGTTGTTCGATTTCGTTGTTCGATTTCGTTGTTCGATTTCGTTGTTCGATTTCGTTGTTCGATTTTGTTGTTCGTTGTTAGATTTCGTTGTTCGTTGTTAGATTTCGTTGTTCGTTGTTAGATTTCGTTGTTCTTTGTTCGATTTCGTGGTTCGAATTCGTTGTTCGAATTCGTTGTTCGATTTCGAAGTGCGATTTCGTTGTTCGATTTCGTTGTTCGATTTCGTTGTTCGATTTCGTTGTTCGATTTCGTTGTTCGATTTCGTTGTTCGATTTCGTTGTTCGATTTCGTTGTTCGATTTCGTTGTTCGATTTCGTTGTTCGATTTCGTTGTTCGATTTCGTTGTTCGATTTCGTTGTTCGATTTCGTTGTTCGATTTCGTTGTTCGATTTCGTTGTTAGATTTCGTTGTTCGATTTCGTTGTTCCATTTCGTTGTTCGATTTCGTTGTTCGATTTCGTTGTTCGATTTCGTTGTTCGATTTGGTTGTTCGATTTTCTTTGTTCGATTTGATTGTTCGATTTCGTTGATCGATTTCGTTTTTCGATTTCGTTGTTCGATTTCGTTGTTCCATTTCGTTGTTCGATTTCGTTGTTCGATTTCGTTGTTCGATTTCGTTGTTAGATTTCGTTGTTCTTTGTTCGATTTCGTGGTTCGAATTCGTTGTTCGAATTCGTTGTTCGATTTCGTTGTTCGATTTCGTTGTTCGATTTTGTTGTTCGATTTCGTTGTTCGATTTCGTTCGATTTCGTTGTTCGATTTGGTTGTTCGATTTCGTTGTTCGATTTCGTTGTTCGATTTCGTTGTTCGATTCGTTATTCGATTTCGTTGTTCGATTTCGTTGTTCGATTTCGTTGTTCCATTTCGTTGTTCGATTTCGTTGTTCGATTTCGTGGTTAGAATTCGTTGTTCGAATTCGTTGTTCGATTTCGTTGTTCGATTTCGTTGTTCGATTTGGTTGTTCGATTTCGTTGTTCGATTTCGTTGTTCGATTTCGTTGTTCGATTTCGTTGTTCCATTTCGTTGTTCCATTTCGTTGTTCGATTTCGTTGTTCGATTTCGTTGTTCGATTTCGTTGTTCGATTTCGTTGTTCGATTTCGTTGTTCCATTTCGTTGTTCGATTTCGTTGTTCGATTTCGTTGTTCGATTTCGTTGTTCGATTTCGTTGTTAGATTTCGTTGTTCGTTGTTAGATTTCGTTGTTCGATTTCGTTGTTCATTTTCGTTGTTCGATTTCGTTGTTCGATTTCGTTGTTAGATTTCGTTGTTCTTTGTTAGATTTCGTTGTTCGTTGTTAGATTTCGTTGTTCGTTGTTAGATTTCGTTGTTCTTTGTTCGATTTCGTGGTTCGAATTCGTTCGAATTCGTTGTTCGATTTCGTTGTTCGATTTCGTTGTTCGATTTCGTTGTTAGATTTCGTTGTTCGATTTCGTTGTTCGATTTCGTTGTTCGATTTCGTTGTTCGATTTCGTTGTGCGATTTCGTTGTTCGATTTCATTGTTCGATTTCGAAGTTCGATTTCGTTGTTCGATTTCGTTGTTCGATTTCGTTGTACGATTTCGTTGTTCGATTTCGTTGTTCTATTTCGTTGTTCGATTTCGTTGTTCGATTTCGTTGTTCGATTTCGTTGTTCGATTTCGTTGTTCGATTTCGTTGTGCGATTTCGTTGTTCGATTTCATTGTTCGATTTCGAAGTTCGATTTCGTTGTTCGATTTCGTTGTTCGATTTCGTTGTTCGATTTCGTTGTTCGAATTCGTTGTTCGAATTCGTTGTTCGAATTCGTTGTTCGATTTCGTTGTTCGATTTCGTTGTTCGATTTCGTTGTTCGATTTCGTTGTTCGATTTCGTTGTTCGATTTCGTTGTTCGATTTCGTTGTTCGATTTCGTTGTTCGATTTCGTTGTTCGATTTCGTTGTTCGATTTCGTTGTTCGATTTCGTTGTTCGATTTCGTTGTTGGATTTCGTTATTCGATTTCGTTGTTCGATTTCGTTGTTCCATTTCGTTGTTCCATTTCGTTGTTCGATTTCGTTGTTCGATTCGTTGTTCGATTTCGTTGTTCGATTTCGTTGTTCGATTTCGTTGTTCGATTTCGTTGTTCGATTTCGTTGTTCGAATTCGTTGTTCGAATTCGTTGTTCGAATTCGTTGTTCGATTTCGTTGTTCGAATTCGTTGTTCGAATTCGTTGTTCGAATTCGTTGTTCGATTTCGTTGTTCGATTTCGTTGTTCGATTTCGTTGTTCGATTTCGTTGTTCGATTTCGTTGTTCGATTTCGTTGTTCGATTTCGTTGTTCGATTTCGTTGTTCGATTTCGTTGTTCGATTTCGTTGTTCGATTTCGTTGTTCGATTTCGTTGTTCGTTGTTAGATTTCGTTGTTCGATTTCGTTGTTAGATTTCGTTGTTCGATTTCGTTGTTCGATTTCGTTGTTCGATTTCGTTGTTCGTTTTCGTTGTTCGATTTCGTTGTTCGATTTCGTTGTTCGATTTCGTTGTTCGATTTCGTTGTTCGATTTCGTTGTTCGATTTCGTTGTTCGTTGTTAGATTTCGTTGTTCGTTGTTAGATTTCGTTGTTCGTTGTTAGATTTCGTTGTTCTTTGTTCGATTTCGTGGTTCGAATTCGTTGTTCGAATTCGTTGTTCGATTTCGTTGTTCGAATTCGTTGTTCGAATCCGTTGTTCGATTTCGTTGTTCGATTTCGTTGTTCGATTTCGTTGTTCGATTTCGTTGTTCGTTTTCGTTGTTCGATTTCGTTGTTCGATTTCGTTGTTCGATTTCGTTGTTCGATTTCGTTGTTCGATTTCGTTGTTCGATTTCGTTGTTCGATTCGTTATTCGATTTCGTTGTTCGATTTCGTTGTTCGATTTCGTTGTTCGTTGTTAGATTTCGTTGTTCGTTGTTAGATTTCGTTGTTCGTTGTTAGATTTCGTTGTTCTTTGTTCGATTTCGTGGTTCGAATTCGTTGTTCGATTTCGTTGTTCGATTTCGTTGTTAGATTTCGTTGTTCGTTGTTAGATTTCGTTGTTCGTTGTTAGATTTCGTTGTTCTTTGTTCGATTTCGTGGTTCGAATTCGTTGTTCGAATTCGTTGTTCGATTTCGTTGTTCGAATTCGTTGTTCGAATTCGTTGTTCGAATTCGTTGTTCGATTTCGTTGTTCGATTTCGTTGTTCGATTTCGTTGTTCGATTTCGTTGTTCGATTTCGTTGTTCGATTTCGTTCGATTTCGTTGTTCGATTTCGTTGTTCCATTTCGTTGTTCGATTTCGTTGTTCGATTTCGTTGTTCGATTTCGTTGTTCGATTTCGTTGTTCGATTTCGTTGTTAGATTTCGTTGTTCGTTGTTAGATTTCGTTGTTCGATTTCGTTGTTAGATTTCGTTGTTCGTTGTTAGATTTCGTTGTTCGTTGTTAGATTTCGTTGTTCGTTGTTAGATTTCGTTGTTCTTTGTTCGATTTCGTGGTTCGAATTCGTTGTTCGAATTCGTTGTTCGATTTCGTTGTTCGATTTCGTTGTTCGATTTCGTTGTTCGATTTCGTTGTTCGTTGTTAGATTTCGTTGTTCGTTGTTAGATTTCGTTGTTCTTTGTTCGATTTCGTGGTTCGAATTCGTTGTTCGATTTCGTTGTTCGATTTCGTTGTTCGATTTCGTTGTTCGATTTCGTTGTTCGATTTCGTTGTTCGATTTCGTTGTTCGATTTCGTTGTTCGATTTCGTTGTTCGATTTCGTTGTTCGATTTCGTTGTTCGATTTCGTTGTTCGATTTCGTTGTTCGATTTCGTTGTTCCATTTCGTTGTTCGATTTCGTTGTTCGATTTCGTTGTTCGATTTCGTTGTTCGATTTCGTTGTTCCATTTCGTTGTTCGATTTCGTTGTTCGATTTCGTTGTTCGATTTCGTTGTTCGATTTCGTTGTTCGATTTCGTTGTTAGATTTCGTTGTTCGTTGTTAGATTTCGTTGTTCGATTTCGTTGTTCGATTTCGTTGTTAGATTTCGTTGTTCGTTGTTAGATTTCGTTGTTCGATTTCGTTGTTCGATTTCGTGGTTCGAATTCGTTGTTCGATTTCGTTCGATTTTGTTGTTCGATTTCGTTGTTCGATTTCGTTGTTCGATTTCGTTGTTCGATTTCGTTGTTAGATTTCGTTGTTCGTTGTTAGATTTCGTTGTTCGATTTCGTTGTTCGATTTCGTTGTTCGATTTCGTTGTTCGATTTCTTTGTTCGATTTCGTTGTTAGATTTCGTTGTTCGTTGTTAGATTTCGTTGTTCGTTGTTAGATTTCGTTGTTCGTTGTTAGATTTCGTTGTTCTTTGTTCGATTTCGTGGTTCGAATTCGTTGTTCGATTTCGTTGTTCGATTTCGTTGTTCGATTTCGTTGTTCGATTTCGTTGTTCGATTTCGTTGTTCGATTTCGTTGTTCGATTTCGTTGTGCGATTTCGTTGTGCGATTTCATTGTTCGATTTCGAAGTTCGATTTCGTTGTTCGATTTCGTTGTTCGATTTCGTTGTTCGATTTCGTTGTTCGATTTCGTTGTTCGATTTCGTTGTTCGATTTCGTTGTTCGATTTCGTTGTTCGATTTCGTTGTTCGATTTCGTTGTTCCATTTCGTTGTTCGATTTCGTTGTTCGATTTCGTTGTTCGATTTCGTTGTTCCATTTCGTTGTTCGATTTCGTTGTTCGATTTCGTTGTTCGATTTCGTTGTTCGATTTCGTTGTTCGATTTCGTTGTTCGATTTCGTTGTTAGATTTCGGTGTTCGTTGTTAGATTTCGTTGTTCGATTTCGTTGTTCGAATTCGTTGTTCGATTTCGTTGTTCGATTTCGTGGTTCGAATTCGTTGTTCGAATTCGTTGTTCGATTTCGTTGTTCGATTTCGTTGTTCGATTTCGTTGTTCGATTTCGTTGTTCGATTTCGTTGTTCGATTTCGTTGTTCGATTTCGTTGTTCGATTTCGTTGTTCGATTTCGTTGTTCGATTTCGTTGTTCGATTTCGTTGTTCCATTTCGTTGTTCGATTTCGTTGTTCGATTTCGTTGTTCCATTTCGTTGTTCGATTTCGTTGTTCGATTTCGTTGTTCGATTTCGTTGTTCGATTTCGTTGTTCGATTTCGTTGTTCGATTTCGTTGTTAGATTTCGGTGTTCGTTGTTAGATTTCGTTGTTAGATTTCGTTGTTCGATTTCGTTGTTCGATTTCGTTGTTCGATTTCGTTGTTCGATTTCGTTGTTAGATTTCGTTGTTCGTTGTTAGATTTCGTTGTTCGTTGTTAGATTTCGTTGTTCGTTGTTCGATTTCGTTGTTCGATTTCGTTGTTCGATTTCGTTGTTCGATTTCGTTGTTCGATTTCGTTGTTCGATTTCGTTGTTCGATTTCGTTGTTCGATTTCGTTGTTCGATTTCGTTGTTCGATTTCGTTGTTCGATTTCGTTGTTCGATTTCGTTCGATTTCGTTGTTCGATTTCGTTGTTCCATTTCGTTGTTCGATTTCGTTGTTCGATTTCGTTGTTCGATTTCGTTGTTCGATTTCGTTGTTCGATTTCGTTGTTAGATTTCGTTGTTCGTTGTTAGATTTCGTTGTTCGATTTCGTTGTTAGATTTCGTTGTTCGTTGTTAGATTTCGTTGTTCGTTGTTAGATTTCGTTGTTCGTTGTTAGATTTCGTTGTTCTTTGTTCGATTTCGTGGTTCGAATTCGTTGTTCGAATTCGTTGTTCGATTTCGTTGTTCGATTTCGTTGTTCGATTTCGTTGTTCGATTTCGTTGTTCGATTTCGTTGTTCGATTTCGTTGTTCGTTGTTAGATTTCGTTGTTCGTTGTTAGATTTCGTTGTTCTTTGTTCGATTTCGTGGTTCGAATTCGTTGTTCGATTTCGTTGTTCGATTTCGTTGTTCGATTTCGTTGTTCGATTTCGTTGTTCGATTTCGTTGTTCGATTTCGTTGTTCGATTTCGTTGTTCGATTTCGTTGTTCGATTTCGTTGTTCGATTTCGTTGTTCGATTTCGTTGTTCGATTTCGTTGTTCCATTTCGTTGTTCGATTTCGTTGTTCGATTTCGTTGTTCGATTTCGTTGTTCCATTTCGTTGTTCGATTTCGTTGTTCGATTTCGTTGTTCGATTTCGTTGTTCGATTTCGTTGTTCGATTTCGTTGTTCGATTTCGTTGTTAGATTTCGTTGTTCGTTGTTAGATTTCGTTGTTCGATTTCGTTGTTCGATTTCGTTGTTAGATTTCGTTGTTCGTTGTTAGATTTCGTTGTTCGATTTCGTTGTTCGATTTCGTGGTTCGAATTCGTTGTTCGATTTCGTTCGATTTTGTTGTTCGATTTCGTTGTTCGATTTCGTTGTTCGATTTCGTTGTTCGATTTCGTTGTTAGATTTCGTTGTTCGTTGTTAGATTTCGTTGTTCGATTTCGTTGTTCGATTTCGTTGTTCGATTTCGTTGTTCGATTTCGTTGTTAGATTTCGTTGTTCGTTGTTAGATTTCGTTGTTCGTTGTTAGATTTCGTTGTTCGTTGTTAGATTTCGTTGTTCTTTGTTCGATTTCGTGGTTCGAATTCGTTGTTCGATTTCGTTGTTCGATTTCGTTGTTCGATTTCGTTGTTCGATTTCGTTGTTCGATTTCGTTGTTCGATTTCGTTGTTCGATTTCGTTGTGCGATTTCGTTGTGCGATTTCATTGTTCGATTTCGAAGTTCGATTTCGTTGTTCGATTTCGTTGTTCGATTTCGTTGTTCGATTTCGTTGTTCGATTTCGTTGTTCGATTTCGTTGTTCGATTTCGTTGTTCGATTTCGTTGTTCGATTTCGTTGTTCGATTTCGTTGTTCGATTTCGTTGTTCGATTTCGTTGTGCGATTTCGAAGTTCGATTTCGTTGTTCGATTTCGTTGTTCGATTTCGTTGTTCGATTTCGTTGTTCGATTTCGTTGTTCGAATTCGTTGTTCGAATTCGTTGTTCGAATTCGTTGTTCGATTTCGTTGTTCGATTTCGTTGTTCGATTTCGTTGTTCGATTTCGTTGTTCGATTTCGTTGTTCGATTTCGTTGTTCGATTTCGTTGTTCGATTTCGTTGTTCGATTTCGTTGTTCCATTTCGTTGTTCCATTTCGTTGTTCCATTTCGTTGTTCGATTTCGTTGTTCGATTTCGTTGTTCGATTTCGTTGTTCGATTTCGTTGTTCGATTTCGTTGTTCGATTTCGTTGTTAGATTTCGTTGTTCGTTGTTAGATTTCGTTGTTCGATTTCGTTGTTCGATTTCGTTGTTAGATTTCGTTGTTCGTTGTTAGATTTCGTTGTTCGATTTCGTTGTTCGATTTCGTGGTTCGAATTCGTTGTTCGATTTCGTTCGATTTTGTTGTTCGATTTCGTTGTTCGATTTCGTTGTTCGATTTCGTTGTTAGATTTCGTTGTTCGTTGTTAGATTTCGTTGTTCGATTTCGTTGTTCGATTTCGTTGTTCGATTTCGTTGTTCGATTTCGTTGTTCGATTTCGTTGTTCGATTTCGTTGTTAGATTTCGTTGTTCGTTGTTAGATTTCGTTGTTCGTTGTTAGATTTCGTTGTTCGTTGTTAGATTTCGTTGTTCTTTGTTCGATTTCGTGGTTCGAATTCGTTGTTCGATTTCGTTGTTCGATTTCGTTGTTCGATTTCGTTGTTCGATTTCGTTGTTCGATTTCGTTGTTCGATTTCGTTGTTCGATTTCGTTGTGCGATTTCGTTATGCGATTTCGTTGTTCGATTTCGTTGTTCGATTTCGTTGTTCGATTTCGTTGTTCGATTTCGTTGTTCGATTTCGTTGTTCGATTTCGTTGTTCGATTTCGTTGTTCGATTTCGTTGTTCGATTTCGTTGTTCGATTTCGTTGTTCGATTTCGTTGTTCGATTTCGTTGTGCGATTTCGAAGTTCGATTTCGTTGTTCGATTTCGTTGTTCGATTTCGTTGTTCGATTTCGTTGTTCGATTTCGTTGTTCGATTTCGTTGTTCGAATTCGTTGTTCGAATTCGTTGTTCGAATTCGTTGTTCGATTTCGTTGTTCGATTTCGTTGTTCGATTTCGTTGTTCGATTTCGTTGTTCGATTTCGTTGTTCGATTTCGTTGTTCGATTTCGTTGTTCGATTTCGTTGTGCGATTTCGTTGTGCGATTTCATTGTTCGATTTCGAAGTTCGATTTCGTTGTTCGATTTCGTTGTTCGATTTCGTTGTTCGATTTCGTTGTTCGATTTCGTTGTTCGATTTCGTTGTTCGATTTCGTTGTTCGATTTCGTTGTTCGATTTCGTTGTTCGATTTCGTTGTGCGATTTCGTTGTTCGATTTCGTTGTTCGATTTCGAAGTTCGATTTCGTTGTTCGATTTCGTTGTTCGATTTCGTTGTTCGATTTCGTTGTTCGAATTCGTTGTTCGAATTCGTTGTTCGAATTCGTTGTTCGATTTCGTTGTTCGATTTCGTTGTTCGATTTCGTTGTTCGATTTCGTTGTTCGATTTCGTTTTTCGATTTCGTTGTTCGATTTCGTTGTTCGATTTCGTTGTTCGATTTCGTTGTTCGATTTCGTTGTTCGATTTCGTTGTTCGATTCGTTATTCGATTTCGTTGTTCGATTTAGTTGTTCGATTTCGTTGTTCCATTTCGTTGTTCGATTTCGTTGTTCGATTTCGTTGTTTGATTTCGTTGTTCGATTTCGTTGTTCGTTGTTAGATTTCGTTGTTCGTTGTTAGATTTCGTTGTTCGTTGTTAGATTTCGTTGTTCTTTGTTCGATTTCGTGGTTCGAATTCGTTGTGCGATTTCGTTGTTCGATTTCGTTGTTCGATTTCGAAGTTCGATTTCGTTGTTCGATTTCGTTGTTCGATTTCGTTGTTCGATTTCGTTGTTCGATTTCGTTGTTCGATTTCGTTGTTCGATTTCGTTGTTCGATTTCGTTGTTCGATTTCGTTGTTCGATTTCGTTGTGCGATTTCGTTGTTCGATTTCGAAGTTCGATTTCGAAGTTCGATTTCGTTGTTCGATTTCGTTGTTCAATTTCGTTGTTCGATTTCGTTGTTCGATTTCGTTGTTCGATTTCGTTGTTCGAATTCGTTGTTCGAATTCGTTGTTCGAATTCGTTGTTCGAATTCGTTGTTCGATTTCGTTGTTCGATTTCGTTGTTCGATTTCGATGTTCGATTTCGTTGTTCCATTTCGTTGTTCGATTTCGTTGTTCGATTTCGTTGTTCGATTTCGTTGTTAGATTTCGTTGTTCGTTGTTAGATTTCGTTGTTCGTTGTTAGATTTCGTTGTTCGTTGTTAGATTTCGTTGTTCTTTGTTCGATTTCGTGGTTCGAATTCGTTGTTCGAATTCGTTGTTCGATTTCGTTGTTCGATTTCGTTGTTCGATTTCGTTGTTCGATTTCGTTGTTCGATTTCGTTGTTCGATTTCGTTGTTCGATTTCGTTGTTCGATTTCGTTGTGCGATTTCGTTGTTCGATTTCGTTGTTCGATTTCGAAGTTCGATTTCGTTGTTCGATTTCGTTGTTCGATTTCGTTGTTCGATTTCGTTGTTCGACTTCGTTGTTCGATTTGGTTGTTCGATTTCGTTGTTCGATTTCGTTGTGCGATTTCGTTGTTCGATTTCGAAGTTCGATTTCGTTGTTCGATTTCGTTGTTCGATTTCGTTGTTCGTTGTTAGATTTCGTTGTTCGTTGTTAGATTTCGTTGTTCGTTGTTAGATTTCGTTGTTCTTTGTTCGATTTCGTGGTTCGAATTCGTTGTTCGAATTCGTTGTTCGATTTCGTTGTTCGATTTCGTTGTTCGATTTCGTTGTTCGATTTCGTTGTTCGATTTCGTTGTTCGATTTCGTTGTTCGATTTCGTTGTTCGATTTCGTTGTGCGATTTCGTTGTTCGATTTCGTTGTTCGATTTCGAAGTTCGATTTCGTTGTTCGATTTCGTTGTTCGATTTCGTTGTTCGATTTCGTTGTTCGATTTCGTTGTTCGATTTCGTTGTGCGATTTCGTTGTGCGATTTCATTGTTCGATTTCGAAGTTCGATTTCGTTGTTCGATTTCGTTGTTCGATTTCGTTGTTCGATTTCGTTGTTCGATTTCGTTGTTCGATTTCGTTGTTCGATTTCGTTGTTCGATTTCGTTGTTCGATTTCGTTGTTCGATTTCGTTGTTCGATTTCGTTGTTCGATTTCGTTGTGCGATTTCGAAGTTCGATTTCGTTGTTCGATTTCGTTGTTCGATTTCGTTGTTCGATTTCGTTGTTCGATTTCGTTGTTCGAATTCGTTGTTCGAATTCGTTGTTCGAATTCGTTGTTCGATTTCGTTGTTCGATTTCGTTGTTCGATTTCGTTGTTCGATTTCGTTGTTCGATTTCGTTGTTCGATTTCGTTGTTCGATTTCGTTGTTCGATTTCGTTGTTCGATTTCGTTGTTCCATTTCGTTGTTCCATTTCGTTGTTCCATTTCGTTGTTCGATTTCGTTGTTCGATTTCGTTGTTCGATTTCGTTGTTCGATTTCGTTGTTCGATTTCGTTGTTAGATTTCGTTGTTCGTTGTTAGATTTCGTTGTTCGATTTCGTTGTTCGATTTCGTTGTTAGATTTCGTTGTTCGTTGTTAGATTTCGTTGTTCGATTTCGTTGTTCGATTTCGTGGTTCGAATTCGTTGTTCGATTTCGTTCGATTTTGTTGTTCGATTTCGTTGTTCGATTTCGTTGTTCGATTTCGTTGTTAGATTTCGTTGTTCGTTGTTAGATTTCGTTGTTCGATTTCGTTGTTCGATTTCGTTGTTCGATTTCGTTGTTCGATTTCGTTGTTCGATTTCGTTGTTCGATTTCGTTGTTCGATTTCGTTGTTAGATTTCGTTGTTCGTTGTTAGATTTCGTTGTTCGTTGTTAGATTTCGTTGTTCGTTGTTAGATTTCGTTGTTCTTTGTTCGATTTCGTGGTTCGAATTCGTTGTTCGATTTCGTTGTTCGATTTCGTTGTTCGATTTCGTTGTTCGATTTCGTTGTTCGATTTCGTTGTTCGATTTCGTTGTTCGATTTCGTTGTGCGATTTCGTTATGCGATTTCGTTGTTCGATTTCGTTGTTCGATTTCGTTGTTCGATTTCGTTGTTCGATTTCGTTGTTCGATTTCGTTGTTCGATTTCGTTGTTCGATTTCGTTGTTCGATTTCGTTGTTCGATTTCGTTGTTCGATTTCGTTGTTCGATTTCGTTGTTCGATTTCGTTGTGCGATTTCGAAGTTCGATTTCGTTGTTCGATTTCGTTGTTCGATTTCGTTGTTCGATTTCGTTGTTCGATTTCGTTGTTCGATTTCGTTGTTCGAATTCGTTGTTCGAATTCGTTGTTCGAATTCGTTGTTCGAATTCGTTGTTCGATTTCGTTGTTCGATTTCGTTGTTCGATTTCGTTGTTCGATTTCGTTGTTCGATTTCGTTGTTCGATTTCGTTGTTCGATTTCGTTGTTCGATTTCGTTGTGCGATTTCGTTGTGCGATTTCATTGTTCGATTTCGAAGTTCGATTTCGTTGTTCGATTTCGTTGTTCGATTTCGTTGTTCGATTTCGTTGTTCGATTTCGTTGTTCGATTTCGTTGTTCGATTTCGTTGTTCGATTTCGTTGTTCGATTTCGTTGTGCGATTTCGTTGTTCGATTTCGTTGTTCGATTTCGTTGTTCGATTTCGTTGTTCGATTTCGTTGTTCGATTTCGTTGTTCGAATTCGTTGTTCGAATTCGTTGTTCGAATTCGTTGTTCGATTTCGTTGTTCGATTTCGTTGTTCGATTTCGTTGTTCGATTTCGTTGTTCGATTTCGTTTTTCGATTTCGTTGTTCGATTTCGTTGTTCGATTTCGTTGTTCGATTTCGTTGTTCGATTTCGTTGTTCGATTTCGTTGTCCGATTCGTTATTCGATTTCGTTGTTCGATTTAGTTGTTCGATTTCGTTGTTCCATTTCGTTGTTCGATTTCGTTGTTCGATTTCGTTGTTTGATTTCGTTGTTCGATTTCGTTGTTCGTTGTTAGATTTCGTTGTTCGTTGTTAGATTTCGTTGTTCGTTGTTAGATTTCGTTGTTCTTTGTTCGATTTCGTGGTTCGAATTCGTTGTGCGATTTCGTTGTTCGATTTCGTTGTTCGATTTCGAAGTTCGATTTCGTTGTTCGATTTCGTTGTTCGATTTCGTTGTTCGATTTCGTTGTTCGATTTCGTTGTTCGATTTCGTTGTTCGATTTCGTTGTTCGATTTCGTTGTTCGATTTCGTTGTTCGATTTCGTTGTGCGATTTCGTTGTTCGATTTCGAAGTTCGATTTCGAAGTTCGATTTCGTTGTTCGATTTCGTTGTTCAATTTCGTTGTTCGATTTCGTTGTTCGATTTCGTTGTTCGATTTCGTTGTTCGAATTCGTTGTTCGAATTCGTTGTTCGAATTCGTTGTTCGAATTCGTTGTTCGATTTCGTTGTTCGATTTCGTTGTTCGATTTCGATGTTCGATTTCGTTGTTCCATTTCGTTGTTCGATTTCGTTGTTCGATTTCGTTGTTCGATTTCGTTGTTAGATTTCGTTGTTCGTTGTTAGATTTCGTTGTTCGTTGTTAGATTTCGTTGTTCGTTGTTAGATTTCGTTGTTCTTTGTTCGATTTCGTGGTTCGAATTCGTTGTTCGAATTCGTTGTTCGATTTCGTTGTTCGATTTCGTTGTTCGATTTCGTTGTTCGATTTCGTTGTTCGATTTCGTTGTTCGATTTCGTTGTTCGATTTCGTTGTGCGATTTCGTTGTTCGATTTCGTTGTTCGATTTCGAAGTTCGATTTCGTTGTTCGATTTCGTTGTTCGATTTCGTTGTTCGATTTCGTTGTTCGACTTCGTTGTTCGATTTGGTTGTTCGATTTCGTTGTTCGATTTCGTTGTGCGATTTCGTTGTTCGATTTCGAAGTTCGATTTCGTTGTTCGATTTCGTTGTTCGATTTCGTTGTTCGATTTCGTTGTTCGATTTCGTTGTTCGATTTCGTTGTTCGAATTCGTTGTTCGAATTCGTTGTTCGAATTCGTTGTTCGATTTCGTTGTTCGATTTCGTTGTTCGATTTCGTTGTTCGATTTCGTTGTTCGAATTCGTTGTTCGAATTCGTTGTTCGAATTCGTTGTTCGATTTCGTTGTTCGATTTCGTTGTTCGATTTCGTTGTTTGATTTCGTTGTTCGATTTCGTTGTTCCATTTCGTTGTTCGATTTCGTTGTTCGATTTCGTTGTTCGATTTCGTTGTTCGATTTCGTTGTTCGATTTTGTTGTTCGTTGTTAGATTTCGTTGTTCGTTGTTAGATTTCGTTGTTCTTCGATTTCGTGGTTCGAATTCGTTGTTCGAATACGTTGTTCGATTTCGTTGTTCGATTTCGTTGTTCGATTTCGTTGCTCGATTTCGTTGTTCGATTTCGTTGTTCGATTTCGTTGTTCGATTTCGTTGTTCGATTTCGTTGTTCGATTTCGTTGTTCGATTTCGTTGTTCGATTTCGTTGTTCGATTTCGTTGTTCGATTTCGTTGTTCGATTTCGTTGTTCGATTTCGTTGTTCGATTTCGTTGTTCGATTTCGTTGTTCGATTTCGTTGTTCGATTTCGTTGTTCGATTTGGTTGTTCGATTTCGTTGTTCGACTTCGTTGTTCGATTTCGTTGTTCGATTCGTTATTCGATTTCGTTGTTCGATTTCGTTGTTCGATTTCGTTGTTCCATTTCGTTGTTCGATTTCGTTGTTCGATTTCGTTGTTCGATTTCGTTGTTCGATTTCGTTGTTCGATTTTGTTGTTCGTTGTTAGATTTCGTTGTTCGTTGTTAGATTTCGTTGTTCGTTGTTAGATTTCGTTGTTCTTTGTTCGATTTCGTGGTTCGAATTCGTTGTTCGATTTCGTTGTTCGATTTCGAAGTGCGATTTCGTTTTTCGATTTCGTTGTTCGATTTCGTTGTTCGATTTCGTTGTTCGATTTCGTTGTTCGATTTCGTTGTTCGATTTCGTTGTTCGATTTTGTTGTTCGTTGTTCGATTTTGTTGTTCGTTGTTAGATTTCGTTGTTCGTTGTTAGATTTCGTTGTTCGTTGTTAGATTTCGTTGTTCTTTGTTCGATTTCGTGGTTCGAATTCGTTGTTCGATTTCGTTGTTCGATTTCGAAGTGCGATTTCGTTGTTCGATTTCGTTGTTCGATTTCGTTGTTCGATTTCGTTGTTCGATTTCGTTGTTCGATTTCGTTGTTCGATTTCGTTGTTCGATTTCGTTGTTCGATTTCGTTGTTCGATTTCGTTGTTCGAATTCGTTGTTCGATTTCGTTGTTCGATTTCGTTGTTCGATTTCGTTGTTCGATTTCGTTGTTCGAATTCGTTGTTCGAATTCGTTGTTCGAATTCGTTGTTCGATTTCGTTGTTCGATTTCGTTGTTCGATTTCGTTGTTCGATTTCGTTGTTCGATTTCGTTGTTCCATTTCGTTGTTCGATTTCGTTGTTCGATTTCGTTGTTCGATTTCGTTGTTCGATTTTGTTGTTCGTTGTTAGATTTCGTTGTTAGATTTCGTTGTTCGTTGTTAGATTTCGTTGTTCTTCGATTTCGTGGTTCGAATTCGTTGTTCGAATACGTTGTTCGATTTCGTTGTTCGATTTCGTTGTTCGATTTCGTTGCTCGATTTCGTTGTTCGATTTCGTTGTTCGATTTCGTTGTTCGATTTCGTTGTTCGATTTCGTTGTTCGATTTCGTTGTTCGATTTTGTTGTTCGTTGTTAGATTTCGTTGTTAGATTTCGTTGTTCGTTGTTAGATTTCGTTGTTCTTCGATTTCGTGGTTCGAATTCGTTGTTCGAATACGTTGTTCGATTTCGTTGTTCGATTTCGTTGTTCGATTTCGTTGCTCGATTTCGTTGTTCGATTTCGTTGTTCGATTTCGTTGTTCGATTTCGTTGTTCGATTTCGTTGTTCGATTTCGTTGTTCGATTTCGTTGTTCGATTTCGTTGTTCGATTTCGTTGTTCGATTTCGTTGTTCGATTTCGTTGTTCGATTTCGTTGTTCGATTTCGTTGTTCGATTTCGTTGTTCGATTTCGTTGTTCGATTTCGTTGTTCGATTTCGTTGTTCGATTTGGTTGTTCGATTTCGTTGTTCGACTTCGTTGTTCGATTTCGTTGTTCGATTCGTTATTCGATTTCGTTGTTCGATTTCGTTGTTCGATTTCGTTGTTCCATTTCGTTGTTCGATTTCGTTGTTCGATTTCGTTGTTCGATTTCGTTGTTCGATTTCGTTGTTCGATTTTGTTGTTCGTTGTTAGATTTCGTTGTTCGTTGTTAGATTTCGTTGTTCGTTGTTAGATTTCGTTGTTCTTTGTTCGATTTCGTGGTTCGAATTCGTTGTTCGATTTCGTTGTTCGATTTCGAAGTGCGATTTCGTTGTTCGATTTCGTTGTTCGATTTCGTTGTTCGATTTCGTTGTTCGATTTCGTTGTTCGATTTCGTTGTTCGATTTCGTTGTTCGATTTCGTTGTTCGATTTCGTTGTTCGATTTTGTTGTTCGTTGTTCGATTTTGTTGTTCGTTGTTAGATTTCGTTGTTCGTTGTTAGATTTCGTTGTTCGTTGTTAGATTTCGTTGTTCTTTGTTCGATTTCGTGGTTCGAATTCGTTGTTCGATTTCGTTGTTCGATTTCGAAGTGCGATTTCGTTGTTCGATTTCGTTGTTCGATTTCGTTGTTCGATTTCGTTGTTCGATTTCGTTGTTCGATTTCGTTGTTCGATTTCGTTGTTCGATTTCGTTGTTCGATTTCGTTGTTCGATTTCGTTGTTCGAATTCGTTGTTCGATTTCGTTGTTCGATTTCGAAGTGCGATTTCGTTGTTCGATTTCGTTGTTCGATTTCGTTGTTCGATTTCGTTGTTCGATTTCGTTGTTCGATTTCGTTGTTCGATTTCGTTGTTCGATTTCGTTGTTCGATTTCGTTGTTCGATTTCGTTGTTCGATTTCGTTGTTCGAATTCGTTGTTCGATTTCGTTGTTCGATTTCGTTGTTCGATTTCGTTGTTCGATTTCGTTGTTCGAATTCGTTGTTCGAATTCGTTGTTCGAATTCGTTGTTCGATTTCGTTGTTCGATTTCGTTGTTCGATTTCGTTGTTCGATTTCGTTGTTCGATTTCGTTGTTCCATTTCGTTGTTCGATTTCGTTGTTCGATTTCGTTGTTCGATTTCGTTGTTCGATTTTGTTGTTCGTTGTTAGATTTCGTTGTTAGATTTCGTTGTTCGTTGTTAGATTTCGTTGTTCTTCGATTTCGTGGTTCGAATTCGTTGTTCGAATACGTTGTTCGATTTCGTTGTTCGATTTCGTTGTTCGATTTCGTTGCTCGATTTCGTTGTTCGATTTCGTTGTTCGATTTCGTTGTTCGATTTCGTTGTTCGATTTCGTTGTTCGATTTCGTTGTTCGATTTCGTTGTTCGATTTTGTTGTTCGTTGTTAGATTTCGTTGTTAGATTTCGTTGTTCGTTGTTAGATTTCGTTGTTCTTCGATTTCGTGGTTCGAATTCGTTGTTCGAATACGTTGTTCGATTTCGTTGTTCGATTTCGTTGTTCGATTTCGTTGCTCGATTTCGTTGTTCGATTTCGTTGTTCGATTTCGTTGTTCGATTTCGTTGTTCGATTTCGTTGTTCGATTTCGTTGTTCGATTTCGTTGTTCGATTTCGTTGTTCGATTTCGTTGTTCGATTTCGTTGTTCGATTTCGTTGTTCGATTTCGTTGTTCGATTTCGTTGTTCGATTTCGTTGTTCGATTTCGTTGTTCGATTTCGTTGTTCGATTTGGTTGTTCGATTTCGTTGTTCGACTTCGTTGTTCGATTTCGTTGTTCGATTCGTTATTCGATTTCGTTGTTCGATTTCGTTGTTCGATTTCGTTGTTCCATTTCGTTGTTCGATTTCGTTGTTCGATTTCGTTGTTCGATTTCGTTGTTCGATTTCGTTGTTCGATTTTGTTGTTCGTTGTTAGATTTCGTTGTTCGTTGTTAGATTTCGTTGTTCGTTGTTAGATTTCGTTGTTCTTTGTTCGATTTCGTGGTTCGAATTCGTTGTTCGATTTCGTTGTTCGATTTCGAAGTGCGATTTCGTTGTTCGATTTCGTTGTTCGATTTCGTTGTTCGATTTCGTTGTTCGATTTCGTTGTTCGATTTCGTTGTTCGATTTCGTTGTTCGATTTCGTTGTTCGATTTCGTTGTTCGATTTTGTTGTTCGTTGTTCGATTTTGTTGTTCGTTGTTAGATTTCGTTGTTCGTTGTTAGATTTCGTTGTTCGTTGTTAGATTTCGTTGTTCTTTGTTCGATTTCGTGGTTCGAATTCGTTGTTCGATTTCGTTGTTCGATTTCGAAGTGCGATTTCGTTGTTCGATTTCGTTGTTCGATTTCGTTGTTCGATTTCGTTGTTCGATTTCGTTGTTCGATTTCGTTGTTCGATTTTGTTGTTCGTTGTTAGATTTCGTTGTTAGATTTCGTTGTTCGTTGTTAGATTTCGTTGTTCTTCGATTTCGTGGTTCGAATTCGTTGTTCGAATACGTTGTTCGATTTCGTTGTTCGATTTCGTTGTTCGATTTCGTTGCTCGATTTCGTTGTTCGATTTCGTTGTTCGATTTCGTTGTTCGATTTCGTTGTTCGATTTCGTTGTTCGATTTCGTTGTTCGATTTCGTTGTTCGATTTTGTTGTTCGTTGTTAGATTTCGTTGTTAGATTTCGTTGTTCGTTGTTAGATTTCGTTGTTCTTCGATTTCGTGGTTCGAATTCGTTGTTCGAATACGTTGTTCGATTTCGTTGTTCGATTTCGTTGTTCGATTTCGTTGCTCGATTTCGTTGTTCGATTTCGTTGTTCGATTTCGTTGTTCGATTTCGTTGTTCGATTTCGTTGTTCGATTTCGTTGTTCGATTTCGTTGTTCGATTTCGTTGTTCGATTTCGTTGTTCGATTTCGTTGTTCGATTTCGTTGTTCGATTTCGTTGTTCGATTTCGTTGTTCGATTTCGTTGTTCGATTTCGTTGTTCGATTTCGTTGTTCGATTTCGTTGTTCGATTTGGTTGTTCGATTTCGTTGTTCGACTTCGTTGTTCGATTTCGTTGTTCGATTCGTTATTCGATTTCGTTGTTCGATTTCGTTGTTCGATTTCGTTGTTCCATTTCGTTGTTCGATTTCGTTGTTCGATTTCGTTGTTCGATTTCGTTGTTCGATTTCGTTGTTCGATTTTGTTGTTCGTTGTTAGATTTCGTTGTTCGTTGTTAGATTTCGTTGTTCGTTGTTAGATTTCGTTGTTCTTTGTTCGATTTCGTGGTTCGAATTCGTTGTTCGATTTCGTTGTTCGATTTCGAAGTGCGATTTCGTTGTTCGATTTCGTTGTTCGATTTCGTTGTTCGATTTCGTTGTTCGATTTCGTTGTTCGATTTCGTTGTTCGATTTCGTTGTTCGATTTCGTTGTTCGATTTCGTTGTTCGATTTTGTTGTTCGTTGTTCGATTTTGTTGTTCGTTGTTAGATTTCGTTGTTCGTTGTTAGATTTCGTTGTTCGTTGTTAGATTTCGTTGTTCTTTGTTCGATTTCGTGGTTCGAATTCGTTGTTCGATTTCGTTGTTCGATTTCGAAGTGCGATTTCGTTGTTCGATTTCGTTGTTCGATTTCGTTGTTCGATTTCGTTGTTCGATTTCGTTGTTCGATTTCGTTGTTCGATTTCGTTGTTCGATTTCGTTGTTCGATTTCGTTGTTCGATTTCGTTGTTCGAATTCGTTGTTCGATTTCGTTGCTCGATTTCGTTGTTCGATTTCGTTGTTCGATTTCGTTGTTCGATTTCGTTGTTCGATTTCGTTGTTCGATTTCGTTGTTCGATTTCGTTGTTCGATTTTGTTGTTCGTTGTTAGATTTCGTTGTTAGATTTCGTTGTTCGTTGTTAGATTTCGTTGTTCTTCGATTTCGTGGTTCGAATTCGTTGTTCGAATACGTTGTTCGATTTCGTTGTTCGATTTCGTTGTTCGATTTCGTTGCTCGATTTCGTTGTTCGATTTCGTTGTTCGATTTCGTTGTTCGATTTCGTTGTTCGATTTCGTTGTTCGATTTCGTTGTTCGATTTCGTTGTTCGATTTCGTTGTTCGATTTCGTTGTTCGATTTCGTTGTTCGATTTCGTTGTTCGATTTCGTTGTTCGATTTCGTTGTTCGATTTCGTTGTTCGATTTCGTTGTTCGATTTCGTTGTTCGATTTCGTTGTTCGATTTGGTTGTTCGATTTCGTTGTTCGACTTCGTTGTTCGATTTCGTTGTTCGATTCGTTATTCGATTTCGTTGTTCGATTTCGTTGTTCGATTTCGTTGTTCCATTTCGTTGTTCGATTTCGTTGTTCGATTTCGTTGTTCGATTTCGTTGTTCGATTTCGTTGTTCGATTTTGTTGTTCGTTGTTAGATTTCGTTGTTCGTTGTTAGATTTCGTTGTTCGTTGTTAGATTTCGTTGTTCTTTGTTCGATTTCGTGGTTCGAATTCGTTGTTCGATTTCGTTGTTCGATTTCGAAGTGCGATTTCGTTGTTCGATTTCGTTGTTCGATTTCGTTGTTCGATTTCGTTGTTCGATTTCGTTGTTCGATTTCGTTGTTCGATTTCGTTGTTCGATTTCGTTGTTCGATTTCGTTGTTCGATTTTGTTGTTCGTTGTTCGATTTTGTTGTTCGTTGTTAGATTTCGTTGTTCGTTGTTAGATTTCGTTGTTCGTTGTTAGATTTCGTTGTTCTTTGTTCGATTTCGTGGTTCGAATTCGTTGTTCGATTTCGTTGTTCGATTTCGAAGTGCGATTTCGTTGTTCGATTTCGTTGTTCGATTTCGTTGTTCGATTTCGTTGTTCGATTTCGTTGTTCGATTTCGTTGTTCGATTTCGTTGTTCGATTTCGTTGTTCGATTTCGTTGTTCGATTTCGTTGTTCGAATTCGTTGTTCGATTTCGTTGTTCGATTTCGTTGTTCGATTTCGTTGTTCGATTTCGTTGTTCGAATTCGTTGTTCGAATTCGTTGTTCGAATTCGTTGTTCGATTTCGTTGTTCGATTTCGTTGTTTGATTTCGTTGTTCGATTTCGTTGTTCCATTTCGTTGTTCGATTTCGTTGTTCGATTTCGTTGTTCGATTTCGTTGTTCGATTTTGTTGTTCGTTGTTAGATTTCGTTGTTAGATTTCGTTGTTCGTTGTTAGATTACGTTGTTCTTCGATTTCGTGGTTCGAATTCGTTGTTCGAATACGTTGTTCGATTTCGTTGTTCGATTTCGTTGTTCGATTTCGTTGCTCGATTTCGTTGTTCGATTTCGTTGTTCGATTTCGTTGTTCGATTTCGTTGTTCGATTTCGTTGTTCGATTTCGTTGTTCGATTTCGTTGTTCGATTTCGTTGTTCGATTTCGTTGTTCGATTTCGTTGTTCGATTTCGTTGTTCGATTTCGTTGTTCGATTTCGTTGTTCGATTTCGTTGTTCGACTTCGTTGTTCGATTTGGTTGTTCGATTTCGTTGTTCGATTTCGTTGTGCGATTTCGTTGTTCGATTTCGAAGTTCGATTTCGAAGTTCGATTTCGTTGTTCGATTTCGTTGTTCGATTTCGTTGTTCGATTTCGTTGTTCGATTTCGTTGTTCGATTTCGTTGTTCGAATTCGTTGTTCGATTTCGTTGTTCGATTTCGTTGTTAGATTTCGTTGTTCGTTGTTAGATTTCGTTGTTCGTTGTTAGATTTCGTTGTTCGTTGTTAGATTTCGTTGTTCTTTGTTCGATTTCGTGGTTCGAATTCGTTGTTCGAATTCGTTGTTCGATTTCGTTGTTCGATTTCGTTGTTCGATTTCGTTGTTCGATTTCGTTGTTCGATTTCGTTGTTCGATTTCGTTGTTCGATTTCGTTGTGCGATTTCGTTGTTCGATTTCGTTGTTCGATTTCGAAGTTCGATTTCGTTGTTCGATTTCGTTGTTCGATTTCGTTGTTCGATTTCGTTGTTCGATTTCGTTGTTCGACTTCGTTGTTCGATT
Source organism: Neocrepidodera transversa (assembly GCA_963243735.1). NCBI lineage: Eukaryota > Metazoa > Arthropoda > Insecta > Coleoptera > Chrysomelidae > Neocrepidodera > Neocrepidodera transversa. The sequence goes on from CAUJLB010000231.1 coordinate 369,532, forward strand.
TGGTTGTTCGATTTGGTTGTTCGATTTCGTTGTTCGATTTCGTTGTGCGATTTCGTTGTTCGATTTCGAAGTTCGATTTCGTTGTTCGATTTCGTTGTTCGATTTCGTTGTTCGATTTCGTTGTTCGAATTCGTTGTTCGAATTCGTTGTTCGAATTCGTTGTTCGATTTCGTTGTTCGATTTCGTTGTTCGATTTCGTTGTTCGATTTCGTTGTTCGAATTCGTTGTTCGAATTCGTTGTTCGAATTCGTTGTTCGATTTCGTTGTTCGATTTCGTTGTTCGATTTCGTTGTTCGATTTCGTTGTTCCATTTCGTTGTTCGATTTCGTTGTTCGATTTCGTTGTTCGATTTCGTTGTTCGATTTTGTTGTTCGTTGTTAGATTTCGTTGTTAGATTTCGTTGTTCGTTGTTAGATTTCGTTGTTCTTCGATTTCGTGGTTCGAATTCGTTGTTCGAATACGTTGTTCGATTTCGTTGTTCGATTTCGTTGTTCGATTTCGTTGCTCGATTTCGTTGTTCGATTTCGTTGTTCGATTTCGTTGTTCGATTTCGTTGTTCGATTTCGTTGTTCGATTTCGTTGTTCGATTTCGTTGTTCGATTTCGTTGTTCGATTTCGTTGTTCGATTTCGTTGTTCGATTTCGTTGTTCGATTTCGTTGTTCGATTTCGTTGTTCGATTTCGTTGTTCGATTTCGTTGTTCGATTTCGTTGTTCGATTTCGTTGTTCGATTTGGTTGTTCGATTTCGTTGTTCGACTTCGTTGTTCGATTTCGTTGTTCGATTCGTTATTCGATTTCGTTGTTCGATTTCGTTGTTCGATTTCGTTGTTCCATTTCGTTGTTCGATTTCGTTGTTCGATTTCGTTGTTCGATTTCGTTGTTCGATTTCGTTGTTCGATTTTGTTGTTCGTTGTTAGATTTCGTTGTTCGTTGTTAGATTTCGTTGTTCGTTGTTAGATTTCGTTGTTCTTTGTTCGATTTCGTGGTTCGAATTCGTTGTTCGATTTCGTTGTTCGATTTCGAAGTGCGATTTCGTTGTTCGATTTCGTTGTTCGATTTCGTTGTTCGATTTCGTTGTTCGATTTCGTTGTTCGATTTCGTTGTTCGATTTCGTTGTTCGATTTCGTTGTTCGATTTCGTTGTTCGATTTCGTTGTTCGATTTCGTTGTTCGACTTCGTTGTTCGATTTGGTTGTTCGATTTCGTTGTTCGATTTCGTTGTGCGATTTCGTTGTTCGATTTCGAAGTTCGATTTCGTTGTTCGATTTCGTTGTTCGATTTCGTTGTTCGATTTCGTTGTTCGATTTCGTTGTTCGATTTCGTTGTTCGAATTCGTTGTTCGAATTCGTTGTTCGAATTCGTTGTTCGAATTCGTTGTTCGAATTCGTTGTTCGATTTCGTTGTTCGATTTCGTTGTTCGATTTCGTTGTTCGATTTCGTTGTTCGATTTCGTTGTTCGATTTCGTTGTTCGATTTCGTTGTTCGATTTCGTTGTTCGATTTCGTTGTTCGATTTCGTTGTTCGATTTCGTTGTTCGATTTCGTTGTTCGATTCGTTATTCGATTTCGTTGTTTGATTTCGTTGTTCGATTTCGTTGTTCCATTTCGTTGTTCGATTTCGTTGTTCGATTTCGTTGTTCGATTTCGTTGTTCGATTTTGTTGTTCGTTGTTAGATTTCGTTGTTCGTTGTTAGATTTCGTTGTTCGTTGTTAGATTTCGTTGTTCTTCGATTTCGTGGTTCGAATTCGTTGTTCGAATACGTTGTTCGATTTCGTTGTTCGATTTCGTTGTTCGATTTCGTTGCTCGATTTCGTTGTTCGATTTCGTTGTTCGATTTCGTTGTTCGATTTCGTTGTTCGATTTCGTTGTTCGATTTCGTTGTTCGATTTCGTTGTTCGATTTCGTTGTTCGATTTCGTTGTTCGATTTCGTTGTTCGATTTCGTTGTTCGATTTCGTTGTTCGATTTCGTTGTTCGATTTCGTTGTTCGATTTCGTTGTTCGATTTGGTTGTTCGATTTCGTTGTTCGACTTCGTTGTTCGATTTCGTTGTTCGATTCGTTATTCGATTTCGTTGTTCGATTTCGTTGTTCGATTTCGTTGTTCCATTTCGTTGTTCGATTTCGTTGTTCGATTTCGTTGTTCGATTTCGTTGTTCGATTTCGTTGTTCGATTTTGTTGTTCGTTGTTAGATTTCGTTGTTCGTTGTTAGATTTCGTTGTTCGTTGTTAGATTTCGTTGTTCTTTGTTCGATTTCGTGGTTCGAATTCGTTGTTCGATTTCGTTGTTCGATTTCGAAGTGCGATTTCGTTGTTCCATTTCGTTGTTCGATTTCGTTGTTCGATTTCGTTGTTCGATTTCGTTGTTCGATTTCGTTGTTCGATTTCGTTGTTCGATTTCGTTGTTCGATTTCGTTGTTCGATTTCGTTGTTCGATTTCGTTGTTCGATTTCGTTGTTCGATTTCGTTGTTCGATTTCGTTGTTCGATTTCGTTGTTCGATTTCGATGTTCGATTTCGTTGTTCGATTTCGTTGTTCGATTTCGTTGTTCGATTTCGTTGTTAGATTTCGTTGTTCGTTGTTAGATTTCGTTGTTCGATTTCGTTGTTCGATTTCGTTGTTCGATTTCGTTGTTCGATTTCGTTGTTCGATTTCGTTGTTCCATTTCGTTGTTCGATTTCGTTGTTCGATTTCGTTGGTCCATTTCGTTGTTCGATTTCGTTGTTCGATTTCGTTGTTCGATTTCGTTGTTCGATTTCGTTGTTAGATTTCGTTGTTCGTTGTTAGATTTCGTTGTTCGATTTTGTTGTTCGATTTCGTTGTTCGATTTCGTTGTTCGATTTCGTTGTTAGATTTCGTTGTTCGATTTCGTTGTTCGATTTCGTTGTTCCATTTCGTTGTTCGATTTCGTTGTTCGATTTCGTTGTTCGATTTCGTTGTTCGATTTCGTTGTTCGATTTGGTTGTTCGATTTTCTTTGTTCGATTTGATTGTTCGATTTCGTTGATCGATTTCGTTTTTCGATTTCGTTGTTCGATTTCGTTGTTCCATTTCGTTGTTCGATTTCGTTGTTCGATTTCGTTTTTCGATTTCGTTGTTAGATTTCGTTGTTCTTTGTTCGATTTCGTGGTTCGAATTCGTTGTTCGAATTCGTTGTTCGATTTCGTTGTTCGATTTCGTTGTTCGATTTTGTTGTTCGATTTCGTTTTTTGATTTCGTTGTTCGATTTCGTTGTTCGATTTCGTTGTTCGATTTCGTTGTTCGATTTCGTTGTTCGATTTCGTTTTTCGATTTCGTTGTTCGATTTCGTGTTCGATTTCGTTGTTCGATTTCGTTGTTCGATTTCGTTGTTTGATTTCGTTGTTCGATTTCGTTGTTCGATTTCGTTGTTCGATTTTGTTGTTCGATTTCGTTGTTCGATTTCGTTGTTCGATTTCGTTGTTCGATTTCGTTGTTAGATTTCGTTGTTCGTTGTTAGATTTCGTTGTTCGATTTCGTTGTTCGTTTTCGTTGTTCGATTTCGTTGTTCGATTTCGTTGTTCGATTTCGTTGTTCGATTTCGTTGTTCGATTTCATTGTTCGATTTCGTTGTTCGATTTCGTTGTTCGATTTCGTTGTTCGATTTCGTGGTTCGAATTCGTTGTTCGAATTCGTTGTTCGATTTCGTTGTTCGATTTCGTTGTTCCATTTCGTTGTTCGATTTCGTTGTTCGATTTCGTTGTTCGATTTCGTTGTTCGATTTCGTTGTTAGATTTCGTTGTTCGTTGTTAGATTTCGTTGTTCGATTTCGTTGTTCGTTTTCGTTGTTCGATTTCGTTGTTCGATTTCGTTGTTCGATTTCGTTGTTCGATTTCGTTGTTCGATTTCGTTGTTCGATTTCGTTGTTCGATTTCGTTGTTCGATTTCGTTGTTCGATTTCGTTGTTCGATTTCGTTGTACGATTTCGTTGTTCGATTTCGTTGTTCGATTTGGTTGTTCGATTTCGTTGTTCGATTTTGTTGTTCGATTTCGTTGTTCGATTCGTTATTCGATTTCGTTGTTCGATTTCGTTGTTCGATTTCGTTGTTCCATTTCGTTGTTCGATTTCGTTGTTCGATTTCGTTGTTCGATTTCGTTGTTCGATTTCGTTGTTCGATTTTGTTGTTCGTTGTTAGATTTCGTTGTTCGTTGTTAGATTTCGTTGTTCGTTGTTAGATTTCGTTGTTCTTTGTTCGATTTCGTGGTTCGAATTCGTTGTTCGATTTCGTTGTTCGATTTCGAAGTGCGATTTCGTTGTTCGATTTCGTTGTTCGATTTCGTTGTTCGATTTCGTTGTTCGATTTCGTTGTTCGATTTCGTTGTTCGATTTCGTTGTTCGATTTCGTTGTTCGATTTCGTTGTTCGATTTCGTTGTTCGATTTCGTTGTTCGATTTCGTTGTTCGATTTCGTTGTTCGATTTCGTTGTTCGATTTCGATGTTCGATTTCGTTGTTCGATTTCGTTGTTCGATTTCGTTGTTCGATTTCGTTGTTCGATTTCGTTGTTCGATTTCGTTATTCGATTTCGTTGTTCGATTTCGTTGTTCGATTTCGTTGTTCGATTTCGTTGTTCGATTTCGTTGTTCCATTTCGTTGTTCGATTTCGTTGTTCGATTTCGTTGTTCGATTTCGTTGTTAGATTTCGTTGTTCGTTGTTAGATTTCGTTGTTCGATTTCGTTGTTCGATTTCGTTGTTCGATTTCGTTGTTCGATTTCGTTGTTAGATTTCGTTGTTCGATTTCGTTGTTCGATTTCGTTATTCGATTTCGTTGTTCGATTTCGTTGTTCGATTTCGTTGTTCGATTTCGTTGTTCCATTTCGTTGTTCGATTTCGTTGTTCGATTTCGTTGTTCGATTTCGTTGTTCGATTTCGTTGTTAGATTTCGTTGTTCGTTGTTAGATTTCGTTGTTCGATTTCGTTGTTCGATTTCGTTGTTCGATTTCGTTGTTCGATTTCGTTGTTAGATTTCGTTGTTCGATTTCGTTGTTCGATTTCGTTGTTCCATTTCGTTGTTCGATTTCGTTGTTCGATTTCGTTGTTCAATTTCGTTGTTCGATTTGGTTGTTCGATTTTCTTTGTTCGATTTGATTGTTCGATTTCGTTGATCGATTTCGTTTTTCGATTTCGTTGTTCGATTTCGTTGTTCCATTTCGTTGTTCGATTTCGTTGTTCGATTTCGTTGTTCGATTTCGTTGTTAGATTTCGTTGTTCTTTGTTCGATTTCGTGGTTCGAATTCGTTGTTCGAATTCGTTGTTCGATTTCGTTGTTCGATTTCGTTGTTCGATTTTGTTGTTCGATTTCGTTTTTCGATTTCGTTGTTCGATTTCGTTGTTCGATTTCGTTGTTCGATTTCGTTGTTCGATTTCGTTGTTCGATTTCGTTGTTCGATTTCGTTGTTGGATTTCGTTGTTCGATTTCGTTGTTCGATTTCGTTGTTCGATTTCGTTGTTCGATTTCATTGTTCGATTTCGTTGTTCGATTTCGTTGTTCGATTTCGTTGTTCGATTTCGTGGTTCGAATTCGTTGTTCGAATTCGTTGTTCGAATTCGTTGTTAGATTTCGTTGTTCGATTTCGTTGTTCGATTTGGTTGTTCGATTTCGTTGTTCGATTTCGTTGTTCGATTTCGTTGTTCGATTTCGTTGTTCCATTTTGTTGTTCGATTTCGTTGTTCGATTTCGTTGTTCGATTTCGTTGTTCGATTTCGTTGTTCGATTTCGTTGTTCCATTTCGTTGTTCGATTTCGTTGTTCGATTTCGTTGTTCGATTTCGTTGTTCGATTTCGTTGTTAGATTTCGTTGTTCGTTGTTAGATTTCGTTGTTCGATTTCGTTGTTCGTTTTCGTTGTTCGATTTCGTTGTTCGATTTCGTTGTTAGATTTCGTTGTTCGTTGTTAGATTTCGTTGTTCGTTGTTAGATTTCGTTGTTCGTTGTTAGATTTCGTTGTTCTTTGTTCGATTTCGTGGTTCGAATTCGTTGTTCGAATTCGTTGTTCGATTTCGTTGTTCGATTTCGTTGTTCGATTTCGTTGTTAGATTTCGTTGTTCGTTGTTAGATTTCGTTGTTCGTTGTTAGATTTCGTTGTTCGTTGTTAGATTTCGTTGTTCTTTGTTCGATTTCGTTGTTCGATTTCGTTGTGCGATTTCGTTGTTCGATTTCGAAGTTCGATTTCGTTGTTCGATTTCGTTGTTCGATTTCGTTGTTCGATTTCGTTGTTCGATTTCGTTGTTCGATTTCGTTGTTCGATTTCGTTGTTCGAATTCGTTGTTCGAATTCGTTGTGCGATTTCGTTGTTCGATTTCGTTGTTCGATTTCGTTGTTCGATTTCGTTGTTCGATTTCGTTGTTCGATTTCGTTGTTCGATTTCGTTATTCGATTTCGTTGTTCGATTTCGTTGTTCGATTCGTTGTTCGATTTCGTAGTTCGATTTCGTTGTTCGATTTCGTTGTTCCATTTCGTTGTTCGATTTCGTTGTTCGATTTCGTTGTTCGATTTCGTTGTTAGATTTCGTTGTTCGTTGTTAGATTTCGTTGTTCGATTTCGTTGTTCGATTTCGTTGTTAGATTTCGTTGTTCGTTGTTAGATTTCGTTGTTCGTTGTTAGATTTCGTTGTTCTTTGTTCGATTTCGTGGTTCGAATTCGTTGTTCGAATTCGTTGTTCGATTTCGTTGTTCGATTTCGTTGTTCGATTTCGTTGTTCGATTTCGTTGTTCGTTTTCGTTGTTCGATTTCGTTGTTCGATTTCGTTGTTCGATTTCGTTGTTCGATTTCGTTGTTCGATTTCGTTGTTCGAATTCGTTGTTCGAATTCGTTGTTCGAATTCGTTGTTCGATTTCGTTGTTCGATTTCGTTGTTCGATTTCGTTGTTCGATTTCGTTGTTCGTTTTCGTTGTTCGATTTCGTTGTTCGATTTCGTTGTTCGATTTCGTTGTTCGATTTCGTTGTTCGATTTCGTTGTTCGATTTCGTTGTTCGATTTCGTTGTTCGATTTCGTTGTTCGATTTCGTTGTTCGATTCGTTATTCGATTTCGTTGTTCGATTTCGTTGTTCGATTTCGTTGTTCCATTTCGTTGTTCGATTTCGTTGTTCGATTTCGTTGTTCGATTTCGTTGTTCGATTTCGTTGTTCGATTTCGTTGTTCGATTTCGTTGTTCGTTGTTAGATTTCGTTGTTCGTTGTTAGATTTCGTTGTTCGTTGTTAGATTTCGTTGTTCTTTGTTCGATTTCGTGGTTCGAATTCGTTGTTCGATTTCGTTGTTCGATTTCGTTGTTCGATTTCGTTGTTCGATTTCGTTGTTCGATTTCGTTGTTCGATTTCGTTGTTCGATTTCGTTGTTCGAATTCGTTGTTCGAATTCGTTGTTCGAATTCGTTGTTCGATTTCGTTGTTCGATTTCGTTGTTCGATTTCGTTGTTCGATTTCGTTGTTCGATTTCGTTGTTCGATTTCGTTGTTCGATTTCGTTGTTCGATTTCGTTGTTCGATTTTCGTTGTTCGATTTCGTTGTTCGATTTCGTTGTTCGATTTAGTTGTTCGATTTCGTTGTTCGATTTCGTTGTTCGATTTCGTTGTTCGATTTCGTTGTTCGATTTCGTTGTACGATTTCGTTGTTCGATTTCGTTGTTCGATTTCGTTGTTCGATTTCGTTGTTCGATTTCGTTGTTCGATTTCGTTGTTCCATTTCGTTGTTCGATTTCGTTGTTCGATTTCGTTGTTCGATTTCGTTGTTCGATTTCGTTGTTCCATTTCGTTGTTCGATTTCGTTGTTCGATTTCGTTGTTCGATTTCGTTGTTCGATTTCGTTGTTCGATTTCGTTGTTCGATTTCGTTGTTAGATTTCGTTGTTCGTTGTTAGATTTCGTTGTTCGATTTCGTTGTTCGATTTCGTTGTTCGATTTCGTTGTTCGATTTCGTTGTTCGATTTCGTTGTTCGATTTCGTTGTTAGATTTCGTTGTTCGTTGTTAGATTTCGTTGTTCGATTTCGTTGTTCGATTTCGTGTTCGATTTCGTTGTTCGATTTCGTTGTTCGATTTCGTTGTTCGATTTCGTTGTTCGATTTCGTTGTTCGATTTCGTTGTTAGATTTCGTTGTTCGTTGTTAGATTTCGTTGTTCGATTTCGTTGTTCGATTTCGTTGTTCGATTTCGTTGTTCGATTTCGTTGTTAGATTTCGTTGTTCGTTGTTAGATTTCGTTGTTCGTTGTTAGATTTCGTTGTTCGTTGTTAGATTTCGTTGTTCTTTGTTCGATTTCGTGGTTCGAATTCGTTGTTCGAATTCGTTGTTCGATTTCGTTGTTCGATTTCGTTGTTCGATTTCGTTGTTCGATTTCGTTGTTCGATTTCGTTGTTCGATTTCGTTGTTCGATTTCGTTGTTCGATTTCGTTGTGCGATTTCGTTGTTCGATTTCGTTGTTCGATTTCGAAGTTCGATTTCGTTGTTCGATTTCGTTGTTCGATTTCGTTGTTCGATTTCGTTGTTCGATTTCGTTGTTCGATTTCGTTGTTCGATTTCGTTGTTCGATTTCGTTGTGCGATTTCGTTGTTCGATTTCGAAGTTCGATTTCGAAGTTCGATTTCGTTGTTCGATTTCGTTGTTCGATTTCGTTGTTCGATTTCGTTGTTCGATTTCGTTGTTCGAATTCGTTGTTCGAATTCGTTGTTCGAATTCGTTGTTCGATTTCGTTGTTCGATTTCGTTGTTCGATTTCGATGTTCGATTTCGTTGTTCCATTTCGTTGTTCGATTTCGTTGTTCGATTTCGTTGTTCGATTTCGTTGTTCGATTTCGTTGTTCGATTTCGTTGTTCGATTTCGTTGTTAGATTTCGTTGTTCGTTGTTAGATTTCGTTGTTCGATTTCGTTGTTCGATTTCGTTGTTCGATTTCGTTGTTCGATTTCGTTGTTAGATTTCGTTGTTCGTTGTTAGATTTCGTTGTTCGTTGTTAGATTTCGTTGTTCGTTGTTAGATTTCGTTGTTCTTTGTTCGATTTCGTGGTTCGAATTCGTTGTTCGATTTCGTTGTTCGATTTCGTTGTTCGATTTCGTTGTTCGATTTCGTGGTTCGAATTCGTTGTTCGAATTCGTTGTTCGATTTCGTTGTTCGATTTCGTTGTTCGATTTCGTTGTTCGATTTCGTGGTTCGAATTCGTTGTTCGAATTCGTTGTTCGATTTCGTTGTTCGATTTCGTTGTTCGATTTTGTTGTTCGATTTCGTTGTTCGATTTCGTTGTTCGATTTCGTTGTTCGATTTCGTTGTCCGATTTCGTTGTTCGATTTCGTTGTTCGATTTCGTTGTTCGATTTCGTTGTTCGATTTCGTTGTTCGATTTCTTTGTTCGATTTCGTTGTTCCATTTCGTTGTTCGATTTCGTTGTTAGATTTCGTTGTTCGTTGTTAGATTTCGTTGTTCGTTGTTAGATTTCGTTGTTCGTTGTTAGATTTCGTTGTGCTTTGTTCGATTTCGTGGTTCGAATTCGTTGTTCGATTTCGTTGTTCGATTTCGTTGTTCGATTTTGTTGTTCGATTTCGTTGTTCGATTTCGTTGTTCGATTTCGTTGTTCGATTTCGTTGTTCGATTTCGTTGTTCGATTTCGTTGTTCGATTTCGTTGTTCGATTTCGTTGTTAGATTTCGTTGTTCGTTGTTAGATTTCGTTGTTCGTTGTTAGATTTCGTTGTTCGTTGTTAGATTTCGTTGTTCTTTGTTCGATTTCGTGGTTCGAATTCGTTGTTCGATTTTGTTGTTCGATTTCGTTGTTCGATTTCGTTGTTCGATTTCGTTGTTCGATTTCGTTGTCCGATTTCGTTGTTCGATTTCGTGGTTCGAATTCGTTGTTCGAATTCGTTGTTCGATTTCGTTGTTCGATTTCGTTGTTCGATTTCGTTGTTCGATTTCGTGGTTCGAATTCGTTGTTCGAATTCGTTGTTCGATTTCGTTGTTAGATTTCGTTGTTCGTTGTTAGATTTCGTTGTTCGATTTCGTTGTTCGATTTCGTTGTTCGATTTCGTTGTTCGATTTCGTTGTTAGATTTCGTTGTTCGTTGTTAGATTTCGTTGTTCGTTGTTAGATTTCGTTGTTCGTTGTTAGATTTCGTTGTTCTTTGTTCGATTTCGTGGTTCGAATTCGTTGTTCGAATTCGTTGTTCGATTTCGTTGTTCGATTTCGTTGTTCGATTTCGTTGTTCGATTTCGTTGTTCGATTTCGTTGTTCGATTTCGTTGTTCGATTTCGTGGTTCGAATTCGTTGTTCGAATTCGTTGTTCGATTTCGTTGTTCGATTTCGTTGTTCGATTTCGTTGTTCGATTTCGTGGTTCGAATTCGTTGTTCGAATTCGTTGTTCGATTTCGTTGTTCGATTTCGTTGTTCGATTTTGTTGTTCGATTTCGTTGTTCGATTTCGTTGTTCGATTTCGTTGTTCGATTTCGTTGTCCGATTTCGTTGTTCGATTTCGTTGTTCGATTTCGTTGTTCGATTTCGTTGTTCGATTTCGTTGTTCGATTTCTTTGTTCGATTTCGTTGTTCCATTTCGTTGTTCGATTTCGTTGTTAGATTTCGTTGTTCGTTGTTAGATTTCGTTGTTCGTTGTTAGATTTCGTTGTTCGTTGTTAGATTTCGTTGTGCTTTGTTCGATTTCGTGGTTCGAATTCGTTGTTCGATTTCGTTGTTCGATTTCGTTGTTCGATTTTGTTGTTCGATTTCGTTGTTCGATTTCGTTGTTCGATTTCGTTGTTCGATTTCGTTGTTCGATTTCGTTGTTCGATTTCGTTGTTCGATTTCGTTGTTCGATTTCGTTGTTCGATTTCGTTGTTCGATTTCGTTGTTCGATTTCGTGGTTCGAATTCGTTGTTCGAATTCGTTGTTCGAATTCGTTGTTCGAATTCGTTGTTCGATTTCGTTGTTCGATTTCGTTGTTCGATTTCGTTGTTCGATTTCGTTGTTCGATTTCGTTGTTCGATTTCGTTGTTCGATTTCGTTGTTCGATTTCGTTGTGCGATTTCGTTGTTCGATTTCGTTGTTCGATTTCGTTGTTCGATTTCGTTGTTCGATTTCGTTGTTCGATTTCGTTGTTCGATTTCGTTGTTCGATTTCGTTGTTCGATTTCGTTGTTCGATTTCGTTGTTCGATTTCGTTGTGCGATTTCGTTGTTCGATTTCGAAGTTCGATTTCGAAGTTCGATTTCGTTGTTCGATTTCGTTGTTCGATTTCGTTGTTCGATTTCGTTGTTCGATTTCGTTGTTCGATTTCGTTGTTCGAATTCGTTGTTCGAATTCGTTGTTCGAATTCGTTGTTCGATTTCGTTGTTCGATTTCGTTGTTCGATTTCGTTGTTCGATTTCGATGTTCGATTTCGTTGTTCGATTTCGTTGTTCGATTTCGTTGTTCGATTTCGTTGTTCGATTTCGTTGTTCGATTTCGTTGTTCGATTTCGTTGTTCGATTTCGTTGTTAGATTTCGTTGTTCGTTGTTAGATTTCGTTGTTCGATTTCGTTGTTCGATTTCGTTGTTCGATTTCGTTGTTCGATTTCGTTGTTAGATTTCGTTGTTCGTTGTTAGATTTCGTTGTTCGTTGTTAGATTTCGTTGTTCTTTGTTCGATTTCGTGGTTCGAATTCGTTGTTCGATTTCGTTGTTCGATTTCGTTGTTCGATTTCGTTGTTCGATTTCGTTGTTCGATTTCGTTGTTCGAATTCGTTGTTCGAATTCGTTGTTCGAATTCGTTGTTCGATTTCGTTGTTCGATTTCGTTGTTCGATTTCGTTGTTCGATTTCGATGTTCGATTTCGTTGTTCGATTTCGTTGTTCGATTTCGTTGTTCGATTTCGTTGTTCGATTTCGTTGTTCGATTTCGTTGTTCGATTTCGTTGTTCGATTTCGTTGTTAGATTTCGTTGTTCGTTGTTAGATTTCGTTGTTCGATTTCGTTGTTCGATTTCGTTGTTCGATTTCGTTGTTCGATTTCGTTGTTAGATTTCGTTGTTCGTTGTTAGATTTCGTTGTTCGTTGTTAGATTTCGTTGTTCTTTGTTCGATTTCGTGGTTCGAATTCGTTGTTCGAATTCGTTGTTCGATTTCGTTGTTCGATTTCGTTGTTCGATTTCGTTGTTCGATTTCGTTGTTCGATTTCGTTGTTCGATTTCGTTGTTCGATTTCGTGGTTCGAATTCGTTGTTCGAATTCGTTGTTCGATTTCGTTGTTCGATTTCGTTGTTCGATTTCGTTGTTCGATTTCGTGGTTCGAATTCGTTGTTCGAATTCGTTGTTCGATTTCGTTGTTCGATTTCGTTGTTCGATTTTGTTGTTCGATTTCGTTGTTCGATTTCGTTGTTCGATTTCGTTGTTCGATTTCGTTGTCCGATTTCGTTGTTCGATTTCGTTGTTCGATTTCGTTGTTAGATTTCGTTGTTCGTTGTTAGATTTCGTGGTTCGAATTCGTTGTTCGATTTCGTTGTTCGATTTCGTTGTTCGATTTCGTTGTTCGATTTCGTTGTTCGATTTCGTTGTTCGATTTCGTTGTTCGATTTCTTTGTTCGATTTCGTTGTTCCATTTCGTTGTTCGATTTCGTTGTTAGATTTCGTTGTTCGTTGTTAGATTTCGTTGTTCGTTGTTAGATTTCGTTGTTCGTTGTTAGATTTCGTTGTGCTTTGTTCGATTTCGTGGTTCGAATTCGTTGTTCGATTTCGTTGTTCGATTTCGTTGTTCGATTTTGTTGTTCGATTTCGTTGTTCGATTTCGTTGTTCGATTTCGTTGTTCGATTTCGTTGTTCGATTTCGTTGTTCGATTTCGTTGTTCGATTTCGTTGTTCGATTTCGTTGTTAGATTTCGTTGTTCGTTGTTAGATTTCGTTGTTCGTTGTTAGATTTCGTTGTTCGTTGTTAGATTTCGTTGTTCTTTGTTCGATTTCGTGGTTCGAATTCGTTGTTCGATTTTGTTGTTCGATTTCGTTGTTCGATTTCGTTGTTCGATTTCGTTGTTCGATTTCGTTGTCCGATTTCGTTGTTCGATTTCGTGGTTCGAATTCGTTGTTCGAATTCGTTGTTCGATTTCGTTGTTCGATTTCGTTGTTCGATTTCGTTGTTCGATTTCGTGGTTCGAATTCGTTGTTCGAATTCGTTGTTCGATTTCGTTGTTAGATTTCGTTGTTCGTTGTTAGATTTCGTTGTTCGATTTCGTTGTTCGATTTCGTTGTTCGATTTCGTTGTTCGATTTCGTTGTTAGATTTCGTTGTTCGTTGTTAGATTTCGTTGTTCGTTGTTAGATTTCGTTGTTCGTTGTTAGATTTCGTTGTTCTTTGTTCGATTTCGTGGTTCGAATTCGTTGTTCGAATTCGTTGTTCGATTTCGTTGTTCGATTTCGTTGTTCGATTTCGTTGTTCGATTTCGTTGTTCGATTTCGTTGTTCGATTTCGTTGTTCGATTTCGTGGTTCGAATTCGTTGTTCGAATTCGTTGTTCGATTTCGTTGTTCGATTTCGTTGTTCGATTTCGTTGTTCGATTTCGTGGTTCGAATTCGTTGTTCGAATTCGTTGTTCGATTTCGTTGTTCGATTTCGTTGTTCGATTTTGTTGTTCGATTTCGTTGTTCGATTTCGTTGTTCGATTTCGTTGTTCGATTTCGTTGTCCGATTTCGTTGTTCGATTTCGTTGTTCGATTTCGTTGTTCGATTTCGTTGTTCGATTTCGTTGTTCGATTTCTTTGTTCGATTTCGTTGTTCCATTTCGTTGTTCGATTTCGTTGTTAGATTTCGTTGTTCGTTGTTAGATTTCGTTGTTCGTTGTTAGATTTCGTTGTTCGTTGTTAGATTTCGTTGTGCTTTGTTCGATTTCGTGGTTCGAATTCGTTGTTCGATTTCGTTGTTCGATTTCGTTGTTCGATTTTGTTGTTCGATTTCGTTGTTCGATTTCGTTGTTCGATTTCGTTGTTCGATTTCGTTGTTCGATTTCGTTGTTCGATTTCGTTGTTCGATTTCGTTGTTCGATTTCGTTGTTCGATTTCGTTGTTCGATTTCGTTGTTCGATTTCGTGGTTCGAATTCGTTGTTCGAATTCGTTGTTCGAATTCGTTGTTCGAATTCGTTGTTCGATTTCGTTGTTCGATTTCGTTGTTCGATTTCGTTGTTCGATTTCGTTGTTCGATTTCGTTGTTCGATTTCGTTGTTCGATTTCGTTGTTCGATTTCGTTGTGCGATTTCGTTGTTCGATTTCGTTGTTCGATTTCGTTGTTCGATTTCGTTGTTCGATTTCGTTGTTCGATTTCGTTGTTCGATTTCGTTGTTCGATTTCGTTGTTCGATTTCGTTGTTCGATTTCGTTGTTCGATTTCGTTGTGCGATTTCGTTGTTCGATTTCGAAGTTCGATTTCGAAGTTCGATTTCGTTGTTCGATTTCGTTGTTCGATTTCGTTGTTCGATTTCGTTGTTCGATTTCGTTGTTCGATTTCGTTGTTCGAATTCGTTGTTCGAATTCGTTGTTCGAATTCGTTGTTCGATTTCGTTGTTCGATTTCGTTGTTCGATTTCGTTGTTCGATTTCGATGTTCGATTTCGTTGTTCGATTTCGTTGTTCGATTTCGTTGTTCGATTTCGTTGTTCGATTTCGTTGTTCGATTTCGTTGTTCGATTTCGTTGTTCGATTTCGTTGTTAGATTTCGTTGTTCGTTGTTAGATTTCGTTGTTCGATTTCGTTGTTCGATTTCGTTGTTCGATTTCGTTGTTCGATTTCGTTGTTAGATTTCGTTGTTCGTTGTTAGATTTCGTTGTTCGTTGTTAGATTTCGTTGTTCTTTGTTCGATTTCGTGGTTCGAATTCGTTGTTCGAATTCGTTGTTCGATTTCGTTGTTCGATTTCGTTGTTCGATTTCGTTGTTCGATTTCGTTGTTCGATTTCGTTGTTCGATTTCGTTGTTCGATTTCGTGGTTCGAATTCGTTGTTCGAATTCGTTGTTCGATTTCGTTGTTCGATTTCGTTGTTCGATTTCGTTGTTCGATTTCGTGGTTCGAATTCGTTGTTCGAATTCGTTGTTCGATTTCGTTGTTCGATTTCGTTGTTCGATTTTGTTGTTCGATTTCGTTGTTCGATTTCGTTGTTCGATTTCGTTGTTCGATTTCGTTGTCCGATTTCGTTGTTCGATTTCGTTGTTCGATTTCGTTGTTCGATTTCGTTGTTCGATTTCGTTGTTCGATTTCTTTGTTCGATTTCGTTGTTCCATTTCGTTGTTCGATTTCGTTGTTAGATTTCGTTGTTCGTTGTTAGATTTCGTTGTTCGTTGTTAGATTTCGTTGTTCGTTGTTAGATTTCGTTGTGCTTTGTTCGATTTCGTGGTTCGAATTCGTTGTTCGATTTCGTTGTTCGATTTCGTTGTTCGATTTTGTTGTTCGATTTCGTTGTTCGATTTCGTTGTTCGATTTCGTTGTTCGATTTCGTTGTTCGATTTCGTTGTTCGATTTCGTTGTTCGATTTCGTTGTTCGATTTCGTTGTTCGATTTCGTTGTTCGATTTCGTTGTTCGATTTCGTTGTTCGATTTCGTTGTTCGATTTCGTTGTTCGATTTCGTTGTTCGATTTCGTTGTTCGATTTCGTTGTTCGATTTCGTTGTTCGATTTCGTTGTTCGATTTCGTTGTTCGATTCGTTGTTCGATTTCGTTGTTCGATTTCGTTGTTCGATTTCGTTGTTCCATTTCGTTGTTCGATTTCGTTGTTCGATTTCGTTGTTCGATTTCGTTGTTAGATTTCGTTGTTCGTTGTTAGATTTCGTTGTTCGATTTCGTTGTTCGATTTCGTTGTTAGATTTCGTTGTTCGTTGTTAGATTTCGTTGTTCGTTGTTAGATTTCGTTGTTCTTTGTTCGATTTCGTGGTTCGAATTCGTTGTTCGAATTCGTTGTTCGATTTCGTTGTTCGAATTCGTTGTTCGAATTCGTTGTTCGAATTCGTTGTTCGATTTCGTTGTTCGATTTCGTTGTTCGATTTCGTTGTTCGATTTCGTTGTTCGTTTTCGTTGTTCGATTTCGTTGTTCGATTTCGTTGTTCGATTTCGTTGTTCGATTTCGTTGTTCGATTTCGTTGTTCGATTTCGTTGTTCGATTTCGTTGTTCGATTTCGTTGTTCGATTTCGTTGTTCGATTCGTTATTCGATTTCGTTGTTCGATTTCGTTGTTCGATTTCGTTGTTCGATTTCGTTGTTCGATTTCGTTGTTCGATTTCGTTGTTCGATTTCGTTGTTCGATTTCGTTGTTCGTTGTTAGATTTCGTTGTTCGTTGTTAGATTTCGTTGTTCGTTGTTAGATTTCGTTGTTCTTTGTTCGATTTCGTGGTTCGAATTCGTTGTTCGATTTCGTTGTTCGATTTCGTTGTTCGATTTCGTTGTTCGATTTCGTTGTTCGATTTCGTTGTTCGATTTCGTTGTTCGATTTCGTTGTTCGAATTCGTTGTTCGAATTCGTTGTTCGAATTCGTTGTTCGATTTCGTTGTTCGATTTCGTTGTTCGATTTCGTTGTTCGATTTCGTTGTTCGATTTCGTTGTTCGATTTCGTTGTTCGATTTCGTTGTTCGATTTCGTTGTTCGATTTCGTTGTTCGATTTCGTTGTTCGATTTCGTTGTTCGATTTCGTTGTTCGATTTAGTTGTTCTATTTCGTTGTTCGATTTCGTTGTTCGATTTCGTTGTTCGATTTCGTTGTTCGATTTCGTTGTACGATTTCGTTGTTCGATTTCGTTGTTCGATTTCGTTGTTCGATTTCGTTGTTCGATTTCGTTGTTCGATTTCGTTGTTCCATTTCGTTGTTCGATTTCGTTGTTCGATTTCGTTGTTCGATTTCGTTGTTCGATTTCGTTGTTCGATTTCGTTGTTCCATTTCGTTGTTCGATTTCGTTGTTCGATTTCGTTGTTCGATTTCGTTGTTCGATTTCGTTGTTCGATTTCGTTGTTCGATTTCGTTGTTAGATTTCGTTGTTCGTTGTTAGATTTCGTTGTTCGATTTCGTTGTTAGATTTCGTTGTTCGTTGTTAGATTTCGTTGTTCGATTTCGTTGTTCGATTTCGTTGTTCGATTTCGTTGTTCGATTTCGTTGTTCGATTTCGTTGTTAGATTTCGTTGTTCGTTGTTAGATTTCGTTGTTCGATTTCGTTGTTCGATTTCGTTGTTCGATTTCGTTGTTCGATTTCGTTGTTCGATTTCGTTGTTCGATTTCGTTGTTAGATTTCGTTGTTCGTTGTTAGATTTCGTTGTTCGATTTCGTTGTTCGATTTCGTTGTTCGATTTCGTTGTTCGATTTCGTTGTTAGATTTCGTTGTTCGTTGTTAGATTTCGTTGTTCGTTGTTAGATTTCGTTGTTCGTTGTTAGATTTCGTTGTTCTTTGTTCGATTTCGTGGTTCGAATTCGTTGTTCGAATTCGTTGTTCGATTTCGTTGTTCGATTTCGTTGTTCGATTTCGTTGTTCGATTTCGTTGTTCGATTTCGTTGTTCGATTTCGTTGTGCGATTTCGTTGTTCGATTTCGTTGTTCGATTTCGTTGTTCGATTTCGAAGTTCGATTTCGTTGTTCGATTTCGTTGTTCGATTTCGTTGTTCGATTTCGTTGTTCGATTTCGTTGTTCGATTTCGTTGTTCGATTTCGTTGTTCGATTTCGTTGTTCGATTTCGTTGTGCGATTTCGTTGTTCGATTTCGAAGTTCGATTTCGAAGTTCGATTTCGTTGTTCGATTTCGTTGTTCAATTTCGTTGTTCGATTTCGTTGTTCGATTTCGTTGTTCGAATTCGTTGTTCGAATTCGTTGTTCGAATTCGTTGTTCGAATTCGTTGTTCGATTTCGTTGTTCGATTTCGTTGTTCGATTTCGATGTTCGATTTCGTTGTTCCATTTCGTTGTTCGATTTCGTTGTTCGATTTCGTTGTTCGATTTCGTTGTTAGATTTCGTTGTTCGTTGTTAGATTTCGTTGTTCGTTGTTAGATTTCGTTGTTCGTTGTTAGATTTCGTTGTTCTTTGTTCGATTTCGTGGTTCGAATTCGTTGTTCGATTTTGTTGTTCGATTTCGTTGTTCGATTTCGTTGTTCGATTTCGTTGTTCGATTTCGTTGTCCGATTTCGTTGTTCGATTTCGTGGTTCGAATTCGTTGTTCGAATTCGTTGTTCGATTTCGTTGTTCGATTTCGTTGTTCGATTTCGTTGTTCGATTTCGTGGTTCGAATTCGTTGTTCGAATTCGTTGTTCGATTTCGTTGTTAGATTTCGTTGTTCGTTGTTAGATTTCGTTGTTCGATTTCGTTGTTCGATTTCGTTGTTCGATTTCGTTGTTCGATTTCGTTGTTAGATTTCGTTGTTCGTTGTTAGATTTCGTTGTTCGTTGTTAGATTTCGTTGTTCGTTGTTAGATTTCGTTGTTCTTTGTTCGATTTCGTGGTTCGAATTCGTTGTTCGAATTCGTTGTTCGATTTCGTTGTTCGATTTCGTTGTTCGATTTCGTTGTTCGATTTCGTTGTTCGATTTCGTTGTTCGATTTCGTTGTTCGATTTCGTTGTTCGATTTCGTGGTTCGAATTCGTTGTTCGAATTCGTTGTTCGATTTCGTTGTTCGATTTCGTTGTTCGATTTCGTTGTTCGATTTCGTGGTTCGAATTCGTTGTTCGAATTCGTTGTTCGATTTCGTTGTTCGATTTCGTTGTTCGATTTTGTTGTTCGATTTCGTTGTTCGATTTCGTTGTTCGATTTCGTTGTTCGATTTCGTTGTCCGATTTCGTTGTTCGATTTCGTTGTTCGATTTCGTTGTTCGATTTCGTTGTTCGATTTCGTTGTTCGATTTCTTTGTTCGATTTCGTTGTTCCATTTCGTTGTTCGATTTCGTTGTTAGATTTCGTTGTTCGTTGTTAGATTTCGTTGTTCGTTGTTAGATTTCGTTGTTCGTTGTTAGATTTCGTTGTGCTTTGTTCGATTTCGTGGTTCGAATTCGTTGTTCGATTTCGTTGTTCGATTTCGTTGTTCGATTTTGTTGTTCGATTTCGTTGTTCGATTTCGTTGTTCGATTTCGTTGTTCGATTTCGTTGTTCGATTTCGTTGTTCGATTTCGTTGTTCGATTTCGTTGTTCGATTTCGTTGTTCGATTTCGTTGTTCGATTTCGTTGTTCGATTTCGTTGTTCGATTTCGTGGTTCGAATTCGTTGTTCGAATTCGTTGTTCGAATTCGTTGTTCGAATTCGTTGTTCGAATTCGTTGTTCGATTTCGTTGTTCGATTTCGTTGTTCGATTTCGTTGTTCGATTTCGTTGTTCGATTTCGTTGTTCGATTTCGTTGTTCGATTTCGTTGTTCGATTTCGTTGTGCGATTTCGTTGTTCGATTTCGTTGTTCGATTTCGAAGTTCGATTTCGTTGTTCGATTTCGTTGTTCGATTTCGTTGTTCGATTTCGTTGTTCGATTTCGTTGTTCGATTTCGTTGTTCGATTTCGTTGTTCGATTTCGTTGTGCGATTTCGTTGTTCGATTTCGAAGTTCGATTTCGAAGTTCGATTTCGTTGTTCGATTTCGTTGTTCGATTTCGTTGTTCGATTTCGTTGTTCGATTTCGTTGTTCGAATTCGTTGTTCGAATTCGTTGTTCGAATTCGTTGTTCGATTTCGTTGTTCGATTTCGTTGTTCGATTTCGATGTTCGATTTCGTTGTTCCATTTCGTTGTTCGATTTCGTTGTTCGATTTCGTTGTTCGATTTCGTTGTTCGATTTCGTTGTTCGATTTCGTTGTTCGATTTCGTTGTTCGATTTCGTTGTTAGATTTCGTTGTTCGTTGTTAGATTTCGTTGTTCGATTTCGTTGTTCGATTTCGTTGTTCGATTTCGTTGTTCGATTTCGTTGTTAGATTTCGTTGTTCGTTGTTAGATTTCGTTGTTCGTTGTTAGATTTCGTTGTTCGTTGTTAGATTTCGTTGTTCTTTGTTCGATTTCGTGGTTCGAATTCGTTGTTCGAATTCGTTGTTCGATTTCGTTGTTCGATTTCGTTGTTCGATTTCGTTGTTCGATTTCGTTGTTCGATTTCGTTGTTCGATTTCGTTGTTCGATTTCGTGGTTCGAATTCGTTGTTCGAATTCGTTGTTCGATTTCGTTGTTCGATTTCGTTGTTCGATTTCGTTGTTCGATTTCGTGGTTCGAATTCGTTGTTCGAATTCGTTGTTCGATTTCGTTGTTCGATTTCGTTGTTCGATTTTGTTGTTCGATTTCGTTGTTCGATTTCGTTGTTCGATTTCGTTGTTCGATTTCGTTGTCCGATTTCGTTGTTCGATTTCGTTGTTCGATTTCGTTGTTCGATTTCGTTGTTCGATTTCGTTGTTCGATTTCTTTGTTCGATTTCGTTGTTCCATTTCGTTGTTCGATTTCGTTGTTAGATTTCGTTGTTCGTTGTTAGATTTCGTTGTTCGTTGTTAGATTTCGTTGTTCGTTGTTAGATTTCGTTGTGCTTTGTTCGATTTCGTGGTTCGAATTCGTTGTTCGATTTCGTTGTTCGATTTCGTTGTTCGATTTTGTTGTTCGATTTCGTTGTTCGATTTCGTTGTTCGATTTCGTTGTTCGATTTCGTTGTTCGATTTCGTTGTTCGATTTCGTTGTTCGATTTCGTTGTTCGATTTCGTTGTTCGATTTCGTTGTTCGATTTCGTTGTTCGATTTCGTTGTTCGATTTCGTTGTTCGATTTCGTTGTTCGATTTCGTTGTTCGATTTCGTTGTTCGATTTCGTTGTTCGATTTCGTTGTTCGATTTCGTTGTTCGATTTCGTTGTTCGATTCGTTGTTCGATTTCGTTGTTCGATTTCGTTGTTCGATTTCGTTGTTCCATTTCGTTGTTCGATTTCGTTGTTCGATTTCGTTGTTCGATTTCGTTGTTCGATTTCGTTGTTAGATTTCGTTGTTCGTTGTTAGATTTCGTTGTTCGATTTCGTTGTTCGATTTCGTTGTTAGATTTCGTTGTTCGTTGTTAGATTTCGTTGTTCGTTGTTAGATTTCGTTGTTCTTTGTTCGATTTCGTGGTTCGAATTCGTTGTTCGAATTCGTTGTTCGATTTCGTTGTTCGAATTCGTTGTTCGAATTCGTTGTTCGAATTCGTTGTTCGATTTCGTTGTTCGATTTCGTTGTTCGATTTCGTTGTTCGATTTCGTTGTTCGTTTTCGTTGTTCGATTTCGTTGTTCGATTTCGTTGTTCGATTTCGTTGTTCGATTTCGTTGTTCGATTTCGTTGTTCGATTTCGTTGTTCGATTTCGTTGTTCGATTTCGTTGTTCGATTTCGTTGTTCGATTCGTTATTCGATTTCGTTGTTCGATTTCGTTGTTCGATTTCGTTGTTCGATTTCGTTGTTCGATTTCGTTGTTCGATTTCGTTGTTCGATTTCGTTGTTCGATTTCGTTGTTCGTTGTTAGATTTCGTTGTTCGTTGTTAGATTTCGTTGTTCTTTGTTCGATTTCGTGGTTCGAATTCGTTGTTCGATTTCGTTGTTCGATTTCGTTGTTCGATTTCGTTGTTCGATTTCGTTGTTCGATTTCGTTGTTCGATTTCGTTGTTCGATTTCGTTGTTCGAATTCGTTGTTCGAATTCGTTGTTCGAATTCGTTGTTCGATTTCGTTGTTCGATTTCGTTGTTCGATTTCGTTGTTCGATTTCGTTGTTCGATTTCGTTGTTCGATTTCGTTGTTCGATTTCGTTGTTCGATTTCGTTGTTCGATTTCGTTGTTCGATTTCGTTGTTCGATTTCGTTGTTCGATTTCGTTGTTCGATTTCGTTGTTCGATTTAGTTGTTCTATTTCGTTGTTCGATTTCGTTGTTCGATTTCGTTGTTCGATTTCGTTGTTCGATTTCGTTGTACGATTTCGTTGTTCGATTTCGTTGTTCGATTTCGTTGTTCGATTTCGTTGTTCGATTTCGTTGTTCGATTTCGTTGTTCCATTTCGTTGTTCGATTTCGTTGTTCGATTTCGTTGTTCGATTTCGTTGTTCGATTTCGTTGTTCGATTTCGTTGTTCCATTTCGTTGTTCGATTTCGTTGTTCGATTTCGTTGTTCGATTTCGTTGTTCGATTTCGTTGTTCGATTTCGTTGTTCGATTTCGTTGTTCGATTTCGTTGTTAGATTTCGTTGTTCGTTGTTAGATTTCGTTGTTCGATTTCGTTGTTAGATTTCGTTGTTCGTTGTTAGATTTCGTTGTTCGATTTCGTTGTTCGATTTCGTTGTTCGATTTCGTTGTTCGATTTCGTTGTTCGATTTCGTTGTTAGATTTCGTTGTTCGTTGTTAGATTTCGTTGTTCGATTTCGTTGTTCGATTTCGTTGTTCGATTTCGTTGTTCGATTTCGTTGTTCGATTTCGTTGTTCGATTTCGTTGTTAGATTTCGTTGTTCGTTGTTAGATTTCGTTGTTCGATTTCGTTGTTCGATTTCGTTGTTCGATTTCGTTGTTCGATTTCGTTGTTAGATTTCGTTGTTCGTTGTTAGATTTCGTTGTTCGTTGTTAGATTTCGTTGTTCGTTGTTAGATTTCGTTGTTCTTTGTTCGATTTCGTGGTTCGAATTCGTTGTTCGAATTCGTTGTTCGATTTCGTTGTTCGATTTCGTTGTTCGATTTCGTTGTTCGATTTCGTTGTTCGATTTCGTTGTTCGATTTCGTTGTGCGATTTCGTTGTTCGATTTCGTTGTTCGATTTCGTTGTTCGATTTCGAAGTTCGATTTCGTTGTTCGATTTCGTTGTTCGATTTCGTTGTTCGATTTCGTTGTTCGATTTCGTTGTTCGATTTCGTTGTTCGATTTCGTTGTTCGATTTCGTTGTTCGATTTCGTTGTGCGATTTCGTTGTTCGATTTCGAAGTTCGATTTCGAAGTTCGATTTCGTTGTTCGATTTCGTTGTTCAATTTCGTTGTTCGATTTCGTTGTTCGATTTCGTTGTTCGAATTCGTTGTTCGAATTCGTTGTTCGAATTCGTTGTTCGAATTCGTTGTTCGATTTCGTTGTTCGATTTCGTTGTTCGATTTCGATGTTCGATTTCGTTGTTCCATTTCGTTGTTCGATTTCGTTGTTCGATTTCGTTGTTCGATTTCGTTGTTAGATTTCGTTGTTCGTTGTTAGATTTCGTTGTTCGTTGTTAGATTTCGTTGTTCGTTGTTAGATTTCGTTGTTCTTTGTTCGATTTCGTGGTTCGAATTCGTTGTTCGAATTCGTTGTTCGATTTCGTTGTTCGATTTCGTTGTTCGATTTCGTTGTTCGATTTCGTTGTTCGATTTCGTTGTTCGATTTCGTTGTTCGATTTCGTTGTTCGATTTCGTTGTGCGATTTCGTTGTTCGATTTCGTTGTTCGATTTCGAAGTTCGATTTCGTTGTTCGATTTCGTTGTTCGATTTCGTTGTTCGATTTCGTTGTTCGACTTCGTTGTTCGATTTGGTTGTTCGATTTCGTTGTTCGATTTCGTTGTGCGATTTCGTTGTTCGATTTCGAAGTTCGATTTCGTTGTTCGATTTCGTTGTTCGATTTCGTTGTTCGATTTCGTTGTTCGATTTCGTTGTTCGATTTCGTTGTTCGAATTCGTTGTTCGAATTCGTTGTTCGAATTCGTTGTTCGATTTCGTTGTTCGATTTCGTTGTTCGATTTCGTTGTTCGATTTCGTTGTTCGAATTCGTTGTTCGAATTCGTTGTTCGAATTCGTTGTTCGAATTCGTTGTTCGATTTCGTTGTTCGATTTCGTTGTTCGATTTCGTTGTTTGATTTCGTTGTTCGATTTCGTTGTTCCATTTCGTTGTTCGATTTCGTTGTTCGATTTCGTTGTTCGATTTCGTTGTTCGATTTCGTTGTTCGATTTTGTTGTTCGTTGTTAGATTTCGTTGTTAGATTTCGTTGTTCGTTGTTAGATTTCGTTGTTCTTCGATTTCGTGGTTCGAATTCGTTGTTCGAATACGTTGTTCGATTTCGTTGTTCGATTTCGTTGTTCGATTTCGTTGCTCGATTTCGTTGTTCGATTTCGTTGTTCGATTTCGTTGTTCGATTTCGTTGTTCGATTTCGTTGTTCGATTTCGTTGTTCGATTTCGTTGTTCGATTTCGTTGTTCGATTTCGTTGTTCGATTTCGTTGTTCGATTTCGTTGTTCGATTTCGTTGTTCGATTTCGTTGTTCGATTTCGTTGTTCGATTTCGTTGTTCGATTTCGTTGTTCGATTTGGTTGTTCGATTTCGTTGTTCGACTTCGTTGTTCGATTTCGTTGTTCGATTCGTTATTCGATTTCGTTGTTCGATTTCGTTGTTCGATTTCGTTGTTCCATTTCGTTGTTCGATTTCGTTGTTCGATTTCGTTGTTCGATTTCGTTGTTCGATTTCGTTGTTCGATTTTGTTGTTCGTTGTTAGATTTCGTTGTTCGTTGTTAGATTTCGTTGTTCGTTGTTAGATTTCGTTGTTCTTTGTTCGATTTCGTGGTTCGAATTCGTTGTTCGATTTCGTTGTTCGATTTCGAAGTGCGATTTCGTTTTTCGATTTCGTTGTTCGATTTCGTTGTTCGATTTCGTTGTTCGATTTCGTTGTTCGATTTCGTTGTTCGATTTCGTTGTTCGATTTCGTTGTTCGATTTCGTTGTTCGATTTTGTTGTTCGTTGTTCGATTTTGTTGTTCGTTGTTAGATTTCGTTGTTCGTTGTTAGATTTCGTTGTTCGTTGTTAGATTTCGTTGTTCTTTGTTCGATTTCGTGGTTCGAATTCGTTGTTCGATTTCGTTGTTCGATTTCGAAGTGCGATTTCGTTGTTCGATTTCGTTGTTCGATTTCGTTGTTCGATTTCGTTGTTCGATTTCGTTGTTCGATTTCGTTGTTCGATTTCGTTGTTCGATTTCGTTGTTCGATTTCGTTGTTCGATTTCGTTGTTCGAATTCGTTGTTCGATTTCGTTGTTCGATTTCGTTGTTCGATTTCGTTGTTCGATTTCGTTGTTCGAATTCGTTGTTCGAATTCGTTGTTCGAATTCGTTGTTCGATTTCGTTGTTCGATTTCGTTGTTCGATTTCGTTGTTCGATTTCGTTGTTCGATTTCGTTGTTCCATTTCGTTGTTCGATTTCGTTGTTCGATTTCGTTGTTCGATTTCGTTGTTCGATTTTGTTGTTCGTTGTTAGATTTCGTTGTTAGATTTCGTTGTTCGTTGTTAGATTTCGTTGTTCTTCGATTTCGTGGTTCGAATTCGTTGTTCGAATACGTTGTTCGATTTCGTTGTTCGATTTCGTTGTTCGATTTCGTTGCTCGATTTCGTTGTTCGATTTCGTTGTTCGATTTCGTTGTTCGATTTCGTTGTTCGATTTCGTTGTTCGATTTCGTTGTTCGATTTCGTTGTTCGATTTTGTTGTTCGTTGTTAGATTTCGTTGTTAGATTTCGTTGTTCGTTGTTAGATTTCGTTGTTCTTCGATTTCGTGGTTCGAATTCGTTGTTCGAATACGTTGTTCGATTTCGTTGTTCGATTTCGTTGTTCGATTTCGTTGCTCGATTTCGTTGTTCGATTTCGTTGTTCGATTTCGTTGTTCGATTTCGTTGTTCGATTTCGTTGTTCGATTTCGTTGTTCGATTTCGTTGTTCGATTTCGTTGTTCGATTTCGTTGTTCGATTTCGTTGTTCGATTTCGTTGTTCGATTTCGTTGTTCGATTTCGTTGTTCGATTTCGTTGTTCGATTTCGTTGTTCGATTTCGTTGTTCGATTTGGTTGTTCGATTTCGTTGTTCGACTTCGTTGTTCGATTTCGTTGTTCGATTCGTTATTCGATTTCGTTGTTCGATTTCGTTGTTCGATTTCGTTGTTCCATTTCGTTGTTCGATTTCGTTGTTCGATTTCGTTGTTCGATTTCGTTGTTCGATTTCGTTGTTCGATTTTGTTGTTCGTTGTTAGATTTCGTTGTTCGTTGTTAGATTTCGTTGTTCGTTGTTAGATTTCGTTGTTCTTTGTTCGATTTCGTGGTTCGAATTCGTTGTTCGATTTCGTTGTTCGATTTCGAAGTGCGATTTCGTTGTTCGATTTCGTTGTTCGATTTCGTTGTTCGATTTCGTTGTTCGATTTCGTTGTTCGATTTCGTTGTTCGATTTCGTTGTTCGATTTCGTTGTTCGATTTTGTTGTTCGTTGTTCGATTTTGTTGTTCGTTGTTAGATTTCGTTGTTCGTTGTTAGATTTCGTTGTTCGTTGTTAGATTTCGTTGTTCTTTGTTCGATTTCGTGGTTCGAATTCGTTGTTCGATTTCGTTGTTCGATTTCGAAGTGCGATTTCGTTGTTCGATTTCGTTGTTCGATTTCGTTGTTCGATTTCGTTGTTCGATTTCGTTGTTCGATTTCGTTGTTCGATTTCGTTGTTCGATTTCGTTGTTCGAATTCGTTGTTCGATTTCGTTGTTCGATTTCGTTGTTCGATTTCGTTGTTCGATTTCGTTGTTCGAATTCGTTGTTCGAATTCGTTGTTCGAATTCGTTGTTCGAATTCGTTGTTCGATTTCGTTGTTCGATTTCGTTGTTTGATTTCGTTGTTCGATTTCGTTGTTCCATTTCGTTGTTCGATTTCGTTGTTCGATTTCGTTGTTCGATTTCGTTGTTCGATTTTGTTGTTCGTTGTTAGATTTCGTTGTTAGATTTCGTTGTTCGTTGTTAGATTACGTTGTTCTTCGATTTCGTGGTTCGAATTCGTTGTTCGAATACGTTGTTCGATTTCGTTGTTCGATTTCGTTGTTCGATTTCGTTGCTCGATTTCGTTGTTCGATTTCGTTGTTCGATTTCGTTGTTCGATTTCGTTGTTCGATTTCGTTGTTCGATTTCGTTGTTCGATTTCGTTGTTCGATTTCGTTGTTCGATTTCGTTGTTCGATTTCGTTGTTCGATTTCGTTGTTCGATTTCGTTGTTCGATTTCGTTGTTCGACTTCGTTGTTCGATTTGGTTGTTCGATTTCGTTGTTCGATTTCGTTGTGCGATTTCGTTGTTCGATTTCGAAGTTCGATTTCGAAGTTCGATTTCGTTGTTCGATTTCGTTGTTCGATTTCGTTGTTCGATTTCGTTGTTCGATTTCGTTGTTCGATTTCGTTGTTCGATTTCGTTGTTCGAATTCGTTGTTCGAATTCGTTGTTCGAATTCGTTGTTCGATTTCGTTGTTCGATTTCGTTGTTCGATTTCGTTGTTCGATTTCGTTGTTCGAATTCGTTGTTCGAATTCGTTGTTCGAATTCGTTGTTCGATTTCGTTGTTCGATTTCGTTGTTCGATTTCGTTGTTTGATTTCGTTGTTCGATTTCGTTGTTCCATTTCGTTGTTCGATTTCGTTGTTCGATTTCGTTGTTCGATTTCGTTGTTCGATTTTGTTGTTCGTTGTTAGATTTCGTTGTTAGATTTCGTTGTTCGTTGTTAGATTTCGTTGTTCTTCGATTTCGTGGTTCGAATTCGTTGTTCGAATACGTTGTTCGATTTCGTTGTTCGATTTCGTTGTTCGATTTCGTTGCTCGATTTCGTTGTTCGATTTCGTTGTTCGATTTCGTTGTTCGATTTCGTTGTTCTATTTCGTTGTTCGATTTCGTTGTTCGATTTCGTTGTTCGATTTCGTTGTTCGATTTCGTTGTTCGATTTCGTTGTTAGATTTCGTTGTTCGTTGTTAGATTTCGTTGTTCGTTGTTAGATTTCGTTGTTCTTTGTTAGATTTCGTTGTTCTTTGTTCGATTTCGTGGTTCGAATTCGTTGTTCGAATTCGTTGTTCGATTTCGTTGTTCGATTTCGTTGTTCGATTTCGTTGTTCGATTTCGTTGTTCGATTTCGTTGTTCGATTTCGTTGTTCGATTTCGTTGTGCGATTTCGTTGTTCGATTTCGTTGTTCGATTTCGTTGTTCGATTTCGTTGTTCGATTTCGTTGTTCGATTTCGTTGTTCGATTTCGTTGTTCGATTTCGTTGTTCGACTTCGTTGTTCGATTTGGTTGTTCGATTTCGTTGTTCGATTTCGTTGTGCGATTTCGTTGTTCGATTTCGAAGTTCGATTTCGTTGTTCGATTTCGTTGTTCGATTTCGTTGTTCGATTTCGTTGTTCGATTTCGTTGTTCGATTTCGTTGTTCGAATTCGTTGTTCGAATTCGTTGTTCGAATTCGTTGTTCGATTTCGTTGTTCGATTTCGTTGTTCGATTTCGTTGTTCGATTTCGTTGTTCGAATTCGTTGTTCGAATTCGTTGTTCGAATTCGTTGTTCGATTTCGTTGTTCGATTTCGTTGTTTGATTTCGTTGTTCGATTTCGTTGTTCCATTTCGTTGTTCGATTTCGTTGTTCGATTTCGTTGTTCGATTTCGTTGTTCGATTTTGTTGTTCGTTGTTAGATTTCGTTGTTAGATTTCGTTGTTCGTTGTTAGATTTCGTTGTTCTTCGATTTCGTGGTTCGAATTCGTTGTTCGAATACGTTGTTCGATTTCGTTGTTCGATTTCGTTGTTCGATTTCGTTGCTCGATTTCGTTGTTCGATTTCGTTGTTCGATTTCGTTGTTCGATTTCGTTGTTCGATTTCGTTGTTCGATTTCGTTGTTCGATTTCGTTGTTCGATTTCGTTGTTCGATTTCGTTGTTCGATTTCGTTGTTCGATTTCGTTGTTCGATTTCGTTGTTCGATTTCGTTGTTCGATTTCGTTGTTCGATTTCGTTGTTCGATTTCGTTGTTCGATTTGGTTGTTCGATTTCGTTGTTCGACTTCGTTGTTCGATTTCGTTGTTCGATTCGTTATTCGATTTCGTTGTTCGATTTCGTTGTTCGATTTCGTTGTTCCATTTCGTTGTTCGATTTCGTTGTTCGATTTCGTTGTTCGATTTCGTTGTTCGATTTCGTTGTTCGATTTTGTTGTTCGTTGTTAGATTTCGTTGTTCGTTGTTAGATTTCGTTGTTCGTTGTTAGATTTCGTTGTTCTTTGTTCGATTTCGTGGTTCGAATTCGTTGTTCGATTTCGTTGTTCGATTTCGAAGTGCGATTTCGTTGTTCGATTTCGTTGTTCGATTTCGTTGTTCGATTTCGTTGTTCGATTTCGTTGTTCGATTTCGTTGTTCGATTTCGTTGTTCGATTTCGTTGTTCGATTTCGTTGTTCGATTTCGTTGTTCGACTTCGTTGTTCGATTTGGTTGTTCGATTTCGTTGTTCGATTTCGTTGTGCGATTTCGTTGTTCGATTTCGAAGTTCGATTTCGTTGTTCGATTTCGTTGTTCGATTTCGTTGTTCGATTTCGTTGTTCGATTTCGTTGTTCGATTTCGTTGTTCGAATTCGTTGTTCGAATTCGTTGTTCGAATTCGTTGTTCGATTTCGTTGTTCGATTTCGTTGTTCGATTTCGTTGTTCGATTTCGTTGTTCGATTTCGTTGTTCGATTTCGTTGTTCGATTTCGTTGTTCGATTTCGTTGTTCGATTTCGTTGTTCGATTTCGTTGTTCGATTTCGTTGTTCGATTTCGTTGTTCGATTTCGTTGTTCGATTCGTTATTCGATTTCGTTGTTTGATTTCGTTGTTCGATTTCGTTGTTCCATTTCGTTGTTCGATTTCGTTGTTCGATTTCGTTGTTCGATTTCGTTGTTCGATTTTGTTGTTCGTTGTTAGATTTCGTTGTTCGTTGTTAGATTTCGTTGTTCGTTGTTAGATTTCGTTGTTCTTCGATTTCGTGGTTCGAATTCGTTGTTCGAATACGTTGTTCGATTTCGTTGTTCGATTTCGTTGTTCGATTTCGTTGCTCGATTTCGTTGTTCGATTTCGTTGTTCGATTTCGTTGTTCGATTTCGTTGTTCGATTTCGTTGTTCGATTTCGTTGTTCGATTTCGTTGTTCGATTTCGTTGTTCGATTTCGTTGTTCGATTTCGTTGTTCGATTTCGTTGTTCGATTTCGTTGTTCGATTTCGTTGTTCGATTTCGTTGTTCGATTTCGTTGTTCGATTTCGTTGTTCGATTTGGTTGTTCGATTTCGTTTTTCGACTTCGTTGTTCGATTTCGTTGTTCGATTCGTTATTCGATTTCGTTGTTCGATTTCGTTGTTCGATTTCGTTGTTCCATTTCGTTGTTCGATTTCGTTGTTCGATTTCGTTGTTCGATTTCGTTGTTCGATTTCGTTGTTCGATTTCGTTGTTCGATTTTGTTGTTCGTTGTTAGATTTCGTTGTTCGTTGTTAGATTTCGTTGTTCGTTGTTAGATTTCGTTGTTCTTTGTTCGATTTCGTGGTTCGAATTCGTTGTTCGATTTCGTTGTTCGATTTCGAAGTGCGATTTCGTTGTTCCATTTCGTTGTTCGATTTCGTTGTTCGATTTCGTTGTTCGATTTCGTTGTTCGATTTCGTTGTTCGATTTCGTTGTTCGATTTCGTTGTTCGATTTCGTTGTTCGATTTCGTTGTTCGATTTCGTTGTTCGATTTCGTTGTTCGATTTCGTTGTTCGATTTCGTTGTTCGATTTCGTTGTTCGATTTCGATGTTCGATTTCGTTGTTCGATTTCGTTGTTCGATTTCGTTGTTCGATTTCGTTGTTAGATTTCGTTGTTCGTTGTTAG